>OY292497.1:10415640-11015640 GCA_958496325.1 Nomophila noctuella
ATTTGCAACATCCTTGATATTACAGAACTCAATATATAGGCAATAGTCATTTCCATTGGCTAAGAAGCTAAGAAGAGGTCCTTAACGTCTTAAAAAAAACACAAAATATCCAACTCACGTGTTCGGCGCATTCCTCATGCCTCTATGTCGTAAGTAGACTATGACCAGCGTGCCATTTCCCAGTACACCCACTATGAAGATGACGGCGAAGACCACTGGTACCACATACGTCTCGACCCGCTCGTCGTACGGGGTGTACGGGTCACTGTCTGAAGAATTATCGTCGAACAACGTCGGGGCTATCGATGTGTTGTCTAGCATTGTGGTCTGTAACAAAAGAAGAAAATTATAAATTACTAGCGGCCGCCCGCGACTCCGTCCGCGTGGATTTGGAAAGCGTAACAGACAGACAGACAGACAGAGTTACTTTCGCATTTATAATATTAGTTGGGATTTTGACGACCCGCTTGGTGTAATGGTCAAGATGTTGCCTATTACGCAAGAGGTCGCGGGTTCGATCCCCGCACAGGACAAACATTTGTGTGCATGAACATGTCTGTTTGTCCTGGTCAGGGTGTTATATGTATCTATTTAAGTATATTTGTAATACCACTGTTGATTCTGATATCTGTAACACAAGGTCTTAAGCTACTTAACACGGGGTCAGATCAATGTATGTGATGTTGTGAAATATTTATTAAAAAAATATATATATTTATAAGAAGGTGCTTCGATGGTCTAGTGTCTGGACGAAGTTCTAAGTTCTATTTTCGGGTCGAACAAAATGTTTGTAGGTTGATAATGCAGTGGGATCACGGGTACATGATGGTATACCGGGTACCTACACAGACTGAGTTGTGTGATCACCAACCCGCATTTGGCAATCGTGGTGATTAAGCCTAAATATTTGTAACGAAAATTATTTCAATTGATAGAGGCCTTGCACTGCAGGGGTCATTAAAAGGCTGATTCTTATGAAAATAATAGAAATGAATCTTTGTACTCTGCTACGTCTTGCTTCAAAAGTTACTTCTACAGAAAAAATACACAAAACGAGAAGGAATCAAATTATTATTGTAACTATTGACAGCAAAATTCTGATATAGATTTTTTATGCGTGTGTTCATCATCTTTTTTTATTCAAGACCATGGTTTTATGCACACATAAAAGAAACAGTTAAAACATTCTGGTAACCTTAAACGAGCACTAAAATCGGATGTTGGCAATTTACCAAGAAGGAAAAGTATAATAAATCGAAACCAGTTGTACAAACTAATCTCAATGATCATTGCTATCAATAAGGAATGAGTTAAAATGTCAAATAAAAATATACATCCTTAGATAAATATGTTGAAAGAAGATTTATTACCTTTGGATTCATAAATAAATCGTTTACTTTGAAATACGATACATGTATAATATGTACTTTAGGTTTCTTTTGATGTAAGATGATATTTAAGAACATGTTTATTATTCAGTCCGTCGACAGAAATGAAGATATTTGAAGTATTACGTATCAAGGAGATTTAGTACCTACTACTAAATCAACGTATTAAATGACATTATATAAATATCTAGTTGTTGAATATCGCAACTCCGGTTATATAAAAGTAAAGAAATGAAAAGTTAATAAACTTATATTGTACGGGACTATTATCTGAATGGCTTAAGAAGTGTAAAAACAATTTATATCTTTTATTTTATTACCTTTAAAGTGATGGTATTGCATTACTACCAAGTAATTACTAAGATTTTGAATGTTTTTTAGATAAGTGTCTAGTGAGCGAGCGAAAGGTTTATCTGACTAAAACAAATGTGTAAATGAACTTTTTCACTAGCTTGGATAAATAAAAGAACTAGCTTAGTAAAGGTTCACTTGTAAAATAAAAGGCATTTTAAATATTGTGCTATAGTGGTTTCAGAGAATGTCCAAAACTAATGACATTTCCATGTCTCGTTTGTAAAACTAATGAAGTGAAAAACCTCGATATCTTTAAATAAAGTATAAGCCGATCAAGCATAGTTTTATATCGAACAAAGTAAACAAAACTGTCATTACGGGTCCAAGGATCAACGCAAATATCATATATCTCGTATTTGCGGTCTTTCATGAATAATAAATCGTCAATATCCTGTTTTACAACTTCACAAAACAAATTTTTTTTATGACAGCTCGTACTAACAGGGATTTGATCCTATACATATCATAAACTAGCGGCCCGGCTTCGCCCGTGGTACTTGTCCACTATTTAATGGATGATATTATACATAAAAACCTTCCTCATGAGTTACTCTGTCTATTAAAAAAAACGCATCAAAACCCGTTGCGTAGTTTTAAAGATTTAAGCGTTCATAGGGACATACAACATACAACATGACAGAAAAAGCGACGTAGTATGTAGTGATTATATCACCTTCACCATTATACGCACATATTATTTGTGGATATGGATTATAGCTCAGGGATCAATATTGAAATGATACATGCCAATTTTAGATTATTTCCAATTATCTATTTCAATATAGTTTATACAAAAACTGATTTGAAATCTTATTTACATTACAAACATGGGTATTTCGTTTAATAACCACGATTACTGAACGTGGGAAAAAACAAAACCCATTTTGCTTTAACCTAACATCCTCGGAGAGACCAAAGCCCACCGGCTCCGATGGCTCGGTCACTTGGTCAGAATGGGTGAGGATCGGGGAGTTTTGAAGGCATATCTTGGGCGACAGAGTGGAAAACGTCCAGTCGGTCGCCCCAGATATCGCTGGAAGGACATGGTGGAGGCTGACTTGCGTGAGCTCGGGGTTGAGGACTGGTTGGAGATGGCGCAAGAGAGAGACCGGTGGAAGTCTCTCGTTTCGGAGGCCAAGACACACTTTGGGTCGTTGAGCCATAATAGTTAGTTAGTTAGTTCATTTTGCTTTACCTGGGAATCGAACCCAAGAAATGCAAACCACGGCCCGGTACTTAAAACTACTAGACCATAAGGTGATAAGCCTTAGAAATATTAAAACCCAAGCACTTCCTTCTGACAAGGCGTAAAGCAACTTCACAAGACTGGCTTTTAAGACTTTCCGTTTGATATTTTTGATTTTCCTGTTTCCCATCATCGGATCGAAGCCAATAAATCTGAGGACGGGAAATATAATTTTATTCCCTTTACAAATAATATTTTCCGGACGACGTAAACAGATATACAGGATATTATGAAGCCATTGAAAAGAAAAGTTGTTCCTGTAAAATGTTATATGTTAATAATATGATGTTTTATGTGTGATTGAACAAGGAAATACTATTATTTCCTTTATATGAAGTTTTGTACGTCACTTTGGTATGTGATGACTTAATTTTGTATAATGAAGGTCGTAAATTATTTTACCTTCAGATTTTTCTGTCTTACGTAACATAAAGAAAAACGAAGAACAAAAGTATGTTTAACAGGCCCGTTGGTCTAGCTAGTGGTCAGAGACCCTGGCTGCAACACCAAGGGCCGCAGGTTCGAATCCCGCTAGGGGCAACAAATGTTTGTGTGATGAACAATGACACTTGTCCTCGAGTCATGTTTGTGTAAAAAAGTATTTAATTATGTATATCCGTTTCCTAGCATCCATAATACGAGCCTTGAGCTTAGTTTTGGGCCAGGGAATTGGTGTGTTAGTTTATAAGGCATTTCAAATTATTATTACTCTCGCAACATAATATCAGAATAGTTCAAATCTTGAATACGCCAAGTACATTCAACTTCCGTCAAGAACCACGAAGGCTTTTAAGCTCTTTTTGTAAGACTAGGCAATAATTGTTCCGATGACTTAAAACTTTTAAGCTCTTAAGCCCTCGAGCCTTAAGGCTTTGAATTTGCTAATTTGAATATTAAATACATATTTGGGTCTCGATTTATATTACTATCACAATTTTTTTCAATATAATTTTTTCTCTCTATGTTTGTTTCATTTTTATGAGTTTGTTATAAGAAGATAAGGCCAACTAACTTTTAACAAAAATTATAGACCCTTGTTTTTATGATTACACTACATACTTACATTATCGAGAATTTTCTTTCCTGTAAAAATATAATAAAAAAATATTGCTCTAGCACGATCAAACAAATAAATCTACATCTTCGGAACAAGATCGGGACACGAAATTTTTGGGAAACTCCCAATAACTTACCCTCATCCATTATCCGTTAAAAAACGTGAGACAACAATGTTGAAACTGAAAGAAAATTCTGTAGTTCTCTCGCTAAAGAAAATATGAAACTAAAAGGGACAAACGAGTAAGTCAGCACTACCGCTAAAATAATATTAAGTCCCAAAAAGTTTATTTGGTATTAAAATATTTAAAATGTTTGTTGACCCGAAGAGAGAAAATAAGATTAAAAAACAAATAACTTATTTACTCAATGCAAATATACATGTGCATTGAGTAAGGCTAAGAATAGTGTTGTGATTTACCTAGTTTTAAAAATTGGATATTTTTATAATCCAATTAAATAACAATTCTGTTTATTTGCTTCAATGCTTAAATCTAAAATAAAATAAAATTAATTTTAATATTCATAATTTTGTTTGACTGTCTGTATCAATAAGTTAAAGGAGGCTTTACTGGCATGAAATATTCATTTACATACATTTGTATCTATGATGTAGTCCAAGGTTTTTAGGGTTCCGTAGCCAAATGGCAAAAAACGGAACCCTTATAGTTTCGTCATGTCTGTCTGTCTGTCTGTCTGTCCTGGCTCGTTCTCCGCCGTTTCTGAACCGATTGCCACGAAAATTGGTGGAGAGATGTATAGTGATAATTCAAGAACTAGTTTTTAAAATAATCTAAAAATAATTATTTTTACCCCCCCTCCCATACAGCGAAAAGTAAATTCGAAAAAAAAAAATCAACTTGCCCCATCGTGTGGGGTATCGTTAAAAAGCTATTCTTAAATACAATAAAACTTGCCTTCAAAACCATGTGGATCAAACACCCCAGTCTCGAGATATATTAATACAAAGTTGAAATTAGAGCGTCCCCCCCCCCTTAACTTTTGAAATACTATTACAATAATTCTGAAAAAAATGTCCTGTATACCTCCAAGTAAGTACTTTCAACGAAAACTATAGCGAACTCTGTATCATACATAGTTATTTTTATACAACTCGACCAACTTATGACGTGCAGTTGCCCTTACTAAATGGTGTCTTAAGCGGTCGGGCCATCTTTTAGCTACGGAACCCTTTCATGGGCGTGTCCGACACGCTCTTGGCCGGTTTTTTTTTAATAGGTGAGGCAAACGAACAAGAGTGTCACGTGATGGGAAGTGATCACCGATGCCTAAGGCCATCAACAACCGCACAAGGGTCACAGATGCGTTCCCTGCCTTTAAAACCCTCCCTAACTGAGCTCTGGCAACCTTACTTACCAGCAGATACATAGTTCAACAGTGGTCTTCTGTCTGGTGGAGGTACTTCCCCAAACGAACGGCTCATTGCAGTGGAAGAAGCACAAAGCTATAAGAATAATAATAAGAATAAGAATCATTTATTGTCTAAAACTGTGTACAATGGTTGGTATAAAATACAAAAGGGTACATGTTCCAACAGTTTACCCATTTCGAGCATACAATATTATAATAGAAATACATTAAAGGAGAAATCCGTTTCTCATACAAACGGGGGCCTGGATGTGCACGGCTACAAATTGGTCACCGATTAGAACACTTCAAAAGATTACATTTGCCCAATTTTAATAGCTGAATACAACGGCCAAATATGTTAAAATCATGCATGAATATTCATTATTATTGCCATATCTATATGGTGTGACATCAAGTGACAGGATTGACATTGACGTATGACGTAAAACCATAATGCACTGATCTATACATAGACAAGATATAGGTCAGTGCCAAAATGGCTCCATTTCAATTGACACTGATCGTTTAATCGATCAATTGTTTGATTTTATTATTATCTTTATTATGAAGACGTAAAAAGTAGATCATTATTAAGATATAACGAATATTACAAATAATAAATGATTGTAGTTTTTCAAACATGATGCATTTAATTTAATCTAAGCTTATCGATTTTCTCTAATCGATTATTTAATCTGTCATGTTATTAGGTGCGTTTTTGAAGACAGTTAAAAATTAAAAAATATAGTGCTATGTCGTTTATAAAGTATGTTTGATAATGTAAAATATATAATTATGCAATTAACTTAAGTTGGCCAAAGCCTATTCCGTTGTTATTTATAGAGGTTAATTAACAAAAATTTACAGTTTTTTTGGTATATAATTTATCCATGCACAATCAAGCCCAAAATGGATCGTCTCCTTTATTTACACATAAGTCACACTAATTACTATTGAAAATACATTAAAAATTGATTTAATTCATTGTAATTGTTCAAACAGTTTATATAATACAAATTAAATGTCAATTAATATAAATGTCAATTAATATAAATTAAATGTCAGTTATTAAAAAATTCGTCCAGCGTATAAAAACATTTCAAAAATAACCAGTCTTTAAGTTGCGTCTTGAACTGGGGATTTTCAAGTGATTTTATTTCCAGGGGTAATTTATTGAAAATCCTAATTCCTGTCCCAATAGTGCTCTTTTTGCTGATATAGCTTGAACACTTAACAATACATACATTGTGAGCATATTGAGACCTGATATTCTGTCTTGTGCTATTTTTCATTCAGAAATGTTCTTTATGATTTTTTATGAAAACACAAATCTGTAATATATAAATACATGTCAAGGTCAAGAATTTAAAATTTCTGAATACATTTCTCAAAGTATCAAACTTATCTATATTAAATATTATTCTAAGGCATCTTTTTAGGGTTCCGTAGCCAAATGGCAAAAACGGAACCCTTATAGTTTCGTTATGTCTGTCTGTCTGTCTGTCTGTCTGTATGTCTGTCCTGGCTCGTTCTCCGCCGTTTCTGAACCGATTGCCACGAAAATTGGTGGAGAGATGCATAGTGATAATTCAAGAAGTGGTTTTTAAAATAATCGAAAAATAATTATTTTTTACCCCCCTCCCATACATCGAAAAGTAAATTCGAAAAAAAAAATTCGACTTACCCCCTCGTGTATCGTATCGTTAAAAAGGTATTTTGAAATACAATAAAACTTGCCTTGAAACCATGTGGATCAAACACCCCAGTCTCGAGATAATTTAATACAAAGTTAAAATTAGAGCGTCCCCCCCCCCTTAACTTTTGAAATACTATTACAATAATTCTGAAAAAAATGTCCTGTATACCTCCAAGTAAGTACTTTCAACGAAAACTATAGCGAACTCTATATCATGCATAGTTATTTTTATACAACTCGACCAACTTATGACGTGCAGTTGCCCTTACTAAATGGTGTCTTAAGCGGTCGGGCCATCTTTTAGCTACGGAACCCTTTCATGGGCGTGTCCGACACGCTCTTGGCCGGTTTTTGTAGAACGAAAGTGCTCTGAACATTTACAGAGTTTCCCCAGAATATTATGCCATATGTCAGAAGAGGGTAAACATAACCGTAATAGGCATTTTTAGCAACATCTATAGTAGCTACATTTCGCAAAATCGCTAAGACGTAACAATGGGAGCAAAGTTTTTTATTATTTTTTTCAATATGCGACTTCCAATTCAAATGAGTGTCTATGTGAACACCTAAAAACCTTATATCTGATACAGTTTCAATACTTATACTATCAATATTAATATCTAACGAAAGGGGCTCTTTTTTATAATATCTAAATTCAATAATTTTTGTTTTTTCTAAATTAACTTTTCAATTTAAAGATTGTAAAAAAAGTATTATTGTATCTAGTGCCCTATGAACCTCATCAGCAAATTTGTTATTATTTTTCTCATTTTGAGATATAAATATTGTAGCGTCATCAGCAAACATAACACATACGTGCTCAAGAACTAACGGAAGTTCATTAACATAAATCAAAAACAAAAGCGGTCCTAATACGCTACCCTGTGGAACATCAATGCTCTTCCTCTCTTGAAAAAAGGTTACTACGGTGATAATTTTCTATAAAAATCTATACTAATATATAAAGCTGAAGAGTTTGTTTGTATGTTTGTTTGTTTGAACGCGTTAATCTCAGGAAGTACTGGTCCGATTTGAAAATTCTTTTTGTGTTGGATAGTCCATTTAACGAGGAAGGTTTTAGGCTACTGGAAATCGAAATCCACGCGGACGGAGCCGCGGGCGGCCGCTAGTACTGTATACCACGTTTACTGCTGGGACAAGATTGTCTCGTTCTTATATTTAAAAAAAACACACCAATGACTTTCATGAAAAATTATATAATAATCATTTTGCTGCCTACTTGTTATTTGTCATCGAACTGTAACCAACTGATGCGCCCATTCAGGCATGGTTGTCGTAACAGAGGCTTTAATCATATACCTGCTCTTGACAACGGATAAGCAATTATATTATTTTTCTTTGCGAAGAAAAAAGTAAGTAATAACATTGCGTTAATGGCTTATTTATTTAGGATCTGTCAGAATAACATTACCAAGTCAAAACGAAGATCTGTTGTGTTGCCTCTCTTCACAAGTCAAATAAATGATGTCGAACAACATCACAACTGATTCGATAGTAATTAGCTTCACATGTGTTGCAGGCAACAGAATCCGGTACCATGAATACTTACTTATTCATGCTTACAAAATATTGTTTAGTTTCCACATAACGAGCACAAATAACATATTTTGTGGTCTGGAGTGAATCTTTCTATCTGTTTCTCATGAGAAGTACACATCAATCTAAGAAGTAAATTTGTTGATGAAACTTCATTGTCTCTTGGGAACGAGTATGTCAAGAATAGTCTAATGAAGAAGAATAAGAATTTTGAATCTATTTTCACACTCCGTGCCTTATCCCAACGTTTTGTCCTGTGTGGTTATCTTCTATGCCGCTGTTATTTCATATCTTTGATTCATGGACTGTGCCCTGTTTTGACAAAACTGACAGTGTCTGTACCTCTGCATCTCAAAATATGAGGATTACAAATATGCTCTCGTGTACGAGAGGGTTATTCTTTTGGCAAATCCTGTTCATAGGTAGTGGCTATTATCAGTTATCCTCAACCTTTGACAGGGGAGCCAAACCCTGAAGCATTGTCCAAGAACACAGCCAGAAAAACCTTGACTGTCCAGCACTTTGAATCTCGACGTTTCCGTAACTTTTGTCAGGGCAGCCAAACCATGAATCACAGTGCAGATATTATGGCTGTGTAGTTTCACAGCCATGATATCTGAATAGATTACGAGTATGTAGTTCAGACGGGTAATCTCTGAGTGACAGAGAGGCGTATGAGTGTTATCTGTTGAGGGCTATCCGCAGCGCAACTGAATAGAAACGTCATCGGCAGATTCGGTCGACGGGGAATGTGTCAGCAAATTATATGTAGTAGGCGGAAATTAATACGCGGGTTAGCTATAAGTTTATCTATAATTCTACACTAACACTAATAATTTATACTTACTTATACTAATATAATAAAGCTGGAGAGATTTTTTGTTTGCTTGAAAGCGCTAATCTCAGGAACTACTGATTAAAATTGAAATTGTTTTTTGCTTTGGATAGTCTATTTGTCGAGGAAGTATGTGTGCGGAAACCAATTACCTAGTTATAACATAACTATTAACAGATCATGCTTCGGTCTGTTTAATCATCTTGTTTATTATTTTGTAGACGTTATTAGATTCAACTTTGCAAGGCATCCACGCGTATAATTTTATCGGAATATTTTAGCTTGCTGATGAAGTGGTACGCCCCAGTTATAATGTATGTCGGATGAACTATTTTGTGTAGCTTTTTTTATTAAATAATGTGGGTATTTGTTTATTTTTATGTTTGTTTTATCTTATATTATAATATTTAAACACTAATTTTCACACACCTACACGCATTCTGAAATAAAAATTATTAGGAAAATTGGTAAGAGCGCTCCAAAGGATTGCAAGGGGTGCTGGTTTCATTTCCCAGCCTGAGATGAAACCATAAATAATAAAAATAAAAATATAAAATGTAGCTAATCTGCCTCGCTCGAAACATTGCTTCCCTAACACTATTTCAACAGCACACGCGAAGGCGGCCCTTTGTTTATGATCCATTGTTGCTTGAGCTTTGTTTACGAAGTAGTGCGTCTCTTATGACGGCTGGTTTTACTGCAAGCGACATTCACGGCGATTCAATGCAAGTTGTGGATTCGAAATGAAAATAATTTGAACGCGCTTTTTCATCTTTGAATGAATAAAGATTTTTTTGACGCTTTTCAGGTTATGTACGCCTTTTGGGCGTTGTTGGATTAACGAGTACAAAATCTTTCATCTGTTTTTTTTTGGGAGCCAAATTTTGAACGACTTCATTTTTTGTGCGCTATTCATTCGTGAGTAAATACATTTTTAGTTTTGTCGCAGTCATTAAAACAAATAAAATACAAAAATAAATAGATTATCTCTTTTGTGTTCATAATTCATAAACCACGACTTTAAAAGGATTTTCCCAATAGTATTGTATAAGTTTTACAATATTTTATTAAATGCATTCATTATTCACCACCGCCTTGGCAATATTATTTCGATAACATATTTGTGCGAAGGCGTAAACCTATTTCTTCACTTCAAAACTGTTATGAGATGAACTTCTTAGCTATCCATGGATTCTCCGTGGGTGCCGGGTCCATCGCGTGGAACAAAGAATGTCAGTCGGCGCCTGGGACTTTCGACCCAGCGTGTAGCCCCTTTTTTTATGATTGCTATTAATACTCGTAAAGAGAGGTAGAGCTTTGTGGAAATTCCACTCGAATGAGCCGCTCGTCTGGGGAAGTACCTCCACCTTACAGAAGACCGCAGTGAAGTAGCACTTCGTAACTGTTGTGCTATGTTCTGCTGGTGAGTAAGGTTGCCAGTGCTCAGTTGGGGAGGGTATGGGGTTAAGGCCGGCAACACATCAACGATACCTCTGGTGACACGGATGTCCATGGGCGGCGGTGATTGCTTACCATCAGGCGACCCGCCAGCTCGTTTGCCGCTTCTGACATAAAAAAAAAACTCTTATGATTGCTTAGGCGATGCCTACGTCATAGTAGCTTCATGTATGCAAAGTCTCAGCCCGATTGGTTTAAAATTGACAAAGGTTCATACTAAAGTGCATCCCCTATTTTACCCCCTTGAGGGTTAGAATTTATCAATATGATTGCTTAGGCGATGCCTACGTCATAGTAGCTTTATGTGTGCAAAATATCAGCCCGATAGGTTTAAAAATGACAAAGTTTAGTTATACTAACGTTCATCCCCTATTTTACCCCCTTGGGGATTGAATTAATCAAATCTTTTCTTAGCGGATGCCTACGTCATAACATCTACCTGCATGCCAAATTTCAGCCCGATCCGTCCAGTGGTTTGGGCTGTGCGTTGATAGATCACTATTTAATCATTCCTTTTGGTTTTATATACATATATATAACCTTTGAGTTTTATATTCATACTAGCGGCCCGTCACGCGGTTTCACCCGCGTCCCGGGGGAACTACTTCCCGTACCGGGATAAAATATAGCCTATGTTACTCTGGGTGAATGTAGCTTTCCAACAGTGAAAGAATTTTTCAAATCTGCCAAGTAGTTTCGGAGCCTATTCAATTCATACAAACAAACAAACAAACAAAAAATCAAACCTTTCCTCTTTATAATATTTGTATAGATATATATACATAGACTAACACTCATCTTCACCGATAACATTCCTCTCCCTTCCCAACCATATACAATACACAATATAACAAGACAGTAATATAAGATCGTATAGAAACAGTTTTTGGCCGAGGATGATACGGTCCCGTCTAGAAAATGACTGTTCTCTCTTGTTTTAAAGATATTAAATTTAATAGAAAATAACGAACGCGGCAAGAATTTCCTTCCAATCCTTAGCTGTTTGCATAATGAATGAGG
Source organism: Nomophila noctuella (assembly GCA_958496325.1). Taxonomy (NCBI): domain Eukaryota; kingdom Metazoa; phylum Arthropoda; class Insecta; order Lepidoptera; family Crambidae; genus Nomophila; species Nomophila noctuella. The sequence continues at coordinate 10,427,622 of OY292497.1, forward strand.
ATGCAAATAGCTTTGTGCGAATAAAAGTTAAAACTTTTTCATGAATTCAATTAAAATATCAGCAACCGGGTGAACCGCTATGAAGATGATGATGATGAATTAAAATGTCAGTTTACAGACTGCGTTCTTTATAATAATATATCAAAGTTGAACGAGAATCCAAATATACAATTATCAGTTTAACGTAATATAGATAGGCCACCTAGGCAAGTTGCTTAAAGTGTACAATTCTGCTAATCTTAATATGCCACCTACTACGATTACTATGATTAATTTGACAGCGGTCCCAACACTCTCCATTAACTAATTTCACTCAGTAGAAGATATACTAGAAGAGAGGCATTAATAATAAATATGTGACATTACATACACTGGTATGAAATCGTTTTAACTAGCTTTAGCACTTGTGTTACGTATAGCAGTAGCAACAGTGGAATTACATCATCATCGTCATCCTATCCTGATCCTTGGCGACTTGCTGACTTCTGCCAGCCATCTTGCGCGAATCGTCTCTCTACCTGGTCTGAGGGCTTGTATGTATACTTAAATAGATAAACATACAGAAAAGAGATAAACATCCTGACAACATTTTTCTTAAACACAAACATTTGCACAGCGCGGGAATCGAACCCGTAACCTATAAATGTGGCAATTAACTTGCTAACCACAGTTTTAACATAAAGTTATCATTATTCGACCTAAAATTTGCAAATACAACTAATAGTATTACCGTGCAAAGTCAAGATACGTAGTGCATTTCAAGTTTCCGTTAAAGCAAATTCCAAGTTCAATCTTGGAGCGGGCCGGTGACGCAGAGACATGCAATCTCGACAAATTTAAACGAGAACTGGAATAGTGCATATGCAGGTGAAACTTGGTGAATGATTTTGACAACCTCTTCCCTATGAGTGAAGCTTTTTAAATTTTCTTTAATGTTAATATGGTAATATAATTATGGTAGAAAACAATACCAACCGTATACACAATTTTAATTAAGAATAAGACAACTAAAAATAGATAAAATCGCAGATTTATAACAAAACTAAACCAATCAAGTCACGTTCGAAGAAAACATTACGTATCGTCAAAGTTAGTAAGATCACAATATACCAAAATGGCAGCTGTTATATAATTGCTCTGAATAAGAATTTCATAGTCCTTTGCCTCATCATGCCACCTAATCTTTGGATTGAATTTAGGATGAACCTTCCATTGAAATTAAACAGTAAGTAAATATGCAAAATTGTGCAACGAAGTGCGAACGATTGTAAACAATTTTCAAGGCAGATTATTTCTTGTAAAACAAGAGATAGCATAAAATACAAACGCCAACGCTTTTCTGCCTCGCGAAGAATGAAAGGGATCGCTGAGAATGCAAGACGTGCAGTTTTGAATCTCGCAGCTATTGTTGTACCGGATTTTATATTTATGAAACTTTGTGAATTATTTTTTTTTCGTTTCCTCTATATTAAAAATGCAGGATTTCCCATTGGAGGTAGAGATATTAAGCCGAAGAGAAAATAACATACAACAGTGTCCACACAGACATTTATGCGCTTTTATTTTTATATTTATTAAAACAGTCTTGTTTCAATGACCCAACTCACTTCACGGGTTTGTGATCGCCATACCACATTTGGCAAACGTAGTAAAAAGCTAATACAATATATAAAATGAAATTGCAATGTTGGGACATAATGGTCAGTCGATGTTATCCGGCGGAAATATGATATAATCAAAATTTAAAGGTTTTACTTTGGTGCTAAATTGTTATTCAAACGAGTCTAGTTTTCTTGTAGGTAAAACAAATGTACTTGGTGATTGCTTACTTCATTTGCCGCCTCTGGGAATAACCCAAAGGTACAGGTAGCCAACAATGTTTATGGGAAGACATTGTTTATATACCTTCGAAGAAATACTTCATTTCAAGTGTGGCTACGAGAATTTAGGCCCCCAATTTGAATATTGTTGTAAGCTACGGAAATTATACCGTATTTTCTCGAGTATTATAAATCGAATTGAGTTTGAACAGAAATAGTCATGATTGTTAAAGTTAATTTACTGTAATATTTTACATTCCAAATATGTACTATAAAATTAGAAGGCGGGTAACTTAAAAACACACATCAAATTAAAATATGACTATCATTGTAGCCCAGTGGTTTGTACAAAGGTCTTTGTACTGATATTAATAGGGTTTTATATTTGTTGGCACACCAGCTGGAATGATATATAAAACAAATCATGTGGTTTTAATAAGTAAATAATAATAATTGAGTTCAGCTTCTTGTCAAAAGCAGAAACTTTGTGTGTACAAAAATGGTACAAAATGAATGTTAGCTTAATGCAGACACATTTAAGTTACTGCAAAAGAGATGTCCCAGAAATGTATGAAGCCTCGGCCTGGACCATGTACGCTATACCTAAATATAGGCGAATAAGTGTACTACAGTTTTAATCACTCCAATTCTTATGGATAACCTTAGTATTTTGGCTGAAACAATAAATTATACCACAATATTGCAACTCAGTACAATATGGCGGAGGACGCATCCATAGAGTAAAGTAAATATACCAAGACCAAACCAAGACGCATCTTTGAAACTTGAATGACGTTTATGTCGTTTATCCGTCAGTTTATTTTTGTTTTGACAGTATGCAGTTTATTTCACAAAGTATTTATATTTTTAGGTTACAAACGACGTAAAAAGACTGGGGCCATAGCTGTAAATCCCAGTAAAGAAAAAAAATACAGTTGCCATCTTTACGAAGTAAAGTGAACAATTATGAATTTGATTTTATTTTTAAGCCACTAAACTACGGACAAAAAATGTTTTATTGTATTTTTCATGGAAATAGCAATATTTTACCGATTTTTTGGTACCACGTACATGGTGCGGGCCTGGGATGGGACATCTCATTTGTGACACTGCCTGTTATGTTGTTTATAGTAGCAGAATGCGCCTAGTAGATAAGGGGATATTTCTCAATTGTCCTTCCTTGTTGTTGTTTCCCTCCTATATTCCTTTGTTTAGTTGTTGAGTTAATCACATTTATTGATTGCGGCCTAGTCATTCATATTATATTTATAACAACAAAAGTTCTATCAACTCAACATAAACTACGTTTAGTTAAATTACTTATTTGTCAGGAATATTTAAACATGTTTGAAATATCTGGTTTTAATTAAATAGCGGACAAAAGCAACGGCAGTTGATTTAATCGTAAAACCTTTGAAAAGTTACACTCACAAGTGAATGGCGTTCAACTGTACTTTTAAAATTTAGTATACCGACATCGAGCATTAATGTATGCTGGTTCCTGTATATAATCTCCTGGAGAAATCGGCAATAGATATTTACTGTCATCGTCTTCAACTATTATGTTCCTTGCGTCGTTCATTGGTAAATTGTCATACACTTCATCTACTTCTGCTCCAGCCACTGGGATATTTGATGGATTCATCTCATAAATCTCAAGATGTGGGTTTGAAGCCGTCTTGTCATTTGCAGCTTGTTTTTCTTCTGTCTTGTCATCGTACTTAAGCAGATCATGCAAGTCTTTAAGACTCGCAGTTATTCCACAATTCTGCGATTTAGCTAACGCGTCTTCACATATCTTTTTCATTTGTTCTCTTAACAACATCGATTGGTTTAGAGGCTTGTTAACCGGCTTGTAAACTTTCACATCATTGACCGATCCTGAATTCGCGTTAGCAAAATTGTTTCTAGCTGTCAAAGTGTTGATTGAACAAGTACTCTCGCTCCCATGGAATTTCGTGCCAAAACCATTATCGTTATCTGGCAAAGTGTTTATTTTGAGAACAGCCATTTCTTGTGACGTTTGCGTTTTAAAAATTCGGTTTGCATCTGGATTCTCACCGGTTGGTGAACTTGGTGCTGAGAACATTTTGTAATCCTTCTTTTTGTTCATGTATAGAAATATGGCCAATACGATTATGCAAACTAGCTCAGCCAAAATAAACGTTCCCATAAGCCAGACTGAATATTTAGGTAGTATTATTTCACCATGCTCTGGAAGTAATTAATACAATAATGAGTATTTTTTTATGTTATGACATTTAAAAAAATACAAATAGCATTTAAATATATCAAAAGTTAAACAAAATTTTGTTAAAGACCTGAAAATGCAATGGTCACCACGTTAAGTAAACATGTCATGAACTTAAAATAAAAATGAAATTCTAGCAAATTAGATTTGTATAGTGTTGTCGTTATTCATTCATTTTGCCATAATATCATGGAAGAGCTCCCAAAATTAATATTTCCGAAATTATTGTATACTTACTATTTGGTATACTAGATTTGCAATCACATTTTGGACACAAGTTAAACGGTAATCCATCCATTATTTAAGCCGAAGTTAGTATCAAAAACTTCAAAGTTAAATTATTAGTCTCCAAGTCAACTCAGAACAAGTATTTATAATTAAAGATAAAGAACAAGTATTAATAATTTAAATTGACATCACTTAACGTCCGGCTTCGAATGACACAGGCACAAAATAAATTATTCAGCTACAATATGCCACAGCAACAGGAAAATAGATTCAAATAACGTTCCAACTTTTCCCTCTTACAATAATAATATAATTGCTTTATTTGCGTAATTGTTTGTCTCTTGGGATTATGATAAAGAATTTGTAGTAATATTTTCTATAAAAGGATTTTGTAATCTAGCACCGCTTTACAGTATTGGTAAATCCCGAATCGGGCAACAGTTTGTTGAGATTTTCACACACTGCGTGCTTAATTTCATCTTTTCATTTATGTCAATAAATTGAGGTATAATAAACAATAACTAAATTCTTGGACTGGTCTAGAAGGAGGAGGACTTATGGATGCTAGGGACGGATATACATACTTAAATAGTTCCATGAACTTCCAAGACTCGAGAGCAAATACCGATGGTCATAACTCAAATAATCTCCCCTAACCAAGTCAAAAGACAAGTGTCTCTGATCATCAACATCATCAGCCTATCGCAATCCACTGCTGGACATAGGCCTCTCCTAGGCCTTTCTATTCAACCTGATCCCCGGCATTATAACTAGTGAATTCTTTGACAACCAAGTATGATAAAAAGAATATGAATAAAATAAAATAACATGGGGTTGAAAATCGGCCAAATCCCTTCGAGAAAAGTATGCACGGCCGCGCGCTGCTTTGTTTTATTGGAATTTGGCGAGAGCACTGCCGTGCCCCCAGTTACTTAACGCTCAATTTCATTGATCAGGGTCACATAAAAATACCAATGACATTCTTCTTCATCCACATTGTACGCATACTAATGAAACAATATTTCCTGAATCCCTTTCAGGAATAATTATATTTGAAAAGGGTTTGTTTACCAAATACATTTTATCAGAATCCCTCTCATGAGTATCCTGCCATATCGGTAAACTTTGTTATGAAAATGAAAACATTCTTGGCTGAATAGAAAAGTTCCGTGCGGAATTCATCATTATTGGGCTGTACGTTGATAGATCACTATATCGGTCAGTCAGTCACATCTGATGTAATACATGTATATAGGCACCCTTGCTCAGACTATAAGGACATATGTATATTATTTGCCCATCCCGAGATCTAGTCTGGAATAGAATAGTCATCACTCCGTCCAGTGAGGTGACTTTGAGGAAATCAACTGTTTCCCATACCGAGATTTGAACCCAAGAACGATCACGGTCGGCTACTTCAACCATCCAAGGAACTAGAACGAGACGAGAGATCTTACAGTAAAATGTTTGATATTTGAATTAATTTGCGGGAGGAATTCAATAATTTGCTGGGATGGCATTAAATGTCGATATTTCACTGTCAGAGCGGTCTTATTAATCATTTGGTATATAACCCACTGCCGCTCCTAAAGATAAGATTTTATTATATCCTTACCACACATCACCAAAATAAATCCTACTACTATTATAAAAGGCGAAAGTTTTTTAGTATGGATGTATGGTTGTTTGTTACTCTTTCACGTAAAAACTGCTGAATGGATTCGAATGAAACTTTACCACAATATAGCTTATACATCAGAATAACACATAGAATATTGAAAATCGAAATCCACGCGGACGGAGTCGCAGGCGGCCGCTAGTTAAATATAAGACAACATCATACACAATTTACAGTTTAAGAATATCATCGATTCCACAGACTTAGGGTGAGACTCCACCAAAACTCCACGAGCGGAGCGGAGATGTGTCGTAAGCAGCCAATGGGATTTTGCTATTAACACGTGATCAATCTCAGCATTGAAAACCTATTGGCTATTTACGGCACAACCCCGCTTCACTCGCACATCGCCGCGTTGGTGGAGTCTCACCTTTTGTCCGTATTCGCCTTACTCTGTGGCTGGTTCCTTAACTATTTTGAAGTATTGTGTAATTCTATGATCTTCCTATTCAGATACTTACAACTTACTACGAGCATTACAAAAAAATATTTTTTGGATGCTCGTAGATTGTAATCATATTAAAAAAAATATATTTCTAACATTCGAGTAGAAAGAACTATCTGCATCAGATGATTTACCTATAGCTTACAACAATTGCTTTTTATTGTATATCTTTCAGAAAACGAGTAAGTATTTGTTTAAAAATGGTGAGATTACCACATATTTTTCATGTTAAAAAAAAAGTTTCGTCAATTACAATAAATGCCTTTCGTGGAATATCTTTCAAAAAGCGAGTATTGGTTTGACATAACCTCATATTTTTCATATTAAAAAAAATCAGTTCCGTGAGTTGGGTTCTAGAACATTTAGTACCAACCACTGTCAATGTTGGTAAATTGAGCGCGGATATCGGCTACAGTCATTACGTCGTTGACGAATGCTGATAAAAAGCGTCCCGGGCTAATAATAAATCGTGCGTCATTTACTTGATTGGCGGGTATTTTGGACTTTGGTAATGTTAGGGGTTTATTATTAATTTCAGCTTGATTCGTTCATTGGTTTGAGCCGTGTGTTGTTAGGTCACTATGTCAGTCAGTCAGTCACATTTTAGTTTTACATATTTAGATTTCAATTTTTTTTTTCGTATTTGGGATTATTAATTCGACAACATCGAGATTTTGTATTCCAGTCATGTATTTTTATGAAAGAGTTTAAGTATGTCTATACGTTCACTCGCATCCACAGTACAAGTTTCGAGCTAAGTTCGGCTAGGCAATTGGTGAGTCAGACAAGGAATTTATTTATGTATTATCTACATTTTATTGTTCCTAAAATAAATTTTCAATGATGTTAAAGAAATGCATATTTCATTTTACCTTTATGCGCGAGATTGTAGGTGACTATAAGTTGTTCATTTAGATCCATAATACTCGATGTAATAATAATATGTTACAGCCAAATTTTCACCATTAAATCCCCTTAAAAGACTCACAATACCTTTCCATCAATCCCACGTAATGAATGAAAACGTACGCGTCCGTACTGATTTCCACGCGTAAATAAAACAGCCGGTCAAGTGCGAGAGGAAATCGCCCATGAAGGGTTCCGTAGCAATATATAAGTGTAGAAACACTCTTAGCCGGATAAACTATGTATAATGAAGGATTGATCAAACACGATGCCGAAATTACGTTGCGTTTTTTCGACTAAGTGTGCAATTGCATATACAATAATATAAGAATAATGAGGTTTAAAAATAATCTACTTACTAGATCTTGCGCAAATGGAAGTTCGCATGGTACAACAGACATTTTTTTCTTATAGTTTTATAAATCAAACATAATAAACAACATTGGTAGTGTCTCTTGCGATAACTATTAAGTTTAGAAAAAATATATATATTCGTTACCTCACAATTATTTTTGAAACCTATTTTTTATGGGCATGGGTATGAGTTTCAGTTCACGTTCAGTCTTGGGGATCCCGAATCAATTTCTTTTATTTCTTTTATTTTACAGTGGCTTTATGAACACAGACATGACGAATATTAAGGTTGTCACTATTTTTCCATTTGGCTACGGAATCCAAAAAAGGGTAACTACCACATACGCCATCAGCCCATTCAGAATAATATTGTATGTTTATCTCGTCCCTTCTCGTTATACCGCTCATTGACCTTATCATTCAAGTCGGGGTACGTACAATAAATATTTATAAGCACTTACGGTAGTTAGTTTGTTTATGACTCGGCTGGCGTTTCGTCATTTTAAAAGGGTTACTTTGAACCTGGTAAAGAGATGAATATTCATTGTGGAATGATTTCAGGTAGTTACTACCTGCAATCTTTCCACTTCTTTTCTTATTGAAGAATAGCTACTTTGCTGCTTTAAGTGAGTGAGTAACTAAGTATCAGCCTATTCATGTCACAGTGCAAGGCAAAGGCATTCATCATTTGGAATCATGTTTTCGTCATAAAGATTTTTGGTTAATCACCACGCTTGGCAAATGCTTTGGTCATCACAAACCCAGGCTATTTAGTTGTTGATGTCCGTGGGCGGTGGAGATCATTTAACATCAGATGACCCTCTTGTTTGTTTGCCTCCATATAAAATTATAAAAACGTAGTTTTCATTTAAGAGAGAGAGCCATAGTTCTATAGTCCAAGAACTGCAGATTGCGACCAATTGCCTGATCGACTTTTCTTAATGACATTCACTACTTCTCCCGCCATTCCGTCATCTTCACATCTTTCCTTCCCACGTTATTCTCAAGGTAATCAATGTAATAAATATTTATGAGACCTAGCTTAATTTAGCCTATTTACAACTTCTGTGGTTCAGTGTTTTGAAGTGTTTAGAAGCGTTTCGCAGTGGAATATTTATAGAGGGACTAACGGAAGTACTGAAGTTGGTCGTGGCCTCATTTGTGGCGATGGCAGTTTAGTGCCATTTAATTTCAAGCAATATTTTACCGCGTTTAAACAGTTTGTTAATATTTTTTTGCTGAGCATTTCAGGGATGTTATCTGGCTTTATTTGAGTAATGTTTTAATCGTCAATTTTCCGTAGATGACTGACTCTTTAACATATCGCACCCTCAGTGCAAAAAAGACGTAAGTCGAAAATGACGACTTTTCAGTACGGCGAAAAAACTGAACTTTTAGGTATATTTACTTTATTTTCAAACGTAGAACAATAATTCTTATATCAAAAAAAGAAGAAAAAATTGTTGCAATGCGTGTTATATTCAAGTTAGTTCTAATGTTTATAGTTCATTTGGAATTGTAAAAATAAATTATTACGCTATTTTTCATTACGGAAATAAATAGCGGATTCTGAGTATCAAAACTTAGGCCAGTCTTTGCCAAAAAAGTCAAATGTACTTCAAGAAGTATGTGATATTAAAGCCGTTATGAACTCGTAAATACATACAATTGTGCTAGTATAAGTAAGATTACTGCCTTATTCCCTTTATTAAAATTATGTTTGAAGTGCATAAGTATCACTTACTCCTTTTTTCAATTTGGGGACTAGTTAAGGTAACTGAAGTAAACAGTAATAATTACTTATTCCATTATATGTTTATGTAAAGCTAGCCGCATATTAACACATATTACTTTGAGTTATTATTTATGACTGTAAGGAAAAAAGTTGTTTTTTGTTTTTGTGTTCCCTATTTATTAATACTGGAAAAATATTATTATAGTTTTGGTTATTATTAAAGTTCGTACCATCAACAATAAAATTGCACAGTAATGCTTCAAATATGTGGAGTTTCGGTGAAGATCGCTACCACATGATTTTTTTTTTCAATTCTTAAAAAAATAACAGATAAATTGATACGAATTATTGTAACAATTAATGAAATAAGTTTTACACGGCTTCGTTCAGCAAAATATTATGTTCTATCAATAATAAAATTAAAATAACAAGCAAAAGTTATTTACAAATTGAGGTACTTTACACACATCAACTTTGTCTGAGTGTACGTACATACCTCTTGCCGAATCCTTCACAGAACTCCTAGTATAACATCAGGTGTATAATGTGATATGGCTGGGGTTTTTAGATGTAAGTATATTAATATATTAGACAATGATACCTAATAGACGCCTTTGAAAGTAGCATGTAAAATTAATATTTGTAGGTGAGTTAACAACTTTCTCCAAATACACATTTTTGGTTATTACTTAAGTAATTATTAATGCTAGGCGTCCCGAGTGATGGCAATACTCTTCTACTATTATTTAGCAAGAGGAGGGCGCCAGCTACCGCGCGTTTTGCCCGTTCTGAATAACATCTATGGTATATCTTTAAAAAATAGAAATAAAATTACACGTTAGTAACAGGCATTCATCCCCCTAGCGTTTATCCCGTTTCTGTGCGGGGTCCCCTTTGACCATGATCCAGGATTTGGCGAGTCTGGTTATTACAGTGAAACGAATGCCGTCAGACCTTTCTAACCCTTAGAAGGAAACTAGACAGGTTGGATCATGGTTACACATTCAGATCTATCTGAACTAAAGTCAGAAACTATTGGAATGTTCAGGTGTCCTCGTGGTGTTTTCTCAAGCCTATGCCGAGCTAATGGCACAAATCCACTCCTATATTTTTCAAAAAATCCAAAAGGAGGAGGAAGTTGGCCCGGAGTCGAACCAAGGACCTCATGTATGTGAGGCACGGTCCTTACAAATAACACCATCGTTAGTAACAGACATTAGTTTAATAACTCTAGTCTCTAGTACTTATATAACAGGGGTTCCCCTAGTTTGAAACCAGACCATTGTTGTGACTGTCTAGCGCATTTACTTACTTACTACTTGTACCACTACTAGCCCGACATTAAAGGAAAACATCGCGAGGAAACTGCAAATTGATTCTTACAGAATGTGTAACTATGATCTTATTGTTTTAGTTCGCCTTTCCGATTGCAAAGATCGAAAGACAGTCGCTTCAATGTAATGATCAGACTAGATAAACCCAGATAAATCATTGTTTATGCGGACCCTGGGCTCCCCAAGAGCAGACGAGAAAATACTAGGTGAATTAGACAGTAAACACATTGTGTCTCAATCTCTTTTTAACTTTTAAACTAAATTTACTCTCCTCTTAACTTTAAAATCATTCTCGCCCTACTGTGCTGCGTCCGATTATACATTTTCAGATCATCATCCTAGCGATTATCCCGGTCACATCCTCGGCCATTGCCTCCAAGTCCAGGGACCACCTTCCTGCTCCTTCTACTCCACTTCACACGGTCTTCGGCATCCTGTGTGGTCAGGCCATTGACACGCATGTTGTCTTTCTCGACGTCAACCCAGCATTTCCTGGCATGTCGAGACGTTTGTTTCCCATGCAACTGGCCGGTTTCCGTAAAACATGGCGCAGTTTATCAGCAATATCACGGAAATGAAGGCTACCCTGAATGCGCGAGTTCTTAACGCGGTCCTTCCGCGTCACTCCACACATCCAGCGCAGCATCTTCATCTCCGTGACTCGCAGCATCCGCTTGTTTTGCTCAAGTACAGACCCGTTTCACTGCCGTAAAAAAAGACAGGCCTAATAATGGTCCCTTCAGCTTAACCGGCATTTTGGGGCCGCAAATGACACCAGTCACTTCACGCCATTTTGCCGAGGCTGTTGCAATGCGGCCCTTGACGTCGTAATCGAAATCACCAGACGCGTGAAGTAAAGATCCCAAGTACTTAAACTAGTCCGTACGCTCAACCACGTCACCGTCTATGCATACGGATGGGGGATCTGTGTTGCAGGCCAGGTTCTCGAGTGCCACGTTCCACCTATTTGCACGTCTCACCAATCGTCCCTTGTCCGAATCCGCCAGCGCGATCTCATCAGCATACAGGAGCAGCCACGGGGGTTGTTCATGTGCGTCTATGATGCTAGTTGACAATTCATCCAATATCACGTTTAACCGGAAGGGACTAAGGACGGATCCTTGGAGGACTCTGACGGAGATGGGAAAGGGGTTGGTGTCACCAACAGCAGTCCTAACTAGAGAATCGGAATCGTGGTACATGTCTCGAATTACGTCAATATAATTTGCATGCACCCTCTTGGACCTCAGTGCCCACCTGATCATCATGCCAGGAACACAGTCGAAGGCCTTCTGCATGTCCAGGAACAGGAAATGCAGAAGCGCGTTCTTCGTTCTGTATTTCTCCATAATCATCCTTAATGAAGGCAAAAACAGGGTCCATGACACCAAGACCAGGTCGAAACCCGTACTTAGAGCTCTTTGCCATCGGCAGTCGGTGCCGATGGAGTTCCTATCGAACCCTGGAAGACGATTGGTTCTCGTGGTGTGGGTATCTTAAACGACCTTTATAACCGCACACTCTACACCGGGCAGGTCCCTTAATAGTGGAGGCGGAGTATCGTAACTCCAGTCTTCAAAGAAAAGGGATCGCTGCAAGAGTGCGGAAGCTATCGCGGTATAAAGTAATGTCCACACTATGAAGCTATTTGAGCGGACAGTTGTCTCTCGGCTACGACAGGAGTGTACTGTCTCGGAGTGTCAGCACGGGTTTTGACCTGGTCTTGGTCCAATGGACCCTGTTTTTGCCTTAAAGATGATTATGGAGAAATACAGAACGTAGAACACGCCTCTGCATTTCGTGTTCATGGACATGCAGAAGGCCTTCGACTGTGTTCCTGGCATGATGATCAGGTGAGCACTGAAGTCCAAGAGGGTGCCTGAAAGTTATATTGACGTAATTCGAGACTTGTACCACGATTCCGATTCTCTAGTTAGGACTGCTGGCAGCATACAGTGCTGATGATATCGCGCTGGCGGATTCGGACAAGGGACGATTGGTGAGACGTGCAAATAGGTGGAACGTGGCACTCGAGAACCTGGCCTGCAAAACAGATCCCCCATCCGTATGGATGGGGGATTATGCATACGCATAGACGGTGACGTGGTCGAGCGTACGGACTTGTTTAAGTACTTGGGATCTTTACTTCACGCGTATGGTGATATCGATGACGACGTCATGGCCCGCATTGCAGCAGCCTCGGCAAAATGGCGTGAGGTGACTGGTGTCATTTGCGACCCCAAAATGCCGGTTAAGCTGAAGGGGTAAGTCTGTAAGACCATTGTTAGGCCTGTCCTTTTGTACGGCAGTGAAACGTGCCCTGTACTTGAGCAAAACAAGTGGATGCTGCGAGTCACGGAGATGAAGATGCTGCGCTGGATGTGTGGAGTGACCCACTCCCCACATCCAGCGCGCCCCATGCATCGACGTATTCACACTTATGTACCTGATGGCTACCCCCGCGCCGCTGTATCAAATCTTACGTCTCGGTGCAATGAAAATATTCTAGTGGAAGAAAGAAGTAATTGTTCTTATTGTGATTTATTTTAACTTCATAAGAAGTAAACAGTCATATTGCTGTTCTTATTTTTTAAGTTAATTTAAAAAAAAACGCAATAAAGTCATAATATTGGATACTTTTTATTTTCTACATAAAATTTTAGGGAAAAAGGTAATATAAAGTAATACGTCATATTTTTCAATGTGTTCTTTGCGTTATATCACATAAGCTATTTTTCCTTAAGAAAAAAAGTGATGGAATAAAAAGTCTCAAAACTCATTTTCTTGTATCAATTCGTCAATTTTAACAAGAAAAATATGAAAAAAATTGAGCATATGTGTCTTTGAACGTACTTTTTAAATATGATAAAATCGATGATTCGACGTAACCTCACTTACGTCTTTTTTGCACTGGGGGTGCGATATGTAGATTTATAAGGATTCTCTTAGTTGCATAGATCTAACTTACGTTTTATTTAAGACGTCAAATAAAAGTAAAGTAAAGTATCAGCCTATCCAGGCAGGTTTAAGGTAGCAAAGCTATGTATAAATACATTGACTGGATGCTTTATGTAGTTAGAACCAACTTAATACTTTGTTGTTTCCACTGTGGTGTCAAATAGCACCTCGTAAACACTATCATTCTACAAACATTTATACAACAAAGTTATCTTCTTACATTGAACTGACAATTTGTTAGCTTAAGTTCTATTGCGAGTATTCTAACAGAGAGTTTAACTGGTTTCGATTTCGAAACAAATTATGAAGCTCTAACATTAATAATGAAAGCTATATCTATACTCATATAAAAGCTAAGTAGTTTGTTTAAACGCGCTAATCTAATGAACTACTTATTCAAATTGAAAAAAAAAAATTGTTTTTGATAGTTCATTTGTTGAGGAAGGCTTTTAGCTATAGTATAGCACTACATATGTGTTGGAAACCGAAATCCACGCGTGCGGAGTCGCGGGCGGCCGTAAGTTGAAAAATTGGCCCGTATCATTATGTCAGTTACTATCGATTTTTAACAAATCTCTGCAGTTAATTGTAACTTACTACTATTAAAGAAATTATTAATACGACAATACAAACATTAATTGTTGTTACTTTTTCATTTCATACAGTTTTCTTTACCAGCCAACAACATAACTAAACGTTTTGTCATTTAATTGTAACGGGTGATTTGACCTGCCAGTTAAATACTGTATCACGTGAATTTTAATGTACATTAGACATTTCATAACATTAAACTTCACGGTTTGTAAACATAAAGTGACTTCATGTAAACATACTCTAGAGTTTCAAAGTTAAATAAAGGGCAGTGAAACGGAAAAATTCGGGCCGTGTTTAAGTGGATTTCGCAATTTACATATATTTTGTTGCTGCACTCAGTCGTACAAAAGTGGCAAAATAACGTACTCGTAGATGAAATTAAAAACGCAGCGTTTTAGTGCATGTGTAGTCAATTTTCTTTATGGACTAGAAATACTGCCATGTTAGGAACCAGGATTCCATTTGACAGTTTGTTCTATCAAGTCTTTCCATGATTAAGTGTTCGTACTACTAAAAAGGTATGATTCATCTTCTTCCTAGCGTTTGTCCCGTTTCTGTTCGGGGTCCGCTTTGACCATGATCCAGGATTTGGCGAGTCTGGTTATAATGAAAGGTATTATTGGAAATAAAATAAATACAATTACAATGAACTTTGCTCTACCATTAAATAAATTTAAAAGTCGTTTTAGCAAAGTCCAAGTACTGTAACAATACCCATAATACTATTATTATGCTTGAAAAGCTGTCGGTTCTAACACATTGATAGAATCTGAAACAAACATGACGTCATAAGCCATTAAGGCGTAGATCAGTGACCGTCTAGGTATGAATCACAAAAGAGAGATTACGTTACACTATGGTGGTGTTGTCTCCATCAATGACAATATCTTGATAAATATTAGCAATGGTGTTTATTACCCCATCAATGTCTTTAGTGTTAATCTATAAGATCTTTGTCTGTGAAGTGCATGGAGCTTTCTCGTGCGAAAATGAATATGCTCCTTGAGTCGTATTCCTTATAACTGAGGGTCGTGATCATTGTATGAAATGAAACACACAACAACTCTCTTGGCAATTCTAATGGAGTGGTTTGTCATTGCCTTCTCCATTTTACACAGTTTCTAATAGTGTGCAGGTTTCCTCACGATGTTTTCCTTCACCGAACAGGTGGTACGAAATTACGCACAAAAACCAGAGGTGCATGCCTGACCGTACGGCGCTCTTACCACTAGGCTACCGAGCTGTTCAAAAAAGAATATGGTTAATGGTAAAGCAAGTTTCTTTAATATCGTCTTTATCAGCATGTTGTCACCAACGCTGAACTAACGGATGGACAACCGCAGTATGGTTAACAGTTTTAACACAGGGGAACGCTGCTGCCCATCCCCCGAAACGTCTCTCTATTTATTCTTTTGTTTTCTTATTGTAAATGAAAGGAAAGGTGACCCCTTTTCATTTCATTCAAGAGTCAGTTGCCATTGACTGGCGCTTAATAGCATAAGCTTTGTTTAGAATTGAATTAGATAGCATTGGTTAAAAATATCCAAGAATTTTATTACTTAAGCGTAATAAAATAACCAAATTAATTTAGACACGGACTTCATTATAGAAAGTGTTTTTAAATCGACGCTGTTAAAAATGTTGTTATTACTAAGAAAGAGCTAAAATTGCTAGTCTTTTGTACCAACATTTTTGCGAATTCCGTCAATAGATATTTATCGTAGTCTGTATACGTAAAATCTCTTTAGTAAACATTTAATTGCCAACTGTGAATAGTTGGTAGGTTCACCAATCTATGATCACAAATTGAAAAATTGTTACAATTTATTTTACTTATACTTTCATTTCATTGTTAAGATGAACCAAATTGTCTTAGTGTAGTGAAACCAAGTGCTTCATTGTAGGTACTAGGTACATATGCCCGTCATCTTCCCTTGCTCTCGTGTTTTTATCTAAGAAAATGTATTGTCCACGATATATTTTGACGGATATTAACGACTAGCAGCTGAACTAAAGAACAAGTCACTGTGGAAACGGGACTCCTTTCCGTTAACATTGCTGACTCGTAAAATACAGTCTTTGCGCCCTTCATATCGAGCGCAAAGAAGGTACGAATAAAAAAAGAAATAATAATATGAGCCAGCAGTCGGTTTTTTGTGTTGGTTTAAAACGGGCAAAATCATCGTTTGTATTTTTTTTTGCAAAGATTAACAATAAATTAAGAAACTAATCAAATTTAGCTATTATCAAATTAAACACGTAACGAGTAGAAACTGGGAACAGGGCAGACAAATGATGAAGATGATGATGATAGAGGAGAAACCGGGTCGGATCTTAATATATTTTTATAAATTGCATTTCTTACGTAAAGAGACTCCTGGGTTTTGGCTTTAATTTTTTATCTACGGAATAAGTCATAAGATCTGAAATCCTATAAGAATATTATTTGTTTTATTCACAATCAATCAATTATTGATCTTTTAAAATTAAATAGTTTGGGTAAACAGTGTAGACAAGTAAAATAGTTGTCTGTGTTATCCGTAGTAGTCCATAAGCGTTATAGTTTCTATTTAAATGTTATTTAACGTACAAAGTTATAGGCACGTCAATCAACCTTGCTATTTTCTAAAACCGCTTTCAATTTAACCGCTTATATGATTTAATTTTCACCGTACATAACGGAAGTTACAGCGGCAATCTGTGGAGACATAAACCTGTGTTGTGAACAAACAAACCACAAACTCGGCTAAACATCTAAAGTTTGAAGATGAATTAACTGCTCCCAGCAACATTAGTTACGTTGGACGGAATGAAATACAAGTCCGTGCACATTTGAATTGGGTTACAATGTTTTTCAAAGATGTTTTAAAACATGTGTATGATTTATGCTTAGGATGAATCTAACCGTTCCGAGCATAAAACAGTTTTACAAAGTTCGAGTACCTACCGAAGTTCATAAAAGTAAATTAATTTTATTTAATCCTTTAATGATAAGTTTGCTTAAAGTTTTTTGATAATTTATTTTATTGGATTACATAAATGATTCATTTAAAATTGCGTGCTAGCAACATTTTTCTTTTGGTTCATTGTACTAAATATAGTACATTAAACTAGAAGGATTTTTTTGCCAGTAGAAATAGTGTACGTATACTCGTATAGATACAAAACCAATAAACAAAAAATAGACATACATAAATTATTCCCTTATCTGCGTATGAGATAAAACAGCAATAAAATCAGATACCTACAAAAACACACCAGTTAAAACAGACATATAATGGAATTTCCATCATAACAGCTATAACACAGAGTGCATTGTGAGCCATAACTTTTATCACTATGTTCTTGTTTTAAAACAACTGTATAGAGCAGAGGAAATACAGTAACACAAGTTTGTTCATAACAAACGATATCTAGAAATGTGAACTCTGGTACGAAAGCAATAACTCGTCTAGGTAGCGTGTATAATTAAATGTACATATACTACCTATGGCCCATCCATATGATGTTTATTCAATTCGTTCAAGATACCAAAATGCTTAGGTTCTCAGCTTTGACATTTAAATTAGTTAATAGTTAAAAAGTAAGTAACTAAAAGTATGTAACTATATAGTTAAGCGTCTATATTTGAAGTCCGGTCCAATTAGACCAAAATATAAGAGTAAATTTGCATTAAATTCCCACCAAGCTGAAAATCGGTAAGATTGTTTTTTAGTAGTAATTAGTGGGAATTTATGTAACTTCGAATGTCTAAATTGACCGGACTATTGTATGCATAATGAAGTTTCATTTGGCATAAAATTTAATATCTCAATTGTTAAATGACAGTAAACCAACACTCACAAGGAACTTAACAGTCATACTTTACTGTATAACGTGATCACTCATCATCAAAAAACACAAATTAAGATTAATGAATTTTTTTACATTTTAATATTGTTATTCTTTCTTTCAAGCCAAGTACAAAAGTGACTCATTAGTAAGCATAAGCGACAATGAGGAGGGACATAAATAATGAATATTCTTGGACATTTTGACTAGGGTCCATCTATCTTTAATCTAACAATAGCCCTAACCATGGATAGCAGACTGAGGATAATGGATTACGTGACGTATCCATTAGTGTTTTCGCGATTATGTAAGGAAAATACAGAATTTTATGCAGCCTAAGAATTTCCCGATGTAGGACATTGTGCTTTAGTGGGGCATTCATATAACAAAAGGTCTTCGTTATTGAAATCACGTCTTCGTAACGACTAGCCTTTGTTGTCAAAAATATAGAACGGGCAATTGAATAGAAACCAAAATCCTAAAAACTGTATACTATTTTTCTTAGTATCCACTTTAACACCAGACGGCCCAGCTAGGAAGACATAACTTTTAATACTTTGAATTTCTTTGGTTCTGTGAACGATTCCTTTATGTAGTTATTTGATAAATTCATTGGGAGGTACATTGAAAATCATTCGATCAGTATATCATTTATGTAATATGAACGTTGAACAGCGGAGGGCCCAGCTAGGATGATGAGGTCTTAATCGTGATTTATGCCAAAACGGTTAAGGTACATTAATATATATGACGCAGGCATTTTGTAAGAATGGTCTTTTTACATATGGCGTCGTCATTTTGCAAACGGGAAGCGCTTTGTAAATTGCCTAAGGCATATCGTAAAATGTCGTAATTTTATAAAATACCTTGCAACCTTGGCGACGCGCCGTTTACAATAAATATTTATTTAATTAATTTTAATTTAAACAAACAAACTCGAGGAATAAAAATATTCATTAAGGGTTTAAAAAAAAACCACCTTGCTCTTCTAACCTACTTCCGTCAGAGTAGTACTTCTGCATACTCATTGACATCATTCAGTTCAAGAACAAAATGCCTTAGGCAATTTACAAAGCGCTTCCCGTTTGCAAAATGACGACGCCATAACTAAAAAGACCATTCTTACAAAATGCCTGCGACATCTACATTAATACTATTAATAAACTTGGAAGGTACATTCGACAAACAAACAATTATTATACAAACAAACTGAATACAAACTGAAGCGTTGCCATCTATACTTACTAACATTATAAAGAGGACAGATTTGTACTTTTGTATGTAAAGAATAAACTCAAAAACTACTAGACCGATTTAAAAATTCTTTCACCATTGGAAAGCTACTTTCACCCTGAGTAACATAGGCTATATTTTATCCTAGTACGGGAAGTAGTTCCCTCGGGACGCGGGTGAACCTTCGACCACTAGCAGTTTAATAAGTTAATCTCGGGGAGGGGCGCTAGGAAGAAACACACTCTTCTTCTCTCTAACATAAAAACATTTAAGCATTTCTGGTCAACACCAACAAAGATCCCTTTTCACGTTTCAATAAACGTAACTAAGTCAGATTGCGTCTATTTCTGCATCTTTGCTGGGTTTCAATTCAATCAGAGATCTAACTTTGCTCGAATGATGAAAATTCATTGATTTTCCGCTTTGCCAGTAAAAAGGCGACGTTAATAGCTTAGTGGAAGCCATTTCATTCCTTTCCTTACAGAGTATTAAAATGTCTTTATTTTTATTACCTCCTTTTGTCCTCTTAAAGAAGTGGAACACCGGGTAGAACTATGTATTAGTTATAGGTTTATATAAATAAATAAATAAATAATAAATAAATAAATAAATATTTCACAACATCACATACATTGATCTGACCCGTATTAAGTAGCTTAAGCACTTGTGTTACAGATATCAGAAAAGAATCAACAGTGGTATTACAAATATACTTAAATAGATACATATAACACCCAGACCAGGACAAACAGACATGTTCATGCACACAAATGTTTGTCCTGTGCGGGGATCGAACCCGCGACCTCTTGCGTAATAGGCAACATCTTGAACATTACACCAAGCGGGTCGTTAAATGTTATGTTATATGTTTTAACTAGCGACCGCCCGCGATTTCCTTCGCGTGGATTTCGGTTATACTATAGCCTAAATTCTTTCTTGTCACATGGACTATCCAACACAAAAAGATGTTTTCGATTCCAACCAGTAGTTCCTGAAATAAGCGCGTTCAAACAAACAAACATAACAACAGACAAACAAACAAACTCTTCAGCTTTATTATATGGTATAGATAGGTATAGATTAACGTCCAGACTGAGAAGCAGTTATATATTTTATATTTAGTTTTCAACTCATTATACTGTTAGTTTCAGCCCTTTAATTTTTCTACTGCGGGGCAAAGGCATCCATCATTTATACATTATCTTTTGGTTACAAAGATGGGTTTGTCTGTATCACCGCCCTTGTCAAAAGCGGATTGGCGATCGCTAACCCCAATTTGTGTTCGGAAAAACCGACACAAATTAGGCCCGATCCGGGAATCTGGTTCATCAGGTCATTATGTTGTTGATTATTCTGTTTATCATCGATATAACTAGAAACTAAATAGCTATAACATTCAACGTTATTCCAAGGAGATTGACTATTTCATGTTTATTGTGTTAAGGTCTAGTAATTTGAAGATCATAACACAAACTACTATTTACTAAAACAACAGTACAGCCATGAAATTACAAACAATTTTCGCCTAAGTATTCACGAAGTATTTTCGCACAATCAAAGCAAACATCCTAAGTATTGTTAAGCGTTGGACTATAAATTAATACCATTTAGTCAGTAATTTCAATTATGTTGTGAACAATAGAGTATGCGGACTAACACAATCGGTTTCAATTCAATGGTTATAGTGGGATAAAACTTAGAGTAGGGAGCGCTGAGATGGCCTAATAGTTTGAATGGTCGATGGTTTGACTCTCGTCGTTATTTTTATGAGACGAGCTCAGCCATCACATAAAACATTATGAAATGTTAAAGAAACCAAAACAGCACATTTACGTACTGATATACTTAAATTTCAAAGTTTAAACTGTTCTAAAATTAAATAAAATAACGATGAACATTATCTAAACATAATGTTCATGCACACAAATGTTTGTCCTGTGCGGGAATCGAACCCGCGATCTCTTGTATAATAGGTAACATCTTGACCATAACACTAACCGGGTCGTCGCTATAAAGATGGTACGAAGCTAAGAAGGGAAGAGACTTACTAAAATAAAAACAATTGCCGTAATCAAAAATGGAACAGATACGAATTCTTCCTTATTTTCTTTTAAATGCGGCCAGTCTGCGGAGGGTTACTCCTTGAGAACAAATTATTCGTACAAAATAAATTATTATGTATTCTGAACAACTTAAAAGAATAACTAACTGCCTATAATAATGACCTAGGTACTGACTTTAATAAGTCTAGCCGTTTATCGTCATAATGGATTGTAAGTGGACTTAAGTACGTTAGCTATTGGCGTCACAAAATACTTGAATCATTGATTCACATGAATTACATGTTTCAACAAAGCACAAGTCTGTTCGTGTTTCTTATTGTTTGATTTCAGTTATTACTCATTCAGAAAGGTCATTTAGTCTTGTTACTATACTCTTATAGATTGCTGGTCTGGAAAAACGTCTTTTTCTTGCCATTATTAAATATTTCTTTTCTTTAATACATGAAAAAATTAACATTGTAGATAGTAGTAGTTTCATCTTTTTCTTTTATTATGACAGCATGTCATCTGGTGGTAGGAGATCGTCACTGTCCATAAATAACCTAAATTTGTATACAATTACAGAAATTTGAATCGAATACATCAAAAGTTGGTAGTCTAGTCACAAAGCGAAGAACTACGGACAACCATATATATTGTTTACGTTATACCTATTAAGTTATAACTTTTACCAGATAATAAGCAATATTTCATGGCTAAAATACTGAACTCTCAAGGTAGATAACAGTATTTTAAAGCCCACCCGTAAACGGCGAAGAAAAAGTGTCCTAAATTTGTAAAAGATTCATTCATATTGAATTCTTAGAGATTTATAGGAGACATGCCTTTGTTCCCCGCTTTGAGAGACAAACGATTGGGGATACCAAACGCTTTTACGTGAGAGTAGATCTGGTATTAAAAGAGCTTGATAAATTAAAACAGGGGAAATGATAAACTTGTACATTTTTCAATTCGTCAAGGCCTATTTATAAAATAATAGCAAGACATCATATTGAATACCCAGACATTGAATACATATGTAGACATATAATAATAAGTAAACATAACATAATATAGATATCAAGAGGCAGCCCACGACTTCGTCCAACTGGATTTCGGTTTCCGCACACATAGTGTTATTGTATAGCTTAAAGCCTTCATAAAATGGACTATCCAACACATTTTTTTCCCTTTTTAGGGTTCCGCAGTCTACTAGGAACCCTTATAGTTTCGTCATGTCTGTCTGTCTGTCCTGGCTCGTTCTCCGCCGTTTCTGAACCTATTGCCACGAAATTTGGTGGAGAGATGTATAGTGATAATTCAAGAATTGATTTAAAAATAATCGAAAAATAATTATTTTTTACCCCCACTCCCATACAGCGAAAATTTAATTCGAAAAAAAAATCGACTTACCTCATCGTGTGGGGTATCGTTAAAAAGGTATTTTTAAATACAACAAAACTTGCCTTAAAACCATGTGGATCAAACACCCCAGTCTCGAGATATATTAATACAAACTTAAATTAGAGCGTCACCCCCCTTAACTTTTGAAATACTATTACAATAATTCTGAAAAAAAATGTTCTGTATACCTCCAAGTAAGTACTTTCAACGACAATTTTAACAAAAACTATAGCGAACTCTGTATCATGCATAGTTATTATTATTTTTATACAGCTCGACCAACTTATGACGTGCAGTTGCCCTTACTAAATGGTGTCTTATCGGCCCATCTTTTGGCGACGGAACCCTTTCATGGGCGTGTCCGACACGCTCTTGGCCGGTTTTTCATTATATTAGTATAGATTGAAACTTGCGAGAGACACTCGCGAAGATCTCTTTCAGAAAATCCACTTTACTGACATTCCAAACTTAAGCTGAATGCAATGAAATGCCCCTAAACTCGAGAGTAAGTATAAAATTGTTAACGCCAGCGTTTTAGTGCTTCAAATTCTTATTTGAATGGATGGGTCGTTCTGAGTGGAGATTTGGCTTTTTACTTGAATTGTTCAAGTGTTGACGCCAAATAGCTATCGAAGATTGATTCTAACTTAAAGATTTAAACCGTCGGGTGCGCCCCGATACTCAGATAAATGAATATCAATAGATGAAAGGAATAATTTGACAGTTATAGTATCCTTTTTCTCCTAATTATGAATCACGTGTGATAGAGCAAGATAGGAGACACGCGTTCTCTAACCGTCTAAACGTCAAGTGGGATGACGTCAGCATGGCGCGTGGCCATCACCTTCCGTTGAGAGAAACAGACTTAGGTGTAACGTTAGATGAAATTTTGACGTTTTGGTGGTGGTTACACTCAAATCTGACCAAGGGGATCAGTTTAAATAATACCATAGACACTCCATCTCCTCCATAACCCCTTTGCCGCCCCACGGCAGGGGATATGCGTCAATGCATTGCTTATAAGAATATAAAAGAATATAAAATGGCCAAGGCATATCTAATGAAACTATTTCAATTATATATTTTGGAAGCATAGATCTTTTGACGGTGGTAAGGTTGGTTGTTGGTGGTCGTTAGGTAGTAATCCTATATGTTGAAATACACCGCATCGATTGATAACAAAAAGTTTGAGTTTTCCCCTCGGTGAGATTGATCGTCAGACTAGTCCGTCCAGTGAGACTTTTTCCTGTTGTTCAGATTAGCTCGCGATGTAGTAATACATATATACCTTCATAAATAATGTACATCATATACTTATTTTAACGTTATTCATACATTCATATTTTTTATAATATATACTGAAAATTTACTGTCTACATAATAATAATATCATCATCATCACCCTAGCGCTTTTCATTAGCCTCGGAGCCCAGGGTACGCTGCGACTATGATTCTGAATTGGCCAGCCTGGTTATTACAATGGAGTGACTGTTGACTGACCTCCGTAACCCATAAAAGGGTAACCAGACAATTTGGATCATAGTCAATTTGCTGCCAACATACACGGGATAATCGACAGAAAACTACGAAATGAGGACTCTACCACCGAATAACACGATTGTAAATAATTAAAACCATAGTCTTCCTCTAATGGACTTGAGATTAATCTACTTTTTACTTTTCATTAACGTGTACATTAATATCTAATAAAACATAACGCCATATTTCATTAGATATAAAAAATAAGAAAAAGTATTTTCTTAGTCTGTAAAACAATATCAGCCACAGAAAGTTCAACTTCTATTCCCGATGATACCGTACAGTGAAAAACTATTTGTAATTAGTTCCGAGTTCGCAATGCAGGATATTGCGCAAGCGAAGTAATTGCGGCTGACAGTACTCGTACACAAGCCGTACGGTGAAGCTGGGAAGATACGGATGTGTTCTTCCTTCCACTTTTAATAGAAATTTACGAATATTAAATTCTTATTAGAATGGATGGATCATCCTGAGTGGTTTTCACGCAAGTATTTCATACGCCAAATAGCTATGACATGGTTTAGGCCAGTGCTCTGGGAACTATGTGAAAACGTATCGATGAAATAACGATCTTTTTTTTTCGAAAAGGACTTCGCTGTTATCTGCAAAATGTTAAAACAGTCTAAACACTAAAACATATTGAAGCTAAAAAAACGTTGATCGTGTACAATGGTTATTGATATGAAATTTTAAAGCCTTTCAAGTATTAAAGCGATTTTTCCAAAATATTGACATTATTATAAAATAAAACCGAAATAATCCAAGAACAATGTATCGGCTTAACAATAAAAAAACACCATTTTCATTAAATATTTCCGAAAGACCAATACAAAATTTTGCCTATCTCAAGAATCAAACCTAGACGCTCGAAATCAAGGCCCAGTGAGTTAAAAAAATAATTGTGTACAACTTTTTCATGCATTCCAAACTCTCAGTAATTCTCGATCAAAGTGTCGCATAGTTGGTGCAAGTTTGCAACTGTCTTCACCAAGGCGCTTAACAATATTCATTTAAATTTACCAGCAGCTGAAATAACTCATTTGTTTATTCATGAAAGCATTCTTAACCCCCTCATTCTGCAAGGGACTTAAACAGATCACTGCAAACACACCCTTTCTAATTAATTTGCATTTGCAGAGATTCTAGTGGCCAAGCAAGGATTATTTTATATTACTAGAGACTTGTACTTCGTTGTCTCGAACGTAAAGCCTTTTAGTTATGCACTATAAGCCAGATAGCACTTCAAAGTAGTAACCGCAACA
The DNA here is from genome assembly GCA_958496325.1 of Nomophila noctuella. NCBI lineage: Eukaryota > Metazoa > Arthropoda > Insecta > Lepidoptera > Crambidae > Nomophila > Nomophila noctuella. The sequence goes on from OY292497.1 coordinate 10,453,236, forward strand.
GAGTAATTTCATTAATTTGTTTGCTGCAAAGAATAATTTATTATTCAGTGTGTTATTTGGTAGTTGTTTGTAGAAATGATTTCTGTTTGTAACGTTTCTATGGCGGTTTTGTCAGAGAGTATAAGAACAAAACAATCAAACATCAAGTGCCAAACAATTGGTAGTCTTCTTGTGAGGCGAAATGTGAGTACTTCTCCAGACGAGCGACTCATTCGAGTGGAACTTCTAATATAATGTACTATCTACTTCTTCTTTGACTTTTTTATCTAACTGCCTTATCCTTTCAACAAAATAAACCTAGTTCGACGCGACTATTCAAGTATTACTCTGGTTATGAACCACTGTATGCTACTAAATGCTCAAAATTAGGGCTCCTTTATACAGCTGATAAACGGCTCCTGTCAAATCCGTTTAACCTTAACCTTGACTGACTAATTTAGGCATCAAATAAGAGCTCCTTTATGTTTTTGAGTCTGCCTCTGTCAAGTTCGTTTTATCAGTCAGTTCAGTTAAACAGCTATACCACCGCAAGTATTAGTAACCTACCCCCGTAACTATTAATGAAGATTGTCTAAGAAAGAAAGAAAGAAAGAATATAGTAGAGACGAACTTCTTAGCTATCCATGGATTCTCCGTGCGGGTGCCGGGTCCATCGCGTGGAACAGAGAGGAATGTCAGTCGGCGCCTGGGACTTTCGACCCAGCGTGTAGGTTTAAGGGGCCCCTTTATAGTATAGTATAATAATTATACGTTTATTTTGAACGAAAAATACATGTCATTTTTCAGTCACCCATCCGATGACTGGCCTCAGCGAAGGTTGCTTAACTTAGCAATTGTGGACCAAGCCCGCAGACTGCGCTATCAAGCTCCTCAATATAAGCTCCTTTATACCGCCTGCCTCAGTCAAATCCGTTTAACCAGTCTCAGCTCAGTTACTCGTACACAGGTCCCCGAAAGTCCTATTACCTGGCATCCGATCGATGTGAGTTTCGTCAGCTTAATCACTAAATCGTCATTAGGCTAACTAGGTCAGGTCAACTTGGACACAGACTACGTCGAATCCAGTTATTTCGTGTTGATTTAACGTTAACGAATTAGTATGTAATACGTTTCCGATACGCCACAAAACTATTGTGTCGAGCGATTCGGTAATTACAAAAATAATTGGACAAATTGGATAATAATTGGAGAAATAATTAACATTTACAAACAAACGGTAAAAGTAGTTAAACATACTCTGTATCATTGACAATGATAATAAAATAATAGTTTCCAAAATACCACTAAAAGTTTTTGCTTTTCAACCAAGTTCGGTGAAACATAAATTAATGTAAAGAAAAAACTGTCAGTATCGCTATTTATATCTGATTTTATCTTCATTATTAATGAAGCGACGTCATTCATTACTTCCAATTTAAATGGCCCTTTTTACACCATCACGTTATTTATTGATTTTTTAAGTGAGTTAAGACCGTGGGCCGTGGTCTCGAGGCCCTGGATTCAATTCCCGGCCCAAGCAAATTTTGTGTATTTTTTTCAGTGGGGATTAAGCCACATCCCGTCTTTGTAACTCGAAATATAAATGATAGAGGCCATTCATTGTTCTGCAGTTACCCTGCAGTGGAAATTTTTAGGCTTATACTTCACTTTTTTTAATTCCATATTGTTACAGAAATCACATATAACCATATATCTTGTTCCGACATATCGCGTACAAATCGATACCTGGATACACCAGAAAGATTTTATTTATTGATCAATTACTGCTAATGTTGAGAATAATCCTACTATGTGCAGTCGACCCACGTAGGAGGCAATGAGTTACGTGACGGTACGACTCATAGTCACGTCACGGAGTTAAAACTGAACGCAAACCGGAGAAGTTGGTTATGGAGAAGAAACATAACGACGGAGTTTTAATAATTGATTTGAACAGAAGTGTTGATAATTAATATGAGAAGTAAAGGCCTAGAACTTTACTGCATAATTCCTACGGGTCGGTGGTACGAATAGAAGCAACTTAAAGATATTTTGGGGGAAGGCAGAAGCGTTCGCTACACTACAGTCACCAATATCCCTGAAAAGCGTAGTGCACCCCGCTTTTGCGAATGTTTCTTAACTTAAGTGTTATAGTGTTGGAAAACATTGAATTGATTGAGTGAGAAAAACTTTCAGAAATGGATTCAAAAGTCTGTTTATGTTGATAAAATTATATGTAGATACATATTATGGTTGAAACAAAATGATTTTAAAAACTTTTCGCAAAGCAATATTAATCCTGTTGTTAAAATGTTAAGCCATTTTCTTGCGTTGACCGAACCAAAACATACGAAAAGTCAATGAAGTCAACCACGTACGAACAACAACGTTTTCGTACAAAGCTCTTACCCTGAAAAATATTATATCCTTCAAGTAGATACTTGCGATGATATAAAACCTACGTGACCACGAGATCTCTTTATTGCCGTCGTTAAATGGAGAATATTCGCGTGGAGAATAATCACAATACGAGCGTACGTGTAACAGTTGCGAGAAACACGCATTAAAGTTGTTTTATTATAGTCTTAATATAATCATACTAGATTTTCGCAACTTTACTATGTGATAAATGTAGCTTAGTCATTACGTCATACATTTTTTCATGAAAATAAATTTTGCACTTTGGCCATATTTTTTTTTGTGGATATTAATTACACCACTTAGGTAATTTTTTATGTTTTGAATTTTGTCAGCTCGTTAACAAAGTCGGTTCTCGCTGTTTGTTCCCAAGAACGAATTGGGTATTTGGCTGCATACGAAATAAATTATGATATTCTAACATTAAATACGAAATCTATTGAGCTTTTAAAAAGAGTATTGATTTGACACGAGAGAAATGTGACGTCACAATTCACTATTTTATACAGTTCTTCCTACAAGGTTACGTTTTTGACATTTAATAAAAGTAGGTGATTCGACCTGTCAGTCAAATACCGTATTACAATGGTGTATTCGATTTGTTGAATGAATTTTGATGTAGTTGATGAAAGTTTATATAGGTCACACCGATCATATCTGTGCGAAGGTGATGCGGGTCGCTATTACCTAATTAAGCATAGATTTAAATCGTTAGATATGCCCTCGCCTCGCCATACTTCAACCCGCTTTGAAATTGGCAGTAAAATTTGTAGCGACAGTCGCTTCTTATCGTAGTAAAAGCATGTTGAAACGTACGTCATATCAAACAAATAATGCTACAGTTTTCTTGTGTCAAGGCGAATCTAAGAATTTAATTATACGTAATAATGCGTACTTTCAATCCGCTTGGTGTAATCGTCTAGAAGTTGACTATTAGACCAAGAAGCTGCGGGGTCGATCCCTTTTATTTTATTTTTTTCGGAGGGGAATGCATTGACGCGCCATGTCGCCGCGGGCTAGCTAAGCCCGCGACCGTGTGTGGGGCTCGGGCGCACAAAATAAGCACTAAACCCCTCCGGTTTCCCCTTTCGCTCGCATCAGGACGGATCGCTGCCAGCCGCCGAGTGGGCGGCTTATGTTCGATCCGTCCTCGTCTCGATCTCGTCCGGCTCGATCCCTGCACAGACAAACATTTTTGTACTTGAACATGTCTGTTTGTCCTGGTCTGGGTGTTATACATATGTATCTATTTAAGTATACTGGTAATGCCACTGTTGACTCTGATATCTGTAACACAAGTGCCTAAGCTACTTAACACGGAGTCAGATCGATGTATGCGATGTTGTGGGATATTTCATTATTATATTTATTTATCTGTACTTCGGCTATCCGCATAGAACATTTTCTTTTAATATCCATTCTCGGCAAGATACAATTTGGCACACCGTACATTGTAAGTATAGAAAACTGTGCCAATTTTTATCTTCAACTTGTTTTTCAGAATAGCGCGTGTATAAATGAATGAATGAAAGTGTAATCTACTCGTTGAGTTATTAATACAGAAAGTAAGCGCAGCGTTTAAGAAGTAGGTAGGTAGTGTCGTAAGATAAATTTACTAGGTAGTATCTAATAAACGAAAATAAACAGATGCAGAATATTTACTTTAACACGATTTAGATACGCTGGCAAAGCTTGAAAGTTTGGTTATAGAGCGGCTTCATACTCTGTAGTCGTTGTTCTGATTTCGAATTTCATTTTGAATGTTATTTTATGCAACAAAGGAGTCAATCGTTTTTGTATGGAGAGTTAGGCCCACTTAAAATTTTAGCGTTTATTTACGAAATGGATATCAATTTATTCCTTATAATCTCTAGATTATAGTGGTAACATTACTTTTTCATATTTTAACCGGAATCGTTAGAAATAAGATGTGAAAATATATTTAAACCTCATAAAGTAATCTGTCATTTTGCTTTCCTGACTTTCAACGCCTGAACCGTAAATACTTACACATAAGGGCGATTTTCCATTATGTTTTTCCTATGTATCTGAAGTAAAAGCAATTTATTATGACTAGTGGCCGCCTGTGACTCTGTCCGCGTGGAATAAGGTTTACGCACGCATAGTCTTAAACTATAGCTTTACATTTTTTAGTTTAAGCCCGCCTCGACTAATGGATAATCCACGCCAAAAATATTTTTTCAATTCGAACCAGCTGTTCCTTATAGTAGCGTGTTCAAACAAACAAACGAACTACAGCTTTTTTATAAATATTATATAGTAACTAATGACAGTTAACAGACGGGAGGTTTCTGACATTTGTATTCAGTTTTTAAATAAAATCAAAATCCGGCAATAGACTAGCACTTGCGTTCCGTTATACGGATTTTTTTGTATTGTTTATTCGAATTATTTTATTTCATTAATTAAATGATTGAAAGTCACTTCCAATCACCGCCTTAGATAAAAATAGGCATGAAAATCGTTCCAAAAGTAATTTGCGTCTCCTTTATGTTCGATTTCAAGTGTTGTATTTTAATTATTTTGATTAAAACCTTTTTACTTTAGTTATCTGTATGTCAGCCATTGTTTACTAATCTTTGGAAAGATAGTTCACGGATATAATCAAAATAAGGGTTTTTTATTTTGGTTTACTGACTCCGGTTTCGTTTGAAATTCAATTCAATTGCAAAATTCATAAAAAAACATATACATTTTTTACATACTTCTCTTTCTCTTAAACGTTACCGATTGTTGGTGGGCCCAAAAAAAACTGTCACCTTTGATGGCTATAGAGAGGAAACTGAACTTTTTGACAGATTTGTGATTGGTCTGTTATTAATTTAATAGTGAAACAAATTAAATAGTGGCGTTGTATTCAAAATATATAATTTATTAAGTGACTTTGACATGATTTTGTAGACTTCATTCAATTATATTTTTCAGGCTGCAGAAATTGCTGCTGCTACTTTGTCAAAAAATAGAAATGTAACTTTGCATACATGTTATTGTTAATAACGAAAAATACCTAATATTTTCATTATTTTTATGACCCTTTCCCTAAAGCATGACTCTTCTAGAATTGAATGAAATATACTTCCAATTCTTATGATACTCCTCAAAGCTCTTAGAATCTTTTAAGGAATGCCTTCAAGCCTAAACGTCATAAAACTTTGTGAATGAATATTTTTATTTTATCCTTTTAGGCCAATAAAAGGCCTTGACTATAATACAAATGTCTGCGACTATCTTTAAAGTATCGAAGTATTTGATCGTTAGGCCTTTTTACTCTAGGGATTGAGATTACATAAAGTTTGTACTTGTGATAATTTTAGGATCACATATTTATATAGCGATATTTTTTTTAAATATTATAATGCCCAATGTTATTTTTATATCGTCTTGAAAGGCTATTTCATATTTCGAGACATTAATACTCGTAGTATTTTGTCGGTAAACAACTAAACAAGTGACAGCCCGAAAATACTCTTTATAAACGAATGATGTAGAATCGTTTGATGTTTACTGTTCCCTAATTCGCCCGAAGGGATTCGACTGACTATTTGTTCAAGTAAAAATAAACTGAAGTGCGGTACAAAGCCGGCTGATCTCTCGTCAATGACGATTCTTTGCGTGCGGAAAGTTAAATCCATAATCCGATAGTCAACTAAATATAAATCAAAAAATTTACTTAAAAGAATAGGCTAAAGTATAATAGCCTATTCAAATACGTTACTTTTATGAAACCCACAATGGGTTAAAAGTTCATTTAGTATTCTCCCTTCGTATCTTTCTACAAGTCTCATTGTGTTTAATGTACCTGAATCAATGAAAGTCTTACAGTGATGTCCACCTTACTAATTTTGGATACCTTTTGGATAACCAAATACGCAGCACAAGTGTGGTAGTATCAGCCTATTAATGCCCCAATGTAGGAAAAATGCCACCATCATTTGAAATCATGTTTTTGTTACAAGTTGGGTTTTGGCCTTATGCCATTATTTGGAAAAACGCTTGCCAATTGCGGGTTGGCGATCACAAAGCCGGGCTGGGTCAGAAAAAATTAACACCAATTTTGCCCGACCCAGGAATCTCCGTGGTCACACCACGGCCCGTTACTTAAAACTAGACCATCAAGGCGATATATAAACACATATATTTATTTATGCACAAACGTATTACACTACTATCAGACTACAAAACTCCGTTTGAATTTGTAGTCTCCGGATTGACGTGTTTTCAGTGACACGAAGGCACTTTGACTCCCACTTCTAAAGTCTAAAATTGCAACTGGGTAGTTTCATATCTTTATTAAAAGTAGATTTTTGTAAAATGACATCTCAAAAAAATTGGCCAAGTGCGAGTCGGACTCCCGCACTGAGGGTTCCGTACAAATTCTATTTTTGACGTATTAAATGACGTAAAAACCTACTGAATAGATTTCGTTCGAACCAATTTTCGTTGGTAGTTTTTATGGTAATGTACATTATATAATTATTTCATTTTCATCATCCCCTTATTTTAGAAGTTAGAGGGGGGTGGACACACTTTTTTCCACTTTGGAAGGGTCTGTCACGCAAAGTATTCACTTTAGAAAAAAGTGATTTTAGAAACCTTGATATAATTTTTAGAGACCTATCCATAGATACCCCACACGTATATGTTCAATGAAAAATAATATTTCAAGTTTCAGTTCTGACTATGGGGACCCCCCACTTTTTTATTTTTTTTTCTATTTTCTGGTGAAAACCTTGTTGCGGTTCACAGAATACATCTACTCACTAAGTTTCAACAGTATAGTACTTATAGTTTCTGAAAAAAGTGGCTGTGACAGACTGGCGGACAGACAGACAGACAGACAGACATGACGAATCTATAAGGGTTCCGTTTTTTTGACATTTTGGCTACGGAACCCTAAAAATAGTCGCAGTTGACTGTAAGCGGTTATGTATCGGAGTATGTACATTTTAAGTAGTGAATAACGCATTTACACATACACAGTTTATCTGAGTAATGGAACTCGAAACTTCTGTCACATTAAATAAAGTACGGGTACTTGCTGTTTTCAATTCACAGACAAATAAACAATTTCACAGAAAGAGTGTGCTATTACCAAAATAAAAAAAATATTGGTATTTTTTATTATGTTATAAGGAGGCCAGTTAACAAGAGGGTTAGGTACCTGATCGTCAGTGATGACCGCTGCCCATGGACATTGGACATCAACAGCACCACAAGGGTCGCAGATGCATCGCCTGCCTAGACCCCATAACCTCCCAAACAGATTTTTTTAAAACCCAATTTCATCTGTTGTAACTTTTTTGGGAGGAAAATCCGTTTCCAAGCCATTACCGCAGCTAGCGATTTTCGCTTGTACGGCTCGGGATTAAAGCGTTTGCCCCAATTTGTACTAAACTCCTCCGGTTTCCTTTCATACCCGAAAGAAACAAATCTGTGGCGTGTAAACGGCCTTTTGCTCGTTCTACGAAGGTCAAGGTTAGGTACTTACATCCTGACCTACGCTTCTGACATATAATAAAATGCGCCTCCATTCAATTAGAGAAATACCAATAAGATATTTTGGTTTATGCCAGCTGAAAATGTTTTTTAGCGTTCATTTTGCGCTTCCGGAAAAAATGCAAATTGCTCGGATGTGGACTCGATACCTTTCGAATCCTGCATTTAGTGGATTTTCTTGTCAAATTGTGTTGGTTTTTTCTCGACATTGGATAGTGTGTTGACTAGAAAAGAATTAATTTTCAAATCAAACTAAATTAAATTGAAAGCCCTAAGCTGGATGCGAATCGTTCAGGATCGGGCTGAGTGGAAAGCCTTAGGTGAGGCCTAGAAGCTACGATAGACGCATACATTTTAAATAAAATAATAAACGACAGAGTGTAAATCGAAACCACTTAGCATAGAAACACACTAGGCGGAAAAAACGCGTACGAAGTTCGTCGTGACTATGCCTGCAATGTATTGTAAATGAAAGACGACACACTATGTCAAAATTACGTCTCATAATTTTCTATAGAAAACGCATTGCCGCCAAAATTCAGCGTAGTGTGTCCTCCTACACTTACGGTGGTTATACTCGTCCTAAAAGTTACCGCTTATGACGTGACAGAATTTCACTCGAATGATTTATACTTTTTCATTTTTCATCAATAGAATGCGCAGCTTAGTCCAACTGAATAGACCACAATCCATTAATATCACCGTTTCCGTTGAAAAAGCTCGGATTTTAGCTAAAAATACTACGCCCGATGACCAATGGAAAATCCGCAATTCCGCTTTGAATCGATATCTTCCACCGTTTGAGGCTTTCAACGACAATTTGTTGGCTTCAATCGGCGGAAAAATCACGGATGTTGTTTTTATATGTTTTGGATGTAAATTGAGTGTATTTCATGAGAAACGGGTTCATGTGTTTTTTATATACCACAAAAATATTTCATTCAATATTTTTTTAGGATATAATCTATTTTATAATATTTAGATATAAATTTGTATAAATAAATAAGTATTTCAAAACATCACATACATTGATCTGACTCAGTGTTAAGTAGCCTAAGCACTTGTGTTACAGACATCAGAACCAACAGTGCTATTACAAAATATATACTTGAATAGATACATATAACACCCAGACCAGGACAAACAGACATGATTATGCACATGGTTTGTCCTGTGCGGGGATCGAACCCGCGACCTCTTGCGTAATAGGCAACATCTTGACCATTACACCAAGCGGGTCGTCAAAATCTTTTTACTTGAAAGGAAACAGTTTTTTTTGGGCCCACCAACAATCGGTAACGTTTAAGAGAAAGATAACTATGTAAAAAAAATATATTTTTTTTTATGAATTTTGCAATTGAAGTGAATTTCAAACGAAACCGGAGTCATAAAACCAAAATAAAAAGCCTTATTTTGATTATATCTGTGAAATATCTGTCCAAAGATTAGTAAACAATGGCTGACATACAGATAACTGAAGGAAAAAAGGTTTTTATCAATAGAATTAAAATAAAACACATGAAATCGAACATAAAGGAGACGCAATTTACTTTTGGAACGGTTTTCATGCCTATTTTTATTTAAGGCGGTGATTGGTAGTGACTTTTAATCATTTAAATAATGAAATAAAATAATACCAATAAACAATACAAAAAAATCCGTATAACGGAACGCAAGTGCTAGTCTATTGCCGGATTTTGATTTTATTTAAAAACTGAATACAAATGTCAGAAATCTTCCGTCTATCAACTGTCATTAATGGTTTTACTATATAATTTAAAAAAGCTGTAGTTTGTTTGTTTGTTTGAACACGCTACTATCAGAAACAGTTGGTTCGAATTGAAAAAATATTTTTGCGTTGGATTATCCATTAGTCGAGCCAGGCGTAAACTAAAAAAATGTTAAGCTATAGTTTAAGACTATTTGTGCAAAAACCTTATTCAACGCGGACAGAGTCACAGGCGGCCACTAGTCATAATAAATTGTTTTTACTTCAGATACCTACATAGGAAAAACATAATGGAAAATCGCCCTTATGTGTAAGTGTTTACGGTTCAGGCGTTGAAAGTCAGGAAAGCAAATAGACAGATTAGTTTATGAGGTTAATATATATTTTCCCATCTTATTTCTAACGATTCCGGTTAAAATATAAAAAAGTAATATCACCACTATAATCTTGAGATTATAAGGAATAAATTGATACCCATTTCGTAAATAAACGCTAAAATTTTATGTGGGCCTAACTCTCCATACAAAAACGATTGACTCCTTTGTCTTGAAATCTTTTTACGAGAATCGGAATTTGCAGGTAGTTAAATATGGAAAGAAATACATTTCTTTCAATAATTGTAAACATTCGAACTATTTTACAGTTCCTTAAATCAATGTTAACGGTTTCCGTGGCTAACTCAATGCAAGCAAAGAGATATATTTGCGAAGCGTAATTCGATGGATTCATTACGGATAAATCTTTAGTGGCATATTTATAAGGTTGACGCAGCGGAATAGAATTTTTACGATATCGTTACGTACACACAGGGTATTGCTGAAATATAAATGAGTGTACTGTACGTTTCGTGAGTTCGTATCACTTTGAAACGTGAAATAAGTCGTTTTATTTTATGTTTTACTCGTTCGGGTGCTAAGTGATCACTGTTATTTTATATCGTGTATATGATATCTATATTAACCTTCCTTTTGAATCATTTAATCTTTTATAACACGGTTTGGATTTTCACCAAAGTGCGTTTCGTGGTTTTAAAGATGTAAGCTCATTAAGTCTGTACATAATATATGCGTACCTATACTCGTACGTAGAGAATTGGGGAAAGATAGTGCAGATAACGACTTTGTTTTATATGTACTATGTGGTGAAGAGACGCAAAAACAAATGGATCTCTTGATGGCAAGTTAATTATAGTCCATGCGTTAATAATGTCAACAGCGGCTGGCATATCAATACAAAAATTATTTTTGATACGGATTAACCCACAGACTGTTTTATTATTGTAGCATTTTTGTCGTGGTCCTTTCGCAGATTTTTCTTTTTCCAAATCAAATTCCATGGGACGTTCGATTTTTTCATGTTCAGTAAATTGTTGAGACATAAATATTTCGTGAAACCTTTCCGTGAAATCTCCAAGCTCTTCATGATTTCAATTTAACGATACGCTACGACATGAATAATGATCAATTGGAACCGTGGGACGAGCCTGTATTAAACCCTGTATTCATTGCAACCAATTGTTGCACAATAGGTGCAAGCAATTCGAGATCCATTCCACGCTGACATTCAAATTATCAATCTACCTAGCGAGAGTGTATGAATGATAATAATAATACTCTCCGGCCGTATTCGGCCATGGCGGCCGATCTTACGATCAGCCAGGTACGCAGGAAATATTATAGTGCACAAGTGAACGCGCAGGCACAGGTGCACTACGTATTTCCTCACTCTCATAATTCGGTGAACATCAATCTGACACGACCATAGAGAGATCAGGCGCAGGCCAACGGCTTAACGTGCCTTACGAAGGTGTATTGAATGAACTTACAGTATGAAGTAATTTAAAAACATCATCATACTTATAACACTATGATTTATTTTAAATCCAATTTAACTTTGCTTTTGTCTTCATTAATGTGTAACATTCGCAATTCCTCATTAATTACAGTCGGCAATCCATTCATCATTAAAACCAAAACATTAAAATGTTTGATCATGAATTTACGCCATGATTTTAACCAAACACATTAATGTTATGTAAAGACCCTTTTAACTCAATCTAATTCATTTTCATTAATATTCCATAATACATTAATCAAACTGCGTACTACTTTGGATTTTGTAGGTAGCAACAAATTTTCATAGCAATCTTTTTGTTTTAGAATGAATATAATTGGTGAGGAAGGTAATTCACCAAACCAAACAAATAAGAACGACCCTGGTTTTTGGGGTAGTAAATTACTAAAATTTTATAAAGTGAACAATTAGAACATTCGATATTTTATTTCCAAAATTTTATACTTTGTAATAAGAGTTAATAACGAGATATAAAACGTATTCTCAAAGAACTTCAATAATACAGTGTGCACTGATTAAAAAAATCCGACAGTGTGTGAATGAAAACCACTTATGACTATTTATAGTCGTTCTAAAAGCTTCTGTTTGTGAAGTGACAGAATTTCATCTGCATGGTTTCACTTGATTAATACGTTTTGATCTTTTACAAAAACTTATCTATTCTAATATATAAAGCTGAAGTAGTCCAGGAATTTTAGATTTTATCTGCGGAATAATTCCTAGTGAGCTGATTTTTTGTATACACCTTTATTATGATATTGTTATGATGATGTGAAAAATCGACATTGATATCGTGCCGGCTAAAAAAGTTATAGGGGTCCAAACTTCACGAAAATCAGTTTTTCGCAAATATCTCGCGATCTATTGCTCAGAGGTCAATAATGGTTTCATAAAAGTTGATTGTCGTAAAATTATCTACAAAAAAGGTCTTTTGCATTTTTCTGTAGAATTAACCGTTTTTGAAATAGAGACTGGAACGCACTCACATATGGTATTGTATACCGTACGGCGCATACCAAGGCATAAACCCTATTGTTTGTTTTTTTCCCTTTTTTGTTTGTGTGTTTTTTGTTAGAATGATGATCTACATATAGAAATATAAAGGACTTGTAATACTAGTACAGTCAGGAAAATAGGAATATCAACTATAAAAAACTAAGTGGCAATTTTTTTTGTCACTTTATAACTCAAGAACGGGCTCATCGATCCAAACTAAATTTTCAGGGTTTGTATAGACTATTTAGTAGATGTTTTATGTGAAGTTTGAACAAAATCTTTTAACGTAGCGAAGCACGTACAAGGCCGCTAGTAATGATATAGATATGCAATGTGAATTTTAGCAATTTTGATCCACGATCTGCGGAATAATTCCTAGTTGGCTGAATTATTGTATACGCCTTTATTATGATATTGTGATGAAGATGTGAAAAATCGACATTGATATCGTGCCGGCTAAAAAAGTTATAGGGGTCCAAACGTCACGAAAATCAGTTTTTCGCGGATTCAAACCCAAGACCTCCGAGGTTTGAGCACAGAGCTCTTACCACTTCACCACTGTCAATCAAATTATTTTTGTAATCTATACTCCTATACTTCATATTTTGTTGATTTAACTAATTCAGATCACACTATTTTAAGTGTGTCTTGTCCAACTGTATCAGCTATCATTCAAAAACATCCACGCCATCCCAAACTGTTACCTAATAATTTACTATGACCTTTCTGAGGCTGAAACACAATGTAACAAATCATAATTTATTTTCAAGGGAAATGACACCATCATAAATGTAATTTATGCCGGTAACTCAGATTGATGAATGAACTATAAAGGACATTGTAAGAAAACACATTTCCTGAATGAAACTTTTTTGAAATTCATTGTAAGGAAATTTAAAATTGTTCAATAAAACACGTTTGTGTAAACAGATTTGATGAATCGCTTTCACTCTAACTCATATGCGTAAGCACATTCATTCTCGTTGATTATTTTTACGCCCCCAGGCTGGTTTTAGGTTCATATCTTTATATCAGCAATTTTCAGTTCAAACATGGGAACTGGGATTTTTTGACGGCCTATTTTAGGGCACAGATGTTTATTAAAATTGAAGGGAGCGACAACCCACTCCATTGAAATTGACAGGACACTTTTTGTATACTTCATTTCATACAATGGTTACGACCCTCAGTAATGAGAAATATGACTCAAAAAGAAAGAGGCTCTATTAGCCTATTGATATCCTACTATAAGCCAAAAGCTTGTATCATGAGAAAACATGTTTTCTTTACAAAGATGGGTTTTGACAAACCCAGGAATGTCTGAGAAAATCCAACACAAATTTTTCCGTCCCGGGTATCAAACCCAGGAGAACCTCGGCCCTATATTTAAACAACTAGACCGTTAGAGGTCAAAAAATCAAAAAGTAACATTATTATCAGCTTTTATATCTACAACTAACGGCCGCCCGCGACTCCGTCCGCGTGGTTTTTGGTTTCTGCACACGTAGGTATAAACTATAACCTTCCTCTTCAAATAGACTATCCAACACGATTTTTTTTTTCGAATCGGACCAGTAGTTCCTGAGATGAGCGATTTCAAAGAAACAAACAAACAGAAACTCATCAGCTTTATATATTAGTAAGTATAGATAACATTCAGGCAAGACCGTGTAAGAAATCTTTTTTAAAGAAAATTAATTTTTCATCTAGGAAATTCGGCAACAGTTGGAGCCTGATATTAAGAATACAGGAACTTTCATAAAATATTATTATCTTATCAGATGGTAGGTACTGATGAAATGGTACCGATGCGTGAAAAATGATATAGGAGCACAAAGTTGATGTGTAGGCTTCCGTAGTTAAAAATAGATTGTTAATCCAGAAAATAAATTGCTTTTCTTTTTTTTTACAAAATACTGTCAGTTACAGTTATATCTTTATAATAATATTATAAATTGGCATGACAATATTAAAAGATAGAGTACCTACAAATATATTTCACGCAGTCGTACTCGATAATGATTCGAAAATATTTTTTTTTTCCTCTTATTTTTAATCGTAGAATAGGCGTCATAGATTAAGCTATGTATGTATATTACATAAATGATGATGAAAAATCCAACGTGAAGGTTAATTACTTGTATAAATTGAAACTTATTTCCATTGGATAAAGTTTAATCTCCAATGACACTGTCACCATGGTACAAAGCAAATGCAATAGCAGTAAATAAAAGAAAATGGTAACCCAACCGCCTGTGTGATAACATGGCTAAAGTTTGCTCGTTTATGACGTTCTTTTCAGAAACAAAGTATATTCGATCTAAAGTTACGTAGCCATTATTCTGTCTGCATTCGTTTTGAGTTTCGTTCTAGTTCATCCATATATTTAAATTGTTGGGTATTATATTTAAAGAGAGAGAGTAGAGCATTGTGGAACTTCCACTCGAATGAGCCGCTCGTCTGGGGAAATACCTCCGCTTCACAGAAGACCACAGTGAAGAAGCATTTCGTAACTGTTTTGCTATGATTCTGCTGGTGATTAAGGTCGCAAGAGCTAGGGGAGGGTATGGGATTTTCAAAGGCAGGCAACGCATCTGCGACCCTTGTACGGTTGTTGATGTCCATGGGCAGCGTTGATTACGACAGGAGGTGACCCGCTAGTTCGTTTGCCAACCTATCATACAAAAAAAAAGCCCTTACCAAACTGCGACACGCTCTGCAATCGGCACTAAATTATGATTGGTGATTGATTACCAGCTGCCGAATTTCGAGCTGCATTTGAAGATTTTTCTATTTACGATACATTGAGAATTTCTGAACAAAGTGATTCATTTTCCTTTATTTGACGAAAGTTATCTGCCACCGTTAACATAAAATCAACTGAAGGTTAGCTATATATGAAGCCATAAATAAGATCGAGATCGAGACCAAAATCATTCATTAAATATATTCAATTAAAACATTATGATATTAAATGTGGCTGGTGCATCTTACGCTGAATAACACTTAAGAAAAGAAGACCCCGTCTTAAAAAACACTTACACTTTTTAGTGGTGTACTCAAATATCTTTGCTTGAAAGATATATAATGCTGCTTTTTAAATCTTTGTTCAGTTAAAATAAAAGTGCATGCTCAGTTTAAGTTGTCATAAGACTTTTTATGACCGTTCATTCGAATAAGCCCCTCTAGCTATTTGTAATTCTCAAGTACGTTTGGATTTTTATATTTGAGTAATAAACTTTATATCATAAAAATAGTATGCGATAGTGATGTGATATACATATATTTTTTTACGATATGAAATCATCTTTACATACCTACTCATTTGTTTATGGTAACAGTAAAATCTGAAACTAAAAAGATTTTACTCGACGTTCTACTATAAGGCTAAAAAAGAATTACTGCTCTTATTGATATTAAACTGCAAATACTATTTTATGATAAGCTGTGTTCCACGCTTTGAGCCAAAATTTATTATTTGTCAACTGATGATAACTTCCTTGGACCAATTAATTGCCTAGAAAAATATTTTTATTTTACAAACATACTTAAATAGAGTCCCATACCAGGAAAAACAGACATTTTCATTCTCACAAATGTTTGTCCTGAGCGGGGATAGAACCCGCGACCTCTCGGTCTAAAAGTCGACTCCAAGACCACTGAGAGACAAATCACCAAGCGGGTCGTCACAGTGATGAGACTCATCAGGGACCTTCAATTTTAATCCCTTGTTTATATATAGTAATTACGAATACTTTCCATGTAGATACGTTTAAATATTCATAATCTTCACCCAAGCCCAGCCTCCATACATTTTACATATTTATTACTTCAAGGGATGAATTAGGATTCCTAAAATAGGAAAATATGGGACCGCATAACATTCCGTTCTCTCTATTTAGCAGTTTAAGTTAGATTTAAATTACTCATTAGTCTTTATTGACTAGATTGTAATAAAATTGATATGCCCACTGTTAAGTGAAATATCAAACAAACAAAAAAAAAAAAATAATAACATTCCGTGGATCACTGTGTTTCCCATGCCTTTTTATGAAAGAAAAAGGTCACGGATGTCTTTTGAGCAGGGCGATGGAATCGTGAAAATAATATTATAGAACTATATTAATAACATGACGGCTAGTTTGGTTTGAAAAAATATATCGATTTATATTTTTAGCGTGAAACTTCAATGTTTATCCCTGTTAATATAATAAATGCGAAAGTAACTCTGTCTGTCTGTCTGTCTGTTACGCTTTCCCGCTTAAATCTCTCAACTGATTTTGATGAAATTCGGCACAGACAATTTTTAGTCCCTGAGAAAGAACATAGGCTACCTTTTATTGCGAAAAAGGGATCAGAAAGCCATGCGGACAAAGTCGCGGGCGTCCGCTAGTTTCTCATAAACAAATTTTATTAAAAATGTCCTCAAACATAACATTGATGCAAAACTGTTAGGGTCATTCACGACCAACGGCATTCTTTTGAATTTTTTAGATCTTTCGCTTCGGTATGAGGTATCTATTTTTTGTATTAATGATACCTAGATGTGTGTTCACTATAACAGTAGGTACATCATTAGGTTGATACTTTTCTAATAAGCTATTACTATTTTTTATACGATGAAATACCTCGTAAGCCGCTTTTATAAGATGACTTATCGTCCATCGAGAACTGAATAGACCTACATTAGACGCTAGTAAAGTACTAGGACGCTTGATTAACTAAGAAATCGCTCCCATGAAAGCTTATCTCTAAGAAATATTAATAATGTAGATTTTTCTTATGATCCGATGATACAAAAAGACCCGTCGTAATATGAAAGGGCACAAACAAAGAATTTAATTAAACGGGTCTCTTGATAAATAATAAAGATGTTCTTTGGTTGCAAGAAACGTTTTCAGTATTATTTTTATTTCAAGATTGCTAATATGCAATCTATCGAAAGACTTATAAAGTGGATTCCCGTTTCCACGGAAAAGGTATAGCGCCAATTTTCTATTATTTGTGTTTTGTCGGTAGAGCGAAGAAAATATTATTTTTTTACGAAAAAGAAGGTAACGCAATGACCATTTTATTTTTCTTACCGGAAATGAAGGAAAGCTGAAAAAATAACTGTTCTTATGTAAATAGCAAGAAAGTAATAAGGAACATTTCGTAATTAGTTCTTTAACAAGTAGCTTGTTCCTACGCTGACCGCATTTGAGAAATACGAAAGATTTTTAGTTTGAATTTAGAAAATAAACCATTTCAGAAGGTTTGCGTCAGATGACCTTATTGTTTTTCTAATGTTATTGCGATCAATAGTTTATATTTACAGTTGTTAAGCTTTTGTTATTAGCATTTGTGAATGAGAATCTAAATGCATTTTAAAATAATAAAGAATTATAATTTGACGTGTAACTTTTTGTGTAACATAACACTCGTGATTTCGAGATGAAAATAATCACTAAAACCACTTTTACATTCAGTTAGCTTCGCATCTGCGTTTTTATATTTTAATCATGAAACTGTCATCGGGATAAGTTAATACTTTAGTTTTTTTAAATAAGTAATTCTAATTAAAAAAACAGAACAATTTTATTCACAGTTATGATAACGAGGAATTAATATAATTCATCTTTGTTAAACAAGAAAAACAATTATCTAGCTTGCAGTTGATAAAAAAAAACATAATTTCACATAACATTAATGCAACATTGCAAAATATACAATTATACATATACCTAAATAAATTAACATTTAAGCACCTATAAAAATTAAATAGTTAAAAGAAAATTTATGACCTAGACAAGCATACAAACATGTGCTTAAAATATACATACCCATAAAATAAAGAAAATGTAAATATACTTTAACACCATCTGTGTATGCTAACAGACCCAAAATAAAACTTTCTGACTACAAAACTAGGTATAAATATGTAGTGCGTATCATTCATAATGTATGAGCGTGCATTATCACTACTCCTTTTTACTTTGTTTACTTACGGAAAGCTCCCGTCAATGAGATGAGATTAAAATTTTCCGAGCCGCGATCCGCCGCGCCATAAATCACTCGAAGCCAACAAACTTTTGCCACTTATTTCTTTAAATACTCCAACGCATAAATCAATTCATCAGAACCAACAGCATTTAATTTGAATCTATTTAAAACTGGCACTGAATATTTTTAACACACTCACAAAATTAAAAATAAAGTTATGGAATCGCAGATAAGAATGTCTGGTGTTCCAAATTCAAATTTGAAAACAGTCCGCCGCGCGCCGGTCGCGTACTAAGTTGGGCGCATCCTGACGCGTTCCCCCATAGGCGGCCACTCGGGGGAGTCTCACAGAATGGACTGGAGTCGCACGTTACTTCTAGGGACCAAATGGGAGTAATGCGCATGGTTCGACAAAAGATAATCCGGGGGTAAAAAGCAAAGCTGAGGAAGGCTTTCAGTGGGAATGCATCTTTTCTATTGTGCCAGTTGGCGTGAAATGCGACCGGTGGCTGATTAGCTCTGCGACTTTGCCTACTTTTAGACAGTACTAGGGCACGCGATGTTGCGTTTAATATTCGGAAAAAGCTTATTATCTTTTGGAACTATTTAAAACTTTTTAAAAATGTAATTACTTTCTTCTTTTTAAACTGTCCTCTATTATGGAGTTGAACGTACATACTTATTTCCATGACATTGAACTTAATTGCTGTCGGTAGATTTAATTAAAGACAGACAGTCCATAATTTTATAAGTTTAACACGTGAACGTACTTTGTGTTTATCGTCTACGCATGTAAAGACCTTTATCATTAAACAAGCAACCGCCCGCGACTTAACTCCGTATACGTGGATTTCGGTTTCCGCACACACATAGTATTATATTTTAGCTTAGAGCCTGCCTCGACAAATGGACTATATTATGAAACACCTTAATATTTTTCAATTCGTCGACGTTCCTGAGATGAGCACGTTCAAACATACAAACAAACCCTTCAGCTTTATCTATACTAATATGTAGCGGCCGCCCGCGACTCCTTCCGCGTAGATTTCGATTTCCAATAGCCTAAAGCCTGCCTCGACAAAAGGACTATCCAACACAAAAATAATTTTTCAAATAGGACCAGTACTTTCTGAGATTGGCGCGTTCAAACAAACAAACAAACAAACAAACATACAAGCAAACTCTTCAGCTTATATATTAGTATAGAATTTAGTATAGATAAAGCTGAAGAGTTTGTTTGTATGTTCGTTTGAACGCGCTTATCTCAGGAACTACTGGACTGATTTGAAAAATTCTTTTTGTGTTGGATAGTTCATTTGACGAGGAAGGCTATTGGAAATCGAAATCCATGCGGACGGAGTCGCGGGCGGCTGCTAGTTATTTAATAAGTTTAACACGTGAACGTACTTAGTGTTTACCGCCCACGCATGTAAAAACCTTTATCATTAAAAAAACAATAGATTTTATATGGTTTTCTGTACAATAGTTCTTTACATTTTCGAGACAACATTAGTTTCAGTGTAAATTCTGTAACACACGTTATTATTTAACCATTTCTTTAAATACATTTTATTCTTTCACGTTGTGGGCACGTTGTAGGGATGCTTAGAAATGATAACATTCTTCTGTATGAAACATTCGTAATGTATTCAGATTATTTTTTACTTGACAGAGATTAGTTTTTACGAGGCTTGTCTAATCTGACATTGAATGCAAATAACAGTGTTAGGTGTCGTAGGTTTTAATCACACGCTGTATTTTTTACGAGTATAAGAATATTGCATGGACCCTTATAACTTTCTTATTTAATAATTAACCATAATATACTTGCATCTTACCCCGGCTATGCACGCAATATCTATGTTTCTCAATAAAATTGAAAATGAAATTATTATTATATAAATATTTCTCTAAAATAATTTTGTAATTTGTAAGCAAAGTTACTTTTTTTTTATTAAGAATAAGTGCGTTGTGGTGTGGCTTATGTTCGTTATAATCACAACACTAACAATATAATGTAATAACATGAGAAAAGTTAGTGACGCGAATTTCATACTACATACTCATTACATTTTTATCTATTGAACAAGTACAATCCAATCGTTAACCTTCAGAAATAAAATGCCAGTAACATTCAATAAAAACTTTTCCGGAATTTCCAAATCAGATAAAAAACGGTCGCTCGATCGTGATCCCGAATTCCCGTCATAATTCGCGAACAACGCAAAAGTTCTAGAAAGGTAATATATTTTTTATCGTTATTTTATTATCTCATTATACAAAACAGATGGCCTATCCGTATTGTTTTCATTGTCACATTCCAGATTAATCCATACTTATATACCTACATATACCTACATAATATTATAAATGGGAAAGTGTGTCTGTCTGACTGTCTGTCTGTCTGTCTGTCTGTCTGTATGTTTGACTTTCTTTTACGGCATAACGGAGCGACGAATTGGCGTGATTTTTTAAGTGGAGATAGTTGAAGGGATGGAGAGTACATAGAATACTTTTTGACCCATCCCAACCCCCACTTTCCTAAAATGGGGGGTGGAAGTTTATATGGAAAATCGAAAATAGTTCGACGCTTGTTTGTCATGCAGGTCCCTTAATAAACTTGATGCTTAGTTGCAAAGGGATATTGCAAAATTCCCACGGGAACGGGAGTTAGCGGGAAAGAACATTTTTGTATAATGAAAACCGATAATCACGTGGACGAAGTCGCGGGCGGCCGCTAGTTGTAATATAAGACTAGTACGCGTTAACAATTAACAATATAATTGTTTGAGCTGTGTATAATTTATCGATTTATCCATTGTAAATATTGTAATTTGATAGGCGGGCGCGAACGATTTGAGTACTATGTTCCGCTTGATTTGGTTGGCAAATTCATATTTGATACGATTAGTAGGAAGGAATATGTATTTGGCAGACAGCCATAGTATTTATTAGCCTTTGTCACTTGTATCGTCTGGGTCCGTGACCTTTGTATGTACAAATATGTACTATGTTCTTAGCTAAACCTAGTCTGTAAGTTTCAATGACTAACACTTGTAAAGAAATAGCTTGGTAAAGCTGTACCTATACCATCATAATAGTCTAGTGATTTTAGAATTTACAATATCTGACAGAGATCTCGTAGTCTAGGGGTCATTCAAATATTCACGTTTAGATAGTAATTACGTTGCGTGGCTTAGTAGTTGATTCGCACGAAATTAGTTCGCCCGAACGTGCGAATCGTCCACTTTAAAAATCATATTTTTTAGTAGGCGTTTCGCACGGATGAATTTAAATCGCGTGCGAATCGACCCTCTCAAAAATTATTAGTATGCCGTTTGCCCAGTTAACGAAATATGCAAATAAAAATAAAAAAAAGTATTCTATTTATTACTATACATATTAGGTGTCATTGCCAGACATATTTATTTATACTATATGTATAAGAATAGAAACACACGAGATGGAAACCGCGACCGAAGTTCGGCGAGACCGTATTTTAAATGGAGGATGGCACACCATGACGAAATTACGTGGCGTTATTATTGTATAGCAAATGCATTGCCGATCTTCAGTCGCGTAATTTCACCCTTGTGTGTTTTTACATATTAATGATAGAAACTTTTGATGTACTTCTGGACTTTAATAGTTATAGACCTAACTTCATATCGTAAGCATATAGTATCATAGAATGTTCATTTATATAATACACAAGTATCCTTGTAGCTCAACCAAGCAACGACAGAACTAATAATGAGAAAATAGATTATGTTGCCTAGCGGCATCGTGATTACCTTCCTTAACCGATGTTGCCGCTTATTGGCACTAAGAACTAGTTACCTACTCTTATAAATGCGTATCACGCACGCCAAACAGTGAACTTGGTATTATGTTTTAGCCCTTTCCTCACTATAATAATATCTCATCAACATGCCGCGGTAAAAAAAAAATGTCATTATTGCAGCCGTCAGTTTTAAGACCACAGTCGCTACGATGGGCAGGTACTGTGGTGTTCGCAGTATAATGAACGATTACGCTAGCTAACCCTACTGCCTATCCCCTCAAAATGTCCCTTGGTCGCTTCTTACGGCAGCCAAGGGAATAGATAATACTACATAGTCTAGACCGGCACAGCACACATCTCGCGATACCCAAGGGAAGACAAGGATTTGTACTAATCTATGCCAACAATACAACACGACCAAATTACCATAACAAGATCCAATTATGTCATGACGTATATTCGACTACTTCTTTTTCTTTTTACAAAGGGTTTAATCGTTTTTTGTTTTTGGCAAACATATCACACCAGTTTTATAGCCGTTGTAATGGAAGTGGGCAAGTTTCCGCACGATGTTTTCCGTCATCGCTACGTTGCTTACGCGTAGGCGGCACTAAGGATAATGTCTGCTTCATTCATGTCAAAGTCACGTGATAAAATGAAATAGTTGTCTCAGCATCTGTTTTTAGGGTTCCGTAGCCAAAATGGCAAAAAAACGGAACCCTTATAGATTCGTCATGTCTGTCTGTCTGTCTGTCTGTCTGTCCGCCAGTCTGTCACAGCCACTTTTTTCCGAAACTATAAGTACTATACTGTTGAAACTTGGTGAGTGGATGTATTCTGTGAACCGCAACAAGGTTTTTACAAAAAAAATAGAAAAAATATAAAAAAAGTAGGGGGTCCCCATAGTGAGAACTGAAACTCGAATTTTTTTTTTTCATTGAACATATACGTGTGGGGTATCTATGGATAGGTCTTTAAAAATTATATTGAGGTTTGTAATGTCAGTTTTTTGTAAAGTGAATACTTTGCGTGACAGACCCTTCCAAAGTGGAAAAAAGTGTGCCCCCCCCCCCTCTAACTTCTAAAATAAGAGGATGATAAAACTGAAATAATTATATAATGTACATTACTATAAAAACTACCAACGAAAATTGGTTCGAACGAAATCTATTCAGTAGTTTTTTAATACGTCTAAAATAGAATTTGTACGGAACCCTCAGTGCGGGAGTCCGACTCGCACTTGGCCAATTTTTTTTATCTTTATTATAGCGGCCTTCGCGGGCTGGTCCTCGTAGATTCCGGTTTCTGCAGATATAGTGTTAGCTTACAGCCTTCCTCCACAAAGGGATTATCCAACACAAAAAGAATTTCGCAATTAGAACCAGAAGTTCCTGAGATTAGCACGTTCAAACAAACAAACAAGTATAGAATAATATCTATCGCAATTCATCACAATGTATGATCTGCGTCTGTTTCCGAGATGAAATAGCTTTTAGGCTCTCTTGTTACGAAAATATATTATAATCTTTAGTAATTAAAATGCCATCCGGCATTGCTTAATACAGTTGTTCCTTATCATATTAATATATATATTTAAATCGAATAATATTTATTATGTATCTGCAAGCGAGACAGTGAAACACTTTTAATTATCGAGCCGAGAAAAGTCAATTTGATTAAAGAACAAAATTCCCCGGAGAAATTGGAATAAATAAATAAATAAATGTCTTGGACTAACACACCAATTGCCTAGTCCCAAACTAAGCTCGAAGCTTGTACTATGGAAGCTAGGGAACGGATAGACATACTTAAATACTTTTATAAACATCCATGACTCGAGTACAAATGCCGATGTTCATCACACAAACATTTGCCCCTAGCGGGATTCGAACCCGCGACCCTTGGTTTTGTAGCCAGGGTCTCTAGCCACTCGACCAACGGGTCTGTCCAAAATTTGCCCTGTATTTGCAGAATGCAAGGCATTTATTATTATTTATTATTCCATTGTAATACTAGACTTGCCAAATCCTATGCTCTGGAAAGGAATAAAGAAAAACCCCAAAACTAAGGTAAAAAAGGCTCTTTTATTGTATGATTATGCAATGTCATCTTAACTCGATCACAGCGTCCTCAGATTTCCTTTCAAATTTTATAGAATGACAGGATAATATATTTTTTCTGAACACGCGAACTTGCTTAATTTTCGACTAACAAATATAAGATAACAAGTAAATCAGTCTTGTTAAGCCTGATTGATTAATCTAGTAATTCATTAATTTGACAAAAAAAAATATTTTGGGGAAAACTTTCAACTGGTCACCTGATGGTAATTTGATCATTGGTGCGCATGAAATACAGCTCCATATGGACAACTTCCTATCGTTAAAGATCAATTATTCGGAGGGGTTATTTTGCACACTTTAAACTTAAAAGAAAAGTATCAGCCCATTACAGGCCAAATTCCGGCTTCACTTGAAATCATGTTCCAAAGATGAATTTTAGCTTAAACATCGCGTTTCAAATTCGGTGATCTCAAATGCGAGCAGTTTTCAAAGAAACCGACAAAGTATAGAAACATACTAGGCCGACAAAACGCGACCGAAGTTCGGCGAGAATGCATTTTCTATACAAAATTAGGCAACGTCATTTCGGCATACTGGGTCATCTTCCATTTAAAATACAAAACAGGCCTAGTGAAGCCGAACTTCGGTTGCGTAATTTCGGCCTGGTGTGTTAGGTACTACACTAAATGTTTGCCTAGACCGGGACTCAGGATCGTGTAATTAAATAAATCACTAGACCAACTATGTCAAATATTAGATTTACAACAAAATTTATGAATTCTAAGCCAATGAAATTCTAAAACCAACTTAGCAAGTCGGGACACGCGGTGGCCGGTAACTTGTAAGAGCTTTCAGAAATGGACGCCGAAGCTAATCGTCTATCCTTTATACTAGGCTTGTCAAGGATGCTAGTTGAATACTGAGCTAGGGCCGTTGGAACTGTAGTTCCAATTTTCACTTGGAATTTGATTTGCTCACTTTCAGCAAGCTAGAAGTCACATAATTTGTTTTATTAAACACAAGCGGCCGCCCACGTCTCGTCTCCTTGGATTTCGGTTTCTGCGCACATAATGTTATAATACAGTCTTCCTTGACAAATGGACTATTTAACACAAACATATTTTTCAAATCGAACCAGTGGTTCCTAAGATTATCGCATTCAAACAAACAAGCAAACAAACTATTCAGCTTTATTATACTCGTATTATACATAATGTAACCTACCAGTGGAAATGATAAGGTTTGAAAATTTCATAAGTGTTTTGATATTTTCGGACCAATTTTGACACAAGAACTCTCTTGTTAATTTGATTGGGTTGGTTAACCAGTATGTTCTTCTTTTGACACACTAACTCGTATTGTGCGGATTTTTCAAAATAACAATATCTTTATTCAAGTAGGCATACAAACAAGCACTTTCGAATCCACAATGATTTTCCTTCACCGTGCAGCTATATGAATTCTGTCCAAAAAACTTTATGCAGTATCTCATCCCCCATTAAGCCAATACGAAGACGAGCTAGTTGAGTTGGTCTAAAATTGCATGCTCACATTCGTGGCAGATCAAGGATACATTTAGATCGTAAGTCGCCAGTGGATATTTCCTCTAAACTAACATCAAAAGCTGTAGCATCCAAAACTGTATGTAAGTTCTTCCGCTTGATACAAGATCTCATCAGATCTCGGTCGTACATATGTGTCGAACAAACTGTTTACTCTTAGAAAATCAGCTAACTCAGCATAGTTTTAGATTACTAATATTGGTGTATTTCAAAGCTATTGATGTATTGCAAAGCTGTTTCCTGGAACACAGACAATGCAATAACAATAATGATAGTAGAATCCATTTTGTATTTTCAGTAAATAACAATTTTGGAATTTGTTACTCAATACGGTTTGACAATACCGCGAAATTGTTAATATTGTTAATGTTGTTTTATTAAACTCGATGTGCAATTTATCTACAGTAAGTACTAATTTAATTATTGCTGTCGGAATTTCGATGAACATTTGTCTGAATGCAGCTTAAATATACCAGATTTCATATGAGTATTCATAAAGGTTGTTATTGTGGTAACCATAAAAATTTACGAAAATGTCAATATGAACTGATCGTAGAGTTGGTATTTAGTTGTCAGAGCTCGAAACAACACTGAAAATTTCTTTCGAGACCTAGCATAACATTGTATAATATTCTTCCATTCCTTCCAGTCGTTTTTCGACCATGGTGGACGCATAAGTGAGTGCAAGTACAGCTGCAATCCTTACCCTCACTTTCATATTTCGATGAGATAGCAATCTGACACGACCGTAGAGTGATCAGGCGAAGGACCAACGGCTTGTCGTGCCTTCCAAAGCACGGAGGAACTCGAGATGAAAGTCTTCGGTCACCCACCTGATGACTGGCTTCTGTGAAATTTGTTTAAAGACAACGACTGCGCCGTCGAGTTTCTCCTAAACATAAATATTTACCCAACGAAAATGTTAACATAACTACTCATTCATGAAAAATATTTAAAGTAAAGTAGCAGATAGCAAGTATCGATACTCGATAGCACCGCACGTAATAGGGTTAATGATTATGGGCAGTATTGATTCCGTCTAATGCGCTTATCTGTCAGAGAGCTCCCTAATGAATATGCCGGAATATACGCACGTTGACATCAGTTCATACTATGCACGGCAGTCTGACCCGGTCTAACCACATTGATTAAATGCAGACCGGTTGTGAATGTCAATTGTTAGTATCGGCGATTTAGTTGTTGACATCAAGTGATAGTAGTGAAGTACGGTCGATAATTTGGCTACTGGCATGAAGTACCTATGTGCAGTTAGTAATGTTTGCATTTACTTTAAAAACACACTAAGCGGAACAACACAAACTTAGTTCGGCCGAAGTTTATTTTCTATACCTACAATTATGCGATTGTAATTTCAGCACAGTGTGTCCATTTAAAATACATCGCGGGCGCATCCCGACGATTCCTCCGAACTCCGGTCGCGTTAGAGTTGTACTTTTTAGTTTGATAATATTATGATGAGATAGCACAAAACTCTAACTAGTACAAGCATTGCGGAAGATTTTCCAGAATACATACATACATAGGCCTTTACATCTATGACAGATGATTTAAGTAGCGGGATCCCGGGATGTGACATGGCAGCTGCGCTCATGACTGTACAGCCCGCCCGATGCGGGAGTTTCATGTCGGGGTAATCGATTCAACACAATCGTGACGCCTGTTTGTAAGAATCAATTGTCAAAATGTACATAAGCGTTCACAATCACAGAGTAAGAATTTCCAGAATAAGTATTTAGTTATACTTCGATCTGAAAATCTTGCATGATTTGGGACTGTTTTACCAAGAGTACCAGTTTTAGTGTCCAATTGACAGTTAAAACCCTAGAAAGACTATAAATTAACAAAATAACTTGTAAATATACCGTGCTTATATATTTTTTTAATCTCTGTTTTATAGCTCTGGATATGTTCCAGAAATATTCATGATGAAAAACCCTTGCCTGATCCTTATGGTTCGCGTATTGTGTAATTAATTTCCCTCAACTTGTACTCTGTGACTGTGAACGCTTAAGTATATTTTGACAATTGATTCTTCCAAACAGGCGTCACGATTGTGTTGAATCGATTACCCCGACATGAAACTGTTTGTTATCGACGTTAACAAACCGCTGACGTGTTGGCAAATAAATCGATTAATCGGTTGTAATGTAATTACGGAACGATAACCTTCGTATAATATTTAGCGTGACGCGGCCAGGCGGGTAACAAAAGAATATTATTCTGTAAACTGGGAAAGTAATATGCAAAGATTAATGGTGTTGCTTTATTTTTTTTATTTACAGACGCAACCTTCGCTTTTCATAGCTCGTTTACTAGACACGCTATATTTCTTTCTGCCTGATTATTATTGACAAAGAGCTGATAGATTATAGTTATAGACGTTATTATTTCCAACAACAAATTACAATTGGCACAGATTTCATTTGCCAATAGTACACCTTACTATGTGATATGATATGATTTAAAAATAAATATATAAATAATATTAATAATTTTGCAATATATTTATTTTGGGCGAATACTAAAGTATTGTTTGCGAGTAGAGTAATTTAAACTTCATTTTACCCGAAATTAGAATAGTTCTCTTGGTCCCATGGAGGCTGTCAACTAATTAAAACTTTGGAAAACATTTTGCAGAAACATGATTAACGTGAAAGACTAAAAAGTAATAGTTACTATGACTGTGCCAAATTTTAAAGTACTGGTTGTTATGTTAACACGAAAATATACGTGATTCATTTGCAAACCGTATCTGAGTTAAAACGAGCGTTGCTATATTTCTTTTTTTACACTTAGTGCGAACGCACTTTTTATGTTTCGAGAATGTTACTGGAAATGTGGAACATGCCAAGATTCTGGATTAACACATTGCTATTTTTTATGGAACAGGAATTAACGATACTTCAAATTTTTTAAGCACATTGTTTTCTTTAGTACCTAGAGATTTTTTTTTACAGTTATTGAAATGTTGAACTAAAACTTAGCTAAGTTCTCTTTTTAATATCATTGATGTACTTTGATGAATTCAATCTGTGTCAATAAGAAAGTTAATAACCAATCCATTTATCTTTTAGACAATGGACAATTTTATTTATTTTTTACATATAAAACTATTTAATAACTATTTACCCCAGATAGAAAGAAACAAACAGAATATCAATCCATAGTTGGCTGATATCAATAAGCACTACGTAAGTATTCTTCATTCAGAAACTCTCTACAGATGTAAATAGTCTCCGACTTAATCCCGACATACGCCGCATAGTTAGACTCTTGACATCCTTTGCTTGCGGCTGTGAATGTGAAAATTAGCTTCATAACCTGAGGGCGCAATTATCTAGTACTCCGCATAACCTCTGGACCGAATACGGAATGTTTCCGTTGGTAGATAAGAGTTATTTTTGAGACACACTTACAGAATATTCACCTTTTTACCTCTATTTTGTGCCTCATATTGTTAGGGCTCCCGAATCATAAGCTTTTTCGAGGGTCATTCCAACAAGGATACTTCAGCAACGAATATTTTTCTTCTTCCAAAGGTAAATAAGGGTCTTCTATTCAATGTCCTGAGTCAATAAAACACTTTTTTTCACCACCAAATAATAGAAAGTACCATGTACCTATAGTCTTATGTTTACTTAGCCTTACCAAATACTGCTTTCCAGACTAATATAATAAAGCTGACGAGTACTTTTGTTTGTTTGTTTGAACGCGATAATCTTAGGAACTACTGGTATTATTTGTAAAATTATTTCTGTGTTTGATAGTCCATTTGACGAGGAAGGTTTTAGGCTATAGTATATTATGTGTGTGAAAACCGAATACCACGCGGACGGAGTCGCGGGCGGCCGCTAGTAATTTGATACCTATTGAATCCGGGTAAAAAAATAACTAAAAGAGCATCAATCCGTAATACGAGGACCTGATATCAATAATTACTACGTAGGTATTCTTCATTCACAAACTCTCTACAGATGTAAATAGTCTCCGACTTAATCCCGACATACGCCGCATAGTTAGACTCTTGACATCCTTTGCTTGCGGCTGTGTATGTGAAAATTAGCTTCATAACCTGAGGGCGCAATTATCTAGTACTCCGCATAACCTCTGGACCGAATACGGAATGTTTCCGTTGGTAGATAAGGGTTATTTTTGAGGCACACTTGCAGAATATTCAACTTTTTACCTCTATTTTGTGCCTCATATTGTTAGGGCTCCCGAATCATAAGCTTTTTCGAGGGTCATTCCAACAAGGATACTTCAGCAACGAATATTTTTCTTCTTCCAAAGGTAAATAAGGGTCTTCTATTCAATGTCCTGAGTCAAAAAAACACTTTTTTTCACCACCAAATAATAGTTAGTAACATGTACCATTAAGTCTTATGATTACTTAGCCATACCAAATACTGCTTCAGAATATTTTTTCATTCATGTCTTTGTACGAGTCTCTCGTTTTATTAAGAAAACACCTAGCTATTTTGAACTTTAAGCGTAAAATACTTACTGTATTGTTATGATTACGTTTAAAAGGCTTTGTATTTCACTTGCTGCCCGACTGCCTGACGCCTACACATTATTCAAGTATTGATGGATAAAATGAAGGAAAACATTTCTGCTATTACTATACCGCATACCTACTGTAATAAAATTATCGGCGTGAGTTGCTTTCTTATTGAGTACCTACTATAAGAAGCACAGTGGCAGCTTATCATTAGCTGATCTGGGATGACTACATCTGAATTAGCTAAAAAAGTGTCTGAATGTAAGCCAAGAAAATATTTTATTAAACTACGCTCATATAGTAAGACAAGAAAATATTTTTTAAAACTGCGCTCATATTATGTCAAGTGCCCTATTATTACAAATTATAAAATATAGGTTTCTTCTATCTGCCCCTTTGTATACTTAAACCCTTAATACTACGCAACCGATTTCCATGAGTTAAGATAGAGTGATTAAAGAGGAAGGTTTATGTGCAGCATACTTGCATAATTTAGAAGAAATACACTAATTGTACATTTTTGTAGTAGCAGTGTAAAACTGGGGCGGCTCGCTAGTCAGTACTAATATAATAAAGCAGAAGAGTTTGTTTGGTTGAACCCGCTAATCTCAGGAACTATGGCTCGAATTGAAAAATTCTTATTGTTTTGGATAGTGTATTCGACGAGGAAGGTTGTAGGCTTATAGTATATACTTAATTGTGCGGTAACCGAAAACTACGCGAATGGCGATGCATGCGGCCGCTAGTACAAAATAAAACCGTATTGTTTGCGTGAAAAAGGCGGTAAATTTACTCCAAAAGATATTCCGGGGTATTTCCTTAAGATAAAGCTACCGTCGAGATTAATTAGGATAATCCTGTGTTTGTAAATAATTTAAGGAATCAGAAATAATTTAGCAGAAAATATATTTTATTTAGCGAGCTTAAGGTGTAATAAATCTCACTGATTGTATCAATATTGATTAAGAACCCAAGAGGCTTAAAATTTTGGCAAGAATTTATTTTCATAATCTCTCTTCCCTATTTTACCTTACGGGGTCGATGATTTGACAACAACAGGGCCAATTACAGATTACTGCAATGAACTAGGGTAAAGTGAACACAAATCATATTCAGGAAAAAAAAACAACAATGCAAGCATATTTGCAACAATTATAATGTACATTAGTAATGAAACGATAAAGGCGACACTGGTTGATAATATCAGTACATAATATAAAAAATTACCCGCTTTTTGAAATGGTCGAGTCAAGACGTAGCTTATTACGCAAGAGGTCGCGGGTTTGAGTCCCGCACAGGCCAAACATTTGTGTGCATGAACAATTGAACATGTCTGTTTGTCCTTGTCTGGGTTTTATTTGTATCTGATGTCTCTCACTGTTGGTTCTGATGTCTGTTGAACACAAGTGCTTAAGCTACTTAATACTGTCAGATCAATGTAGGTGAAGTTGTGAAATATAAAATGCAATTATGTTGCTTTAAATTGCACCGTATGGATTTGATGAAATAATAAAAACAATTTCAATTAAGTATTTAGTATTCACGTCGTTGTTTTGATGCATATCAGAACTGTTTCTCTTTGTACCTTTTTACTGCATTTTATTAATATTTATCACTTGTGCTTATTAAATATATAAGTGAGCGTGAAAACAGTACTCATGAGTCGTGATGTCACAGTGCAATATAACTCTTGCGGACGTGACATCGTAATAAACGTGAGTTCAGTTACGCCGAGCAACTTATCTAGGGCGGGAGTCAAATGCATGGGAGTAAGGTAACCACAGCATGTAATTATGCTTGTAGTTGTTTTTAATAATGTTGATTAAGGGTGTATTAATAACAATCAAAGGGGTTGAAAGAACACTGTAATGACAGAGAAGAAAGGGCAAAATAGAACACAACACAGTACATATTAATAATGTAGATGAAGAGTGAACTGGTTCAAATTAATATATGGGTTTAAAATATTCATTTAAATGTGGGAGAAAAATTTGCTCTGTTTAGGATTTGATCGTATAGGCATTAGTATATTTTTTTATTCTAACTCAGGAGTATGGTATCGATGATTTATGTACACTATTTAAACAGACCCGTCATAATTATTTCTACACAGGAAACATTCATACTAATAGAAAAATAAATGAATAAAGTATAAAATACATGACTAAATGCAATAAGTTGCATCACCTTATTGAAGCAAATATGTAATAATAAAAAAAACATCGTGCATGAAAACAGCACAAAATCAGTAGTAATATCACGGTGCGATATTACTCTTGAGGACGTGACGTCGCAATAAACGTTGTGAGTTCAGTTATCTAGGGCGGGAGTCAAATGCATGGGAGTTAGGTAACCGCAGTATGTAATTATACTTGTAGTTGTTATTAATAATGTTGATTGAGGGTGTTTTATTAACAATCAAAGGGGTTGAAAGAACATTGTAATGAAGAAAGGGCAAAATAGGACACACACATATTAATAATGTAGATGAAGAGTGTACTGGTTCAAATTTATATATGGGTTTAAAGTATTCATTTAAATGTGGGCGACAAATGAGCTCTGTTTAGTATTTAATCCAATAGCATTAGTATTTTTTTTATTCTAACCCAGGAGTATGGTATTAATGATTAATGTTCACAATTTAAACAGAGCCGTCATATTTTCTTCTGCATAGTATGCATTCATACTAGTGGAAAAATAAATGAATAAGGTATCAAATACATGACTAATTGCAATAAGGTTTGTTTAAGTTGCATAACCTTATTTAACCAAATAATAAAAAGAAACATCGTGCATGAAAACAGCACAAAATCAGTAGTAATGTCACGCTGCAATATTACTCTTGAGGACGTGACGTCGTAATAAATGTTGTGAGTTCAGTTATCTAGGGCGGGAGTCAAATGCATGGGAGTTAGGTAACCACAGTATGTAATTATACTTGTAGTTGTTATTAATAGTGTTGATTGAGGGTGTATTGGCGTATACATAGGGGATTAAAGTATGCTTTAATAAGATAGAGAGTAACCCCGTTCCACTTTTTAGAGGAGAAAATATGACATACAACACTTCGTTTGAAATATGCACGAGCTTATGTAGTCTTTTAATATCTGGTCACTCTAAACCAATGGCTTTTAATACTGTTGTAAAATATAACATAATACTAATACTATTATAAATAACTATTGCGCTATAAGATGCTGGGATAAAATCAAGTAACGAATAATTAAATAAATGTCTTTCTGCTCGGAAAATTCACTTAAAGTTTACAGTGAGATGACCGGAGTATAAACACTCGTGAAACTAGAATAACACTTTTTTGATCCTTAGGACAAGGATATACTGTTAAATGAAAAACAACTTAATCATTCATTACACTACAACCTGTATACTTGTTATATTTGGGTCACCATTATTTTTATGAGCCTTTTACGAAGCAATAAACTTTAGTATCTACTTTTTGTGGTATATGTATGATTATTTACATATTTTAGTTGTTACGGCATCATGGTATTATAAGACCCCTTATTTTAGAAATGGAAGATTTGGTTTATTTTTCTTGTAAGAGGGGGCAAACGAGCAAGAGTGTTACCAAATGATATAAAGGATCACCGCTGCTCATGAACAGCAACAAACTCACAGGGGTCGCAGATGCGTTATCTGCCTTTAAAACCCTAACTGAGCTCTCGTGACCTTTCTAGAAACAGCACAGCAGGTATGAAGTGCTACAGGTACAGGTACAGGTACTTCCCCATACAAGCGGCTTATTCGAGTATCTGATTTCATTCTAATCATACAGTTTTTCGCTAAAACACAACGTTTTGCCTATAAAAACTCGACGTATATATGTGTACTTATTGCTACTTTATTGAGACATAAACGTCCCTCCAGATTGGTCATAAGTGAAACGCAATGAATCGTGACGTCATAGAGCTCTATAAATTCCTGAACCACGTCATAAACAGAGCTCTGGGCGATTTATGCGTCGCGTCGCAACAATAATTGCAACAGATGCATTTATCACTCAGAAACATCAGTGGTTTTTGCTTTTCCGCTTATTCATATAATTTCCTTTGATGATGTTAAATGAAGCTGTTTTTGAACAGTATGGCTTTGTTCCATTTTCAAGCCAACAGTTGAGAAGAATCTTACGAGGTTGCCCAGAGGAAACCTTATGACTGGACCCAACAAATTAATTTATGCTTAAAATAAGGAAACGCAACGTGCAAGGCCGTATTACACCTATTAGAGGCCCTGGGCCTATGAGCGTTTGAACCTCTAATTTGGTAATAGTGAGCCCCAACACCCTGGTCTGGGGGCCCAGACGATCGCGGGGCCCTAGGCACGTGGCCATTGTACCTAGTGGGAAAGAGGGGCCCGCCAATGTGACCCTTGTAGAATAATCATTGTCAATGGGCAGCAGTTATCATTTACAATCGTCTTGATAAACCTGCTCGTTTGCCAATCTCTTTAAAAAAGAAAATATATCAGAAGTTTGTAACGTCTACAATTTAAGTCGGCAATTTACAACACAATTTCCTAAAACTCTCACTCACTCAAGCCACATTGTTTTCGTCAATCTAATCTTTTTAGTGTCGGGAACTATACAAACCACCCTAAAAGCACCTTTTAGATGCGGTGAAGGGCTGTCAAATTAACTTAAGTACCCCGAAAAAACAATACCGAAATAAAATAACGTGAACAGTGAGAAGAAGCAGAGAACGATATCTCAGTTTAGAAACATACTAGGTGGAAAACACGCGACCTCACTTCGGCGTAACTACGCCTGCTGTGTATTTAAAATGGAATATGACACACTTAGCCGAAATTACCTCGCGTAATTTCGTACAGAAAATGCATTTCCGCCGAACTTCGTTCGCGTCTTTTCCGTCCTAGTGTGTTCCTACATGATAGAGGTGCATGATAGTTATGTTCATTCGACCAGAAAAATAATATGTAGTTCCTGGCTTTTCTTATATGTCAATTATAATACGACCAAAAGACATTTTGACAAGCGTTATCCTGTATTTTTTGTGATGATAGTAAAAAAATACCTACACCAATGTCGTCCATTCTCAGAGAAATTTACATAATACGATCTTCATTCAAACTGTGTATTATTGAATTAATCTAGCGAAATGTGTCAAATGATAGAATGTAATTGAAAACTCAAGATTATCTGTGCACGTATTCTATTCACAATAACATTATGAGTACTAATGAGTGCTTATAATAAGTTTACAAGTTGAGCATCTGAATACTAAGTACCTAACTACATACGCAATTTATTTTACACATTGACTGGTGGTGAAGGCTTACAGACTTATTTATTAATCATGAAAATATTGATTTGATGTTATTATAATTATGTGAATACTAAATATCATTATATTTATGATTTTATCTTTAGATATTACAGACCCAATTTTTATTTTATTCATATCATAAAGAAAGCAAATATTATTTTATGCAAGATCAAAAACACAGGAGCAAACCTCCGACGGACGGGTCCGTCTAGTGGAAGGAGACCCTGGCCACAAAGCCAAGGGTCGCAGGTTTGAATTTCGCTGGGGGCAAATGTTTGTGTGATGAACATCGGCATTTGTACTCCAGTCATAGATGTTTATAAAAGTGTTTAAGTATGTCAGTCCGTTCCCAAGCCTCCAAATAGGTCGTAGTATTAATTCCAGAAATTGTCAATCGTACCTAAAATCGATTGTTAAACAATATTGGATTCAGCCAAAAACAAAACAATTTATTGTCAAGGATTCATTGGAGTAATAACGTGAACTAATTGATTCCAAAGAGCTTTTCAACCATCTGACGCTGTAAGCGATCGAGAAATAATGCGCCATCGAAACGCAATCGAAAAGCAATGATCCTGAGTTGGTAAATTAAAATTTTCTTTTATAATAACCCACTAGCGGCTTCCCGCGACTTCAAACGAGTGGATGTCGATTTTCCGCATAGTGTTATACGTAAAGCTAAAGGTACATGGTAATTGTATATTATCAGAATGTAATAGAGGTCCAATTGCCATTGGACCTCTATATATAAGTGCCCTTAAACTAGGATATTCCTGTTTCTTAAGAGCCAATAGATTCATTAAATGTGACAATAGACTTGAATTTAACCATGGCAGCTTACAATACAATGGCTTAAAGCCTTCCCCGACAAATGGAATATCCAACACAATCATTTTTCAAGAGGAATCAGTAGTTCCTGAGATTAACACGTTGGAACAAACTCTTCAGCTTTGTTGTATTAAGTATACATTTATCCGTATTTTGCATGTTCTGGTATTGATTTCTAGAAATACTGTTGAGACTTAAGACAGTGGTATGAAAAATGGTAAAGATTTATCTTCTCTTTACGTCATA
Source organism: Nomophila noctuella (assembly GCA_958496325.1). NCBI lineage: Eukaryota > Metazoa > Arthropoda > Insecta > Lepidoptera > Crambidae > Nomophila > Nomophila noctuella. Next base: position 10,490,019 of record OY292497.1, read on the forward strand.
CTCCTCATTACTGGGGGTCATTCAATCGGAATAAAAAGTATCCTATCACCTATATTATCCTATCCTATCATATTACCTATACCTATCTATTACCTAAACCTTGCTACCTGTATACTAAAGGAGTCAATCGTTTTTGTATGGAGAGTTAGGCCCACCTAAAATTTTAGCGTTTATTTACGACATAGGTATCAATTTATTCCTTATAATCTCCAGATTATAGTGGTAACATTACTTTTCCATGTTTTAACCGGAATCGTTAGAAACAAGATGTGAAAATATATATTAACCTCAAACTAATCAGGCATTTTGCTTTCTTGACGTTCAACGCCTGAACCGTAAAGACTTATACATAAGGGCGATTTTCCATTATGTTTACCTATGTATCTGAAGTATAAACAATTTATTATTACTAGTGGCCGCCTGCGACTCCGTCCGCGTGGAATTAGGTATTCGCATACCTACATAGTGTTAAACTAAAGCTAAACATTTTTAAGTTGAAGACTGCCTCGACTAATGGATTATCCAACGCAAAAATATTTTTTTCAATTCGGATCAGTAGTTCCTGATAGTAGCGTGTCCAAACCAACAAACTTCAGCTTTTTTTATATTATTATAGTATAACCATTAATGACAGTTGACAGACGGGAGGTTTCTGACATTTGTATTCAGTTTATATCAAAATCAATATCCGGCAATAGACTAGCAAATGCGTTCCGTTATACGGATTTTTTTGAATTGTTTATTCGATTTTTTTTATTTCATTAATTAAATGATTAAAAATCACTACCAATCACCGCCTTAGATAAAAGTAGGCATAAAAATTATTCCAAAAGTAAATTGCGTCTCCTTTATGTTCGATTTCAAGAGTTTTATTTTAATTCTATTGATAAAAACCTTTTTTTCCTTCAGCTATCTGTATGTCAGCCATTGTTGACTATTCTTGGGACAGAAAGTTCACGGATATAATCAAAATAAGGCTTTTTATTTTGGTTTTATGACTCCGGTTTCGTTTGAAATTCACTTCAATTGCAAAATTCATAAAAAAACACATATTTTTTTATCGTAGTTCTCTTTCTCTTAAACGTTACCGATTGTCGGTGGGCCCAAAAAAAACTGACTCCTTTCAATAAATTGCCTTCAGTTGTTTCAGCGTTATTAGCGGACAAACATCCAACAAACTTTCACATTTATAAAATTAGCATGATTAACTGTGGCGGATACCTAAGAAAAGGTTTCTATAAATATCCATCTAGCGCCAATAAATAAAAACTAATAATAATACCCTCCGGCCGTATTCGGCCATGGCGGCCGATCTTACGATCAACCAGGTACGCAGGATATATTATAGTGCACAAGTGAGTGCGCAAGCACAGGTGCACTCCCTATTCCTTCACTCTCATAATTCGGTGGGACAGCAATCTGACACGACCGTAGAGAGATCAGGCGCAGGACCAACGGCTTAACGTGCCTTCCGAAGCACGGAGGAGCTCGAGATGAAATTTTTCGGTCACCCATCCGATGACTGGCATCTGCGAACGTTGCTTTACTTTAGCAACCGCAGGCCGAGTGCGCTTACCACTGCGCCATCGAGCTCCTCAAAAAAAAATAAAAACTAATGTAGTGTGTGCAAGGCTACGTATTTGTTTAGATGCATTACACTTGAAGTTTGCACTGTGGGATCCAACCCGCCATTTAAGTTTATTAGTTTACTCACAGTGAGATATACTACTCCTCGGTTTTGCAGTACTTAGGAATGCTCAAATAGAATTTTAGAACGCTAGTCCGTGATACTAAATAACGTAACACACCAGGCCGAAAAAACGCGACCAAAGTTCGGCGGGATTACGCCTGCAATGTACCTATTTTAAATGGAGGATGACACACCATGCCAAAATTACGTTACAATATAATATAGAAAATGCACTGACGTCGAATTCCTGTCGCTTATTTACAGCCGGGTGTGTTTATAGACTAAAGGTTGATCCTTTTTAAGCTCTAAAGCAAATTTGCGTAAGTTAACCCCGCCTCTGTAGTTGTAATTTAGAGAAACATGATACAAAATAATATTCCTCAATTTCTGCTTTGGTTAAAGGGGTAGACATCTAAGGATTCAAAGGTTTGTAACTTTATATAGGTTTGTACTTTGTAGCTAGATTACGCAATATATGGTGGCCAGCTTAAGCTGTTTATTTGCATTAATCGTTCAATAAGAAACTGTTATTTAAACAAGACTACTATGGCGCTGCTGTATACACGTGCATAGAATATGTTTTTTTATTGTTTTTGTCTAAGGCAAACGCATTTATGCGCCAAAGTTTCAGGCTAGCTAGACCTGTTGGAAAAATAGCGATACCTCAACTTTATTACTCCTTTCTTTAACTGGACGAGACTGGAACGTCCATAGAGCGAATGAAACCGTACGCCCCTGCAGAAATAAAATATTTACCTACGTCCTAATAGGAAATAGTTACAGCAGGTAATGTCTCTGTCTTGGCTATTTATGATTATTCTTAATGTCATTATTTTATAGCTCTAATGTTCAAATAACACGCACTTAAAACATCCACAGCGACAATCATAATAAAGAATATCTGTTCCGATATGGAACTCGCAAAATTATAGGCGAATCGCCAAATCGTGATAGCATAAGAATTTCCATTTACGTTTAGCAAAAATCGTCGTATGAAATGAGGTCGGAATTCGGAAAATGGCAGTCGACTTTGCAATACTGCTGTAGCCATAGATTTAAATCATTAGATATGCCTTCGCCATACTTCAACTCGGCCTTACACAGGCCCTGAAATATGAAGCGGTTGTCACTTCACATCACATAATAACCTTCGTAACCAACGTACGTCCAGTCTATCAAAAATGTGCCACAGTTTTCTGGTGTCGGGCCATATCTAAAGTTTTAAATCTATGGCTCTAGTCATTAAGATTAAGATACCAGCCGAATGTGATCTTAGAATCGTTTGAATCAATACGGCTGTTAATAGATTCCGAAGTGCGAGCAAAGGTCTATGTTAATTGGCCGTGTTCTAGTACGAATTTTACAATGGGCTGTAAAAAGTAAGACTGAGATAAGCGTGGGCGCTTGTAAGTCTTGGTACAACCGTTTAAAACGTCCTTTATGTTTGCTCTAAAGATTAATGTGGATTCGGTATCCTTATTTATTGCCAAGGAGGATCGGGGTAAGGTAAATTCGCTGAAAGCAAAGAAAACTGTGTTTATCTTCTAAAATACATATCTCTGATTTACGAGTACAACATTACTCTTTTGATTCAGAATGCATACTGCTAATTCAACCCAAAGTAAAGTGATTACATTTAAACTATAAAATAAACATACCAACATATTAATACGTGTCAAGTACCCGTTTTATTATGTTGATTAAACACTAAAAAGGTACAAGGAATTTAGTGATGTTATCGCCTATTTTTTTTAAATATTTAATCCTATTTTATCACTAAATCGTTATGGATAAAGAGCTTGTTATAAATTCGAATAATATTTAATTTAATAATATTGTAACTGATATACTTTGACATTAATTTGCTATAAATTTCTTTTTTAATTTCATTTTATAAATATTCTTTTTCGTTTTCGATATGTCATTCACCGTCTGACAGAATATCATACGCACCAATTTTTGTTTTAATTAAAAATAAGCTCTTTTATATAAACTTTCATTCGCGTTTGAGTTTCAGATAGCAAATAAGTCTAGAAGTAAAATACAAAATAAAATTACGCAAAAAATTAAAAAGATATTAAATGAAATTGAATTGTTTCAAATCCCCTGATTTCATTATCAATTGCACTTTGAATTCAGGGTAGAGTCAAAAAGTAAAACAAAATTAAATGTCCATGTCAATAAAACAGTAATAAAGTCCTGCAATTAATCCATAAAATATCCTTTTCAATACATTTTCCCATATGAATAAAGCTATAGACAAAATGCTCCTAATTTTACGATATCCGAGTTTTATTACGGTCATATGGAACTAGAGAGCCGTAAAAGAATGTCCATATAATTCTCACGTGGAGTCCTATTTACGGTTGGGGGGTTATTTTATGTATTTGTCGAGCGCTTAGTAACGTCATTCCTGAGTGTACCTGCGGAGATACAACATGGGATCGGTTAGAGTGTTAGCAACGGTTTTTATTTGCACCGGATTTTTGGTCGCTAATTTAGAATGTCAACCTCTGCCGAAGATTATAGGTGAGTCTTTAAGTTGTACTTAGTAATACGACTTTCTGTTATACTGCAAATTATATCATCAGTACGAATGTGGCATAAAAGTCTTTTGCTTAGCAGCTCGCTGAGTGGAGTAAATTATATTCTTACAATAAGAAAAGAGCTCTATTAGTCATAAGAAGTCATGAAATTTTGTTCATACGCTATGAAACAAAGTTTCATAATTTTTTAAGATTGGTAGAGCAATAGTTTCAATCGAACAAGATGTGTGTGAAGCAACTTCATCCCATAGAAAATCGTAGTGAAGAACCCCTTCACAACAATCAAGTATTCTACCATGTTCCTCCTGGCGAGTAAGTACCCCAAATATGGGTAGCCTCTGTTTCTTCAAACGACCATAGAAGGCGGCCACGGCTTACCATAATTCCCAGTCAATCCAACGTTAGCTTTAACGTTAAGAAAAACCTCTGTAGTCGTCTGTTTGACCCATTACTAAAAGTTTTCTTTCAAAGTTTTCCCTAGTGTTTATGTAAAGGTCAGCAGAAATTGTTGTTCGGGTCTTCTCGTTACTTCAAAAAGAACTTCTAGGTCTTCGAAACAAACTAAAGGGCAAGCGCAAAATAAACTTAGTTTCCTTTGAGTTTTAGTGCTTGGAACTGTGTCAATTTTACACATTAATTTTTTTGTGTCGAGTTAACTTGGTGGCAATTGTACAAAAACGTGAAACTTCTTGTGGAATATTAATAGGATGCCCTATTAATATTCCACTCGCTTGCAAAGAAAACTGATCCGCTTGCCAAATGTCCACTTTTAATAATGTGCATGGGTAGATTCGCCGAACAAGTTGAGGAAGATTTGGGCTTTATAGTACAATTTTTATAAAGTCAATAAAAAATACATTTAAATATAGTTTTAAGAATCTAACCAATGTAGTCATAAAAATTAAAAAAATATCACAATATAGAATAACCCACTTCAAGGCAAACACACCTTCATCATTGTATTCAAATGTTCTGGACATATTACCGTGTTTTACCTAGGTACGTCAATCACTAGACCAAACTAATCTCAACTAAGTTCCAGTTGACTAATAGTGTAGGAACACACTAGGCTGAAATTACGCGACGGAAATTCAGCGGCAATGCATTTTCTTTACAAAATTCCGCGACGTAATTTCGCAATTGTGTGTCATCTCCCAATTAAAAGTGTGTCATATCATGAACACGACGGAGCGTAAATTCGGTTGCGTTTTTAACGCATAGTGTGTTCCTACACTCAGATATAAATCGTACCCACTGCGTACATTGTACATAGCCTATAAGCTACTTACCAGGCTTTTGTAAAACATGCCTTTTTTATAAAATACCAATACACCTCCTACCTATTATTTTAAAAGAACTTTTTAAATTTATCAATTTTTTTTTAAATGAAACAGTACTTAAAACTACGCAAAAATATTACTCGCAATAAAATACCAGTCTTTTTAAGTCACTTCAACGCTTTTAATAAGAAGTGGAGTACAATTTTATTTCAACGGGATTCAGTTTAAACTCTAAAATCAAACGGCACTTTGAACAAACTCCTGCCTCTTACCGTTGCAATTAAACTAACTGAGGATTTTCCCCGTTTAATTTTTCAATGGAAATTACTTAGCTCTGGAATTGGTCAGGCGACTAAAGGAACTACTGTTGATTTTTCTTTGGCAAGCACTTTTAAAGGTACATTTATTGCTTGAGTTAAAGTGAGGTAGAAGTAACCGTATTCAAACGAAGTATTAGTTAGTTACGAGTATTTGTTCAACTTTGTTAAACGGAATGTAACCTGTCCACTTAATGGCAAGCAGTTACTTTGAAACTTATGTGTTTATTTCACAAAGCCATTGGTCTGTTAGGCTCTCAGTTAGTAAACCAATACCAGCAAAAAAAAGTATTTTATTTTACCTAATCATTATATATTTTTTTTTTTTTATGTCAGAGGCAGCAAACGAGCTGGCGGGTCGCCTGATGGTAAGCAATCACCGCCGCCCATGGACATCCGCGACACCAGAGGTATCGTTGATGTGTTGCCGGCCTTAACCCCATACCCTCCCCAACTGAGCTCTGGCACCCTTACTCACCAGCAGAAACATAGCACAACAGTTACGAAGTGCTACTTTACGAAGTATTTCTTTATGTACATCATTGTGTGGTATATTGGCCCCACTTTGCTTGATGACAACGGATGCGGTACCAAAGTGGTAACTTATCCGTTGCTATCGCCATACCGGCCCGCAATATACTTCTTCACGCTCTTGAAGCAACCAAGGTTATAGGATGGAGAAAACATGTATGCTGGTAAAGCATTTAACCGCTTAATAGTTTGGAAAAGAAATGAATTGCCGAACTACTTCGATGGAAAAGTGGCCACGGTAAATGGATGGCAATGTTGACCAGCTCGCGTGATTCTTTGGAGGAATGGGGAAGGGGGATAAGGGAAAACAGTTCTTCAGAACACTCACCGTGGCAAAGATACTCAGGGAACCTTCTTATGTCCCTCCGCAACTGAATAGTATATCTAATTATTGATTGGTATTATCTAATAATTGGAATTGATGGTAAAACAAGGCCTGTCTGTGTTATTATGGCTGAAAAGATCGGAAATGAAAATAATGATTCATTTTCGTCGATGTTACTCCTAATGAAGCAAAATAATTAGCAGTTACGTGAGTAGGTAATCATAATGTAGACGTTTGTGTACACTAAAGCTAATGAATGCCTATTCTGGGGGAAATTGGACCATCATTTGAATGTGAATATTCGTCTGTTCCGAATTGAGAAAATCTTGAATGAACTAAATCCATAACTTTAATTCTGGACTAGTCAAATTATTTTCGTATTCTGTGATCAGTACTCTGGACACGTATAAACGGAAATAATGGTTAAGTTGCAAGTTAATTTAGTATTACGAACTAAAAAAGATATTTATAATATTTACATGATATTGTCTAGCATATCACGAAAAGATTCCTATTCAAGAGAAACTAAATAAGTTACATATCCATCTAAAATTACATTCGTGTGTGTGATAATATAGTATGTATATTGATACTGGTCTATGTATTCTAATCAAACTACACATATTTAACCTAAACTATGTATTGCATTGAAAAATGTATAGGTATTGGCATAATAAAGGTTAACGTAAAAACTAGCTACTATAATGTGTAAAAACTTGAAGCAAATCATGCTCGAAGTGTATTATTTTGTCCCATTAATGTGCCCATCTTTCTATGCTAGCTAAATTGAATGTAATGATAAAAGTCCATTTTAGTTTTACAAACTTAATGCAGATCTCAATCACACTATCATGCTATTGTTTACCACGTATACGTTGTTATACCTGAACCTATGCACTAGCATATAAGCTCTTCCGAAGTTGGGATTAGCGCCTATTGTGTTGCAGATGCAATTTGTAACGGTACTATTACCCGCCGCTCTAGTGCCATTAATACCGAACTGTAACCACGAACTGAAGCGTATTCTGAACCGTAGACTAAGCGATAAATTGACGTTGGTTACCGGTTTGGTGTAATGGTTAAGTTAACTGTTTCACCAAGAGGTCTCGGGTTCAATCCTCGTATGGGAAAAACACTTTTGGGCATGCACGCACACGTTTGTTGGTTCTTGCCTGGGTGTATTTTTAGTGGCTGCCAAGAGTCCCTAAAACTTTAAAACCAAAACTGTACACATAAAGCAAATTTTGTTCAGAAGTCGTAATAGCGGAACGGATATTGCCAAAAGAAAGGTTGATAAAAGAATAAGCTAGTAAAATGACCCAATAGCTCAAAGAAAATTGATCCCACCTCCCTACGTAATTATGCCCATAGTCAAACACTGCACCGACAAATAGGTTACAGAAACAATTCATGTTAAGTGAAACCAAACTAACATTACAGTTAGCAAACATTAAGTCCATCTAGAATAACCAACTAAAATATTTCTATAATATTATCATGCTATTGTTTACCACGTACCAAGATGTCGCGGGTACGTATACGTAGGTATACCTGGCTCTATGCACTAGCATATAAGCTCTTCCGAAGTTGGGATTAGCGCCAATTGTGTTGCAGATGCAATTTGTAACGGTACTAGTACCCGCCGCTCTAGTGCCATTAATACCGAACTGCAACCACGAACTGAAGCGTATTCTGAACCGTAGACTAAGCGATAAATTGACGTTGGTGACCGTTTTGGTGTAATGGGTAAGTTAACTGTTTCACCAAGAGGTATTGGGTTCAATCTTCGTATGGGAAAAACACTTTTGGGCATGCACACGTTTGTTGGTTCTTGCCTGGGTGTATTTTTAGTGGCTGCCAAGAGTCCCTTAAACTTTAAAACCAAAACTGTACGTACACATAAAGCAGATTTCACACAGAAGTCGTAATAGCGGAACGGATACTGGCGAAAGAATAGTTGAAAAAAAAACTAGCTAGTAAAATTACCCAATAGCTCAAAGAAAATTGATCCCACCTCCTTACGTAGGATTATGCCCAAAGTCAAAACCGACGAATTGGTTACTGAAACAATTAATGTTAAGTGAAACTAAACTAAACATTAAGTCCAACTAGAATAACCAACTAAATTATTTCTAAAACAATATCATGCTATTGTTTACCACGTATACGTAGTTATACCTAAACCTATACACTAGCATTTAAGCTCTTCCGAAGTTGGGATTAGCGCCTATTGTGTTGCAGATGCAATTTGTAACGGTACTATTACCCGCCGCTCTAGTGCCATTAATACCGAACTGTAACCACGAACTGAAGCGTATTCTGAACCATTCTGCAAATAAATTACATTGACGTTTGACGGCGTGGCGTTTAGTGGTAGTGCAAATGGTCGTGGATTTGACAGGTACACCAAGATGTCGCGGGTTCGATCCACCCTCTGTTCACTTGTGTGTTTTAAAAAATGTCTGCATGTTAATTTAGGAATTTCATCTTATGTATCTTTTTTATATGTCTGTTTTTCCACAGTTCGTTGTGAAACTGCTTAAGCTACTTACAACGGAGTCAGATCACATAGATGTGATCTTGTCAGTTGTATTAATTATTACTAATTTTTCATTCGCTATTAGGAATTAATACAATTACTCATTTATAGACCACATCCGCTTCATACATGATGCTTACAGCTTATTACACTGTTTAAATAAACTATTCGTAAATACAAAATGATTACTATTCAATTTACCACCGTTGTTGATTTTGGTTGCATGTTGCATAACACGCACGCTTTACTTATCCAACCTAGCTAGTTTTAATGTAAACTTGACATGGATAGCAGCTGCATTTTAATTAAAAACACCTACTTTAATGTAAACAGAAACGAGGCAAAGCGTTAGTTATTCAATTGAGTTTGTTGTATACTAGACTTTTAGTAAACATTCTTAAAACCAAATGTGAAATTTTACCGCTTCCATGAAGTAATGAGTTGTAAAAATTTTTTGTTAATTTTAGGCACACTTAGTTTTGGTAACAATATAGTACTGGATAATGATGGTAACACAACATACAGAACATACAGTCGGTGACACTTAGGGTACTCAAATAACAATCAAATTAAACACTTGCTTCGATTGGCGCGATGACTGTTAACATAATTATGGCATTTGACTAACCTCTATGACATTTTTAATATGTCGACATTTTGAATGAATGTAATGTTGCAATAATATGGTGTCTGTGTTTGTACCGACATTGACAAAAATGAAAGAAATTACGTTAATATTTTTAGGGTTCCGTAGCCAAAATGGCAAAAAAACGGAACCCTTATAGATTCGTCATGTCTGTCTGTCTGTCTGTCTGTCTGTCTGTCTGTCTGTCTGTCTGTCTGTCTGTCCGCCAGTCTGTCACAGCCACTTTATTCCGAAACTATAAGTACTATACGGTTGAAACTTAGTGAGTGGATGTATTCTGTGAACCGCAACAAGGTTTTCACACGAAAATAGAAAAAAAATGAAAAAAGTGGGGGGTCCCCATAGTCAGAACTGAAACTCGATTTTTTTTTTTCATTGAATGTATACGTGTGGGGTATCTTTGGATAGGTCTTTAAAAATTATATTAAGGTTTCTAACATCACTTTTTTAGGGTTCCGTAGCCAAATGGCAAAAAACGGAACCCTTATAGTTTCGTCATGTCTGTCTGTCTGTCTGTCTGTCTGTCTGTCTGTCTGTCCTGGCTCGTTCTCCGCCGTTTCTGAACCGATTGCCACGAAAATTGGTGGAGAGATGCATAGTGATAATTCAAGAATTGGTTTTTAAAATAATCGAAAAATAATTATTTTTTACCCCCCCTCCCATACATCGAAAAGTAAATTGGAAAAAAAAATTTAACTTAAACACATCGTGTGGGGTATCGTTAAAAAGGTATTTTTAAATACAATAAAACTTGCCTTGAAACCATGTGGATCAAACACCCCAGTCTCGAGATATATTAATACAAAGTTAAAATAAAAGCGTCCCCCCCCCCTTAACTTTTGAAATACTATTAAAATAATTCTGAAAAAAATGTCCTGTATACCTCCAAGTAAGTACTTTCAACGAAAACTATAGCGAACTCTGTATCATACATAGTTATTTTTATACAACTCGACCAACTTATGACGTGCAGCCCTTACTAAATGGTGTCTTAAGCGGTCGGGCCATCTTTTTTCTAAAGTAAATACTTTGCGTGACAGACCCTTCCAAAGTGGAAAAAAGTGTGTCCCCCCCCCCTCTAACTTCTAAAATAGGAGGAGGATAAAACTGAAAAAATTATATATTGTACATTACCATAAAAACTACCAACGAAAATTGGTTTGAACGAAATCTATTCAGTAGTTTTTTTAAAACGTCAAAAATAGAATTTGTACGGAACCCTCAGTGCGGGAGTCCGACTCGCACTTGGCCAATTTTTTATTCATAGAATAGTGATTTCCTTTCAATATGGATACTTTGGCTTCAAACTAATCGAAACTTCGAGTTGAAAATGAATTTTAATCAATCTATTCAAGTTTGTTTAGTTTTATTAATGAAAGTAGCATCTCTTTTCTAGAGCTCTAGAATTGAGGATACCTGGGCCATGATAATCGTTTTTTTTATAGATGAACACTTGAAAGTTCAGAAATTTAGATAAGTTATTTTAAATTGTATAGAATGCTTTTATTTCTATTGTTTCAGGTCCTAAGTTTGGCTTCCTGGATATTTGCAGAGGATTCCAAACAAGGGGCTTCCACCAGGTAAAAAATAATTTAAACTCAAAATCATATAATGTTTCTTGTTAACATTATTTTTTAGTAGAATCATAAATTACGTGTTATTAAAAAAAATATATTTAAAATTTCATTTACTGAAATGTTATTGTTTCCATTTCTCTTGTTTCGAGATCACAAATGTTTTGTAGCTTTCAATATCAGTTCTCTCACCGAGTTTTTAGCGCCTGGGAGCGACATTCCCGAACTCTGCTAGAATATACGACTGAGAAGCTGCAAAGTTTGAATCGTGCCTTTTCGTGTAGACAGTTTTTTAATACAAAGTCAAAATCTTGATTTTAAAATTACATTTACTCGTGAAGCTAGTACCCAAAATTGGATTATACCTCACTCTATTAAGTCCAAGGCGTCAAAGACTTTAAAAACGAATTCATATTATTTTATTAATGTCATAGTGGATTAATAACACCTATTTTCCGAAAATGGAACTTTAAGTAAACTCAGAAACTACAACCTAATAAATCTGAACCGAAACGCAACTGGTTGTGCAGTCACCGACAAAAGCGAAAGCAGCGCTACAATTTATTGACTGCTTTATCTCGCTCTTTATTACTCCAAGTCCAAAAGAAGCGTAAAGAAGTATCTTAACATGTCGGTATGGCGGTGCTAATGGATGGGATACCACTTTGGTACCGCATCCGTTGTCGTGGCAATTAGGGCTCCTCTTTTGCTTACCATCAGGCAGAGTGGAGCCAATATACCGCGCTTATATAAAAAAGGGGCCAGGTAAACCATAATGCCTTAGTGGTTTTAAAATCTTATTTTCTATAGACGGAACCCTAAGTAAACTCAGAATCTACCGCCTAATAAATCTAAGCCGAAACGCGACTGCTTGTACAGTCACCGACAAACGCGATAGCAGCGCCACTACAATTTATTGTAGTGCTTTATGACACTTTGGCATTTTACCAATTGTTGGTAGGTTGATAGATATTTCGAACGAGCGATATCAACCCTTTTTATCAATGCAATAAAGTCTACGCTGAAAGAGGAAAATAGGAAAAGTGGGAAAAGTTTTAGAGAGTTGAGTCAGTTATTGACAAGCTGATATCTGATTTCTGATTTCTACGTACATTATTCGATTGAATATTTAGGTTAGGCATTTCCTTAGTTTGATTTAATCTTAATATTTTGGTACTAGTTGGATAGCAAAGGTTTACGGTGCGGAGTGTGAATTCTTATTTATATCCTACTACTATTATAAAGGCGAAAGTTTGTATGTGTGGATGTATGGATGTGTGGATGTATGGATGTATGGATGTTTGTTACTCTTTCACGTAAAAACTACTGAATGGATTTGAATGAAACTTTACCACAATATAGCTTATACATCAGAATAACACATAGGATATTGGAAATCGAAATCCACGCGGACGGAGTCGCGGGCGGCCGCTAGTTCATTTATATTCAAAGCTACAACAAGAAGTATATTAAGTAGAATAATAGCAAAATGCAACGGGAAATAATACTACACGAATTAGTGATGTTTTGTTTAGCTTAAGATGGATTTTTCTCTAAGTCATTTCTTAATTTTCTAAATATTTCACCAAGAGCCTAATTATATTGGCTTTCTCTGACACATACTAGTTGGAATTTATTTATTATGCCATTAAATATTTTATTATATTTTCATCATCATCATCATCACGCTTAACCCTGTTACATCCTCGGCCATCGCCTTGGACCCTAGGGTACGCTTCGACTATGCTCTTGAACTGACAAGCCTGGTAATTACATTTGAGTGACTGTCATCTGACGACCGTAACCGTTAAAGGGGAAACCAGACAATTTGGATCAAGCCTGCTAATTACATTGGAGCGACTGCCATCTAACCACCGTAACCCTTACAAGGAAAACTAGACAATTTTGATCATAGTCGGGATTAACGGATAAACGTGCCTTCCGAAGTATGGAATCGTCATACTTCATACTTAATCATAACATACATAAAAGGGGCCCCTTAAACCTACACGCTAGGTCGAAAGTCCCAGGCGCCGACTGACATTCCTCTCTGTTCCACGCGATGGACCCGGCACCCGCACGGAGAATCCATGGATAGCTAAGAAGTTCGTCTCGGAAAAAGACATTTTATTATTTTCATGTCACTTTTAATGTTTCAGATTCTGTGCCTGATTTGCAATGGCTTGAATTGCTCATACTTCACACGTCCATGGTTCCCGACTACTACGAGTAGTACCACTACTAGTAGCACTATTACTGCCAGTGAATCCAGTAGTACCAGTAGTCCCAGTATTCCCAGTGTTCCCGATACTACTCCCAGCGCCCCTACTATAACTACTTCTTCAGAGACTACGACGACGCAAAAGAAAGAAGAAAAAGAAGAAGAAGAAGAAGAAAATGCAAAGAAGAAAATAAAATAAAATAAGATCTAATTCGTTTCATGCTATCGACTTACTTTCATATTTTATTGCTCAGTAATATTCTATTAAAGTAAATTTTATACCGTTATTTTAAATATTGTGTATGGAAATAAAAACGATTAGTTATTTCTAAAAAATTACCTAATTTATTTTCTACTCTCTTTATAAAAATATTTCTTGCAGTTCTTTTTTGCCTCGGTTGAAATATTTTAATGAAAATCGAATTTGCTTAGATGAACCAACCAGGAACACACTGCATGGAAAAACGCGGAATTTACGCGATTGAATTTACGTACCAGCATGGCAGTTGAAATGAGAGACGTTTTAGTAAATGGAAGATGACACACTGTGCTAAAAAAAACGCTGTGCCGAAATAACGTCGGGTAAATTGTAAAGAAAATGCATTGTCGCCGAACTTCGATCGCATATTTCAACCCAGTGTGTTTCCATTTAGTGAAATTATAATGTCATGGAAATCTTCTTATCTTAAAAACGTACACGTTAACCGTCTTCATCCCATCCAAGGATAGACAGTACAACGGTAACACAGTCGACGGTGAATAGAGAAAATATGCAAATATAATTTCCATTACAAGACATGGCATCACAGAAGTAGGTTAAAAGGGTTCAGTTTTACGAGCACTCGCATAATAAATTATGCGTCAAAGCAAGTTTAGGTCATGGAGAGAAGCATTTTATGTGAAATGCTGGACGGCACCTGCTATTTACTTCCACCTGGACTAATTAAGCAATGGAAATAAATAATACAGGGAAGAAATTTAAATGCTGTACGCATCACAGAGGACTGCCTGAATTCTTTCGAACGTTTTAAATAGATTTTTTACTATATAAGTAGGTGGCAAACGAGCAAACGGATTGCCTGATGGAATCAGCGCCGCCCCTGAACACCAGAGGAGTTACAAGTGCGTTGCTGGGGCTTTAAGAGAGAGTACGTTCTTTTTTAACCGACTTCAATAAAAGAGGAGGTTCTCAATTTGTCTGTATGTATACTATACATTTTTTTTATGTATGTTCACCAATATTTTTTGAAGGTGTGAATGTCGTATCGGTCCAGAAATACCTCAGGCGACAGTTTATTTCATAGTTAGGTTGTGCGTGGCAGGAGGTTTCTTGAGAAACGCACAGAAGTGTGCTGCCATTCATCTAAGCGATGACGATGGATCTGTTTTCGCATAGAACGGTGCAGATGCAGGAGGTATAAGACCGAACAATGCCTTTCTAAGTATAGAATTGCAATGTGTAGAGTATAGAATTGTGTCATTCATCCTCCATTTAAAATAGATTGCACAGTTCCGTAGTCAGTGCAGTTACGTAGACAACACATGTATAGAGCAACAATCGAGTTTCTTGCCGCTTCTTCTCGGTAGATGACTGCGTTCCGAAGTCGGTTGTAGATTCATTATATTGTGATATCATTGTCGATTTATAATTGCCTCACTGAGGCCTACATAAATAAAATAAATTTTGAAAATAATAAGTCAACGCGAAGAAGTCCATATTAAAAACGTTACTCCTTGCTCACCAATCCATAACATAAAAATTCCATAGAAATTCAATAAAATTTTCCACTTCGTTTGCTATAGAAAAGCCTCATTTTTAAACTTCCTATATTGTATTGTATACCAGTATGGTACACTGGAATTTTCCAACATCTTAAAATCAGAACGAAACCAAATTGGCCGTAAACAAAATTGTTATCAAGATTTAAGTTCCTCTACCTAATAAGTTTACTTTCATGATGGAAAAGTCTGAGAAAAACGTAGTCATAACAAAATAAACTGACTTCATTTTTTAGAAACAACCGCTTAAGTAGACATTTCCTTTCTCGTTACTCAGCATTACATTACATACATTATATGATTATAGCCGTCTCAGAGCATCAAAACAATATATCGTGCTGACAGTTCATAGATTCAAATCGCGTAGTATCTTTAGTAACTAATGTACGTCACGTCTCTTCAATCAAAATAATGATACGGTTTTCTGGTATTATGATTCGTGGTGATTCCGGTTTCTTCACATATAGTTTTATTGTATAGCTTAACTTAAAGCCTTCCGCGAAAAATGGACCAACACAAATATATTTTTGGTGGAACCAGAACTTACCTGGATTCACGCGATCAAACAAACAAACTCTTTAGCTATAGCTATACTCAACTTTAGGTTGAAGCAAAGATTTAAATCCATGCTTTCAACCTAAAGTTTTAGAACTTTATGATCAAGGCCAAATGCCACTATTAAATCCCCAAATCAGAAATTATTTAGTGGATCAACGAGTCTGTTCATTGGATGCGTCTCATTAAATCGAATTGGTGATATTAAGTTTGGTAAAGTCAAACATTTAAACCCATAGTGGTTTTAATAAGGCTTGCATCGCCTAACCGCTAGAACAAATAATTAACTATATTTTGATGTTAAGCTAGAAATATTGAAACAAAGTTTGTCCTCTGCGGGAATCAAACCCGCGACCTCTTGTATAATAGGCAACATTTTGACCATTACACCAAGCGGGTCTTTATCACATTCGTTTAGATTTGATTTTTGGGAGCGACGGAGATACTAGTTATCGTGTGTTTCACCAAACTATAAGTGACCGTAATTATAGTCACTTACGAGTATAGTTTGCACCACAAGAAACATGTGTGCACCACCAGGTAACAAATACTTCAAATAGCACAACACCTAAACTACGCTATTATTTTCCGATTGAGCTCTCCAATTCATGCTACAATTGACTAAATTGATAGAAGCTACGTGCCTCTCGTTTGAAAGAAGAATTGCTTACTTATATAGAGGGTATTACTAACGATGAGCCCCGGTTTCTTTCTACAATTTAAAAAAGAAATTACGCGCGTGTGAAACCACAGGCAAAGGCTAGTTATAATGTAGAAACCCACTTCTAAAACGTGGCCCGGTTATTAAATCACTAAACCTAGTGGTTTAATTGATCACGAGGTCCTGGGTTATTCCCAGGTTGGGCAAATTTGTGTCAGTTTTGTGATCACCAATCCGCATTTTGCAACGTTGGTGATTTAGCCAAAACTCATCTTTGTAACGAAAACATGATTTCAAATGATGGAGGCCTTTGCCTTCTGTGGGACATTTATAGGCTGATACTTTCCTTTGCAATACATAAGAAAACAAACGTACATAAATATTGATAGAAAGCGAGAAGCAATGTTGTTTTATACTATGTAGTGATATAATTATAGGGATGTAAGATTACAACGAGTGTTTGTTTGCACTCCCCACCTTTTCTAACCAGCCTTTTGTCCTTCACTTGATTAAAAGCGGGGAGGACCCTTGTTTATTCATTTCTGATCTTATTAGCTCTCACACGGACATCTTTTCATTATATGAAACAACAAGATTTATTTTATACCTCTTTTGTTTTTGGGTTGGTCTGGACAAAAAATTGGTTTTATAATTCATCGAAAATAAAAACCTCCTTAGCAGTAAATCTATAATTCCCTAAGAAGTATAGTTGATCAGATAAATTATAGTGCACAAGTGAGTTGGCAAACACAGGTGCACTCCCTTACGCTCACTCTCATAGTCTGGTTGGACAGCAATCTGACACGACAGTAGAGGGATCAGGTCATGTGATGACATCGGTGTTACTTGTAAATGTTAAGTATTGGTGTCAATTTTAAAATAAACAATATACTTGCTTACATTACAGCTAGCGGACCTTGGTCTCCTAGGCAATGGCCGAGGAAGCGATCGGCATAATCGCTAGGATGATAATGATGATGACTAGCTTACAGTTACGAACAAGCCCAATGATAAATTCTGGTTTGCCGTTCGTACGTACCGAATATATTTACTTCGTTAGCTGTACTGTATATTTATTTCAATAATACAATCCAAATAATACTCTTAATGAATATTCAAGCGAAATACAGCACAAATGTGTGAATTACTCGTAATTTTGCATGTGTCGCCAAAAGGCTTCATTGGAAACATTTGGTCGGCCTGCGGGTAGCTGAAAAACAGTGATAAGGGCAGAAGAGTATTACCGTAGGTACGTGCCATTTGTCAAGCCACGAGTACTAAGCGACTCGTTTATCATTATAGTGCTATTATTTTATCTGTCTAATGACTGGTAAAATGGAGTTTAAAACGAAGGTCGGGCGAAGTTTTGCTTTTTTTAAAGACATTTGACATTCCTGGGAGACCTGTGATCAATCATTCTATAAAATGAAACAGACTTGATAATTATATGTATAACTTTAAACTTTCGCGTTGCATTATAATTATTTAACATTACAACGGGACTAAACGCGATATTATTTTTATAAGTACCTGAGTAATGATACATGAGACTTGATAATTCGCACTATGTCAAATAACGTGTCACACTCATAGTGTCAATAACGTCAAAAACTACTCTAAAAGGGTTGTCAACGATACAATGGAAGCAACAACATCTCTCACCTAAAAGGTAGAAAAAAGTAAAACGCGCTAAATCTGCATTAAAAATGTTTTTCAAAACATATAAAACTCGCATGATCTCATCGCATAGTCATTACCTTGGTTATTGCAACGCAAACAGCTGTAGCATTCCCACGACACTTGTTATTTGGAACATTGAGGAGGCATGAATTCTGGATGGCTTGAAATCCCTCTAAGGATGTCACATATTCACAGTTCTAATACACACTGGAATTAGCGCGTTTTAAGTTATAAAACCATCCTTTTTGACGCTAGGGAACGCATTTACCCAAAAAATCCCAACATCTTTTGCTTTAAATAAACCATTTCATCGTCAGAATCATTCTCATGCCTTTATCGCAATAGCCTTCCGCATGCGGATTCACCCGCGCGTATTTTTCTTCAAATATCCCCTCCTTCCCTCTACATTGACGGGATCAAAAGTACTTATGTTCACCGGGGATAGTGTAGCTAGCCAACAGTGAAAGAATTATTAAAATCGGTCCAGAAGATTTTTGAATATATTCGTTACGTACAAAAATACATATCATTCCTCTTAATTATATTAAAGAGCCGGTTCTAGATCCTCAACTTAAGCCAAAGTCGCTAGAGTATGTAAGTATGCAATAATTTGAAGGTAGTTATTAGAAATTAAGACACCGCGAACAATCGGCAAGAAACTCAAGTTTTTACTATCTCTTGTAATAAAATAGCAAACGTAAAAAAAATATACGTACCTGTAATAATGTATTTGTACAGCAGACTATAACGAAATACTATTTAAGTCGAAATCACAACCCTAAAGCGGAAGGACCAAATGACAAAAGACGTAATTTGTTAGATATGATATGCCTTAACAAAATATTTTCATGACAACGTAATAATGAAGTGCGAAAACGCCGAGTCATACACCCTCGTCAAGTTACGGAAAGAATTAAGCAAGAATTTGAACGAAAGCAGGATATTTATAACTGTCGTTTTTGTTTTGTTGTAACATCATAAGCACATTACGTAAATATAATAATGAATTATGTCCTCTTATATTATGTTGATGGTAATTTTAAATATCATGGAAAAGTTGTCTGATCCATGAGCGAAATAGGATAGGAAATAGGATAGGCAGTTCTGTACTGTAACTGCCATAAGATAAAGCCACGTACAAACGGGTGACAATGATTTTGTTTTTACAATGGACTCATCTGTTTGCCATAACTACACGGTTAAGTAACTTTACAATTTATAAATAACTGACATTAAACTTTTAAATGATTGAAATAATTTTAAAAACCTAAACCTCTTAAAGCGGCGAGCACATAATATAAGGTATATATGTTTGCCTCCCTATAACAAAAAATACTAAAACACTAAACGTGATCGTTATTGAGTGTGTTTGTTGCAACTCTCTTTTACTCTCATGCTAAAGCTGAAATACTCCCAGACTCTCCAAAGAAACTAGGTGCAAATAACAACTTAATCTCATCTTAACACTTAATATATCCCCAGCTAATTTACCAGTGTAGCAACCCTAACCTCTGTCCGTTGATTGGTCGGCACGCCCTTTGTCAAGGGTCGGCGGCGCGTTAAAATTTCACTCAACTCGCTACACGCTCTGGGAAAGCTGATTAACAAACGTGTTGATCACGTTATCATCCCGCCCTGAATGTTACAGACAGATGCGATCGAAACGATAGTAATAAGCCAGTAGCATGAGCTAGAAGTTGTATAAAATCTTCATTGTGATGCATATGCTACTTTTTGTACATGTAATTCATTATGCAACAAAAGCTACACGCTATCAACCCGCATTGATGCATGTTACAGGCAGATGCGATCGAAACGTTAGTAATAAGCTAGGAGTTGTATAGAAAAGTGGTTATGAAGCATATGTTTCTGCTGGTAAGTAAGGTCTCCAGTGTTCAGTTGGGGCAGTTATGAGGTTTGGGAGGCAAGCAATGCAGAATCATAGCTATGTAACGCACTGGAAAACTTGGTCAACAAACATGTTGATCACGTATCATCCCGCCCTAGTTAATGTTACAGACAGATGCGATCGAAACGCTAGTGATAAGCTAGAAGTTGTATAGTAAAGTGTTTATGAAGCAAATGCTTCTCTTCGTTAGATTCGATTTTGCTGTTTCTGCCGGTGAGTAAGGTCACCGGTTTTGGATTGGAGTGGGTTTGGGGTTTTAGAGGCAGGCAATGCACCAACCCCTGTGTCAATCGCCTCACAAGGCTAGTGCCGGTCTCTCACTTCTCGGTTACGAAGGAAACTGCAGAAGTCAAGTGGGTCGTGGGACATGAAGTTCTGAGTCCACACACGGCTGCAGGCTATGGCGCGTAAAAGAGTTCTCCTGCGAAAAAAGGTATAGGGTTTTAGAGGCAAGTAACGCACCTACTCTTGTGAGATTGTTGATGTTTATGGGCAACTGTGATTACTTACCATCAAGTGACCGCTTGATCATTTGTATCCAAATACTCCTTGATTGAGAAGCATACTAACCCTCCGGGAAAGCTGGTTAAAAAACGTTACATGCGCTAGTAATAAGCAAGTAGGATAAGCTAGTTAGATACTCTTATATTTACATAGATGTCAGCTCATTATTGAATTTTATGTAAAGTAAATATAAAAATATCATTCTACAAAACTAAACAAAATTCCTTTTCATTTGAACATAAAAGCAAATACTCAAATACACCAAAATTACATGTAACAAGATAGTAATAAAGTTCAAAGAAACAAATGTTTCGTGTCAACAGACTTATTTCACTAATTGGATTATTTTTAATAAGTCACTAGATTCTTGAGAAACAGCTATTTTGATGACTTCTAAGATGTTTATTTATTACTAGTTTTTACACACGGCTTTGTCCGCGTTATCAAGATTCCCGTTTTATATCATGGTAACATTTAATCTAGATAAAAAGTATCCTATTACCTAAGTCAGCCTTTACACTGCCTGTATACCGAATTACATCAAAATCCGTTCAGTAGTTTCCGCATGATTGACGGACAAATACCCAAACAAACAAACTTTCACATAATATTAGAATGATCATGTCTTAGTCAATCATTGCACTTGCTCAGAATCAGACTAACTACGATCTTATAAAATCGAGTGCTCAAGTAATGTTCATTGATCATTTACATTCTTGCTACAAGTACACACAAATGGATTGCTCAAATAAATAAGTCTAGATTTGTTCGTAAAATTTCTTCGTCTAAAAGCCTGACTATTGACAATTCTTCAAATGTGTCTGTAAATCTTGTAACTCGACGTTTTCTAAGAAAATTTACTTTAAAAGTTATACGCGAGTCGTTGATTGATAATCTTTGGAAGGGCAGGACGAGCAGTCAAACTGAATCTTTACGAGTTTTTGTTTGATTTTCTAATGAGGACAAATTGTGACTGGAGCTCATTTCGACGTCTTGACAAATTGAAAAGTTTTTAACACTGCTTGAAGTTCTGCCTCAAAAGATATCAGCGTATTTACGCACTTATATCATAAGAAACAACAACATATTTCTGATTGTGATTGAGTTTCAATCAATATTGTGCTTTTGTAGACGCTATATTAGACATATATTGTAGACACAATAAGGTCCAAAAATATGTTCTCCTTTTTAGGTGTTAACATTTTTATAACCTCAATCCGTTAATCAATCAATAGCATTTATTTGATTCGAACAAAACATTTGCAGGAGTTTCAAGTTATTTCAATATAAAAAACGCAATAATTCCATGGAACTGTTGTAACAAAATGTGTCTACTAACTGATACAATATTCATTTTATCTCACTTTTACATCCATAAACCCTGCTGGCATGGTTTTCCGGCTCACTTCTGCTCAGAAGGGCGGAAACCATCAGAAATATTAAATTGTTTCCATGAAAATAACGGAGAATAACAACAACCAAAGTATTCAAATATTCAAATAAAATGGAGAGAAAATGTTGGTTTTATTCCAGCAACCATTTTTTGTAACTATTCAAATATGGATGAAACTTCAAAAATATCCGTTACTGTTTATTGTGATAATAATTTATGTGTAATAATAATAATAACTTTTTTTTATGTCAGAGGCGGCAAACGAGCTAGCGGGCCGCCTGATGGTAATCAATCACCGCCGCCCATGGACATCCGCGACACCAGAGGTACTGGTAACTTCACATAAAACAGTTACAATAATACTTTCCAAAGGAATGAACGGATCATAAGAAATAGGGTCCACAAGTGGGCTGATAGTGTGGTCCAAATAAAACGTACAATAAATATCAAGGCACTGTTTACTTATATATTTGCTTAAATATTTAATAATTTAGGTATGACTTCGTCGTTAAGATGTCATCCAGTAAAAGTTGAAATCCTTTCTTGGTTAGTTGGAATGCCCCTTTTTGTGCGCCTTAGGATGATGTTTGCTTGATGACTGAAATTAATTAAAACTCATAAGTACTAAAAATTACTCGTTAGTTGTACTAATGGTCTTTTTAGACACTACTTCAAAAAAGATCTTTAAAAAACTCTTCTTGATGTGCGTTATTTTAAAACTTAATGGGTTTTACAAGGGGTTAACTGAACACATCTACATTTTTTTAAAGTTCGAGAAAAGCATATTCTTTGACTACTTAAGTCAAAATTCTTGTGTCATTAACAAGTTTCAAATCTATGGTGCTAGTTATTAGGAGTTCTTAATTATAACTACTTACATCTTCAGTATTCTCCGATCCACCATTGCCTTCAGAGCCTCCTGTGAATATAGAAGGGATGCTGAAACCAGAAATGGATTGAGGACTTGGCCATTCTGTGACGTCATTTCCATCGACATCGTTGGGGTTTTCTCCATTTTGATTATTCTTATGCTTCCGAGCATGACCGCCTGAAAAAAAGAAAGAAAATAAGGAGCGATCTCACCCCACCAGGTATTTTTTATATAGAGCAATTCCTAGCTCTGCTCATTTTAGTACTATTATGGAAATAAGACTATGCCTTGAGTAAGAATCTGCTTAAAATTGTCTGTTAAACTCTTTCAGTGTCTGAGTATTCAATCCCAAAGCATGTAGTAGTATCCAACTCTAGCAAAATATCATAAAAATCCAAGAGGCATATTACGTGATGGAAATAACTCTTCGGAGAATTTCAACCTTGCTAAGGCAGTTTGGGGGAGTTAACTAATTGAACTCTGGCCTAAGTAAACAGTTGAGAAGGTAAATCGAATTTTCTGACGTTAATTGATTATGGGAATAAATCTTGCAAGGCTTTTTCCTGTTTCAATAGATTCCAGGTAAGGAAATATAAGGAATATAAGGAAAGAGATATGTATTCATTTTCCTTCAAAGAAAAACGAAGACGTGTTTGTACTATTTTTTACGATACACACATCTATCCTACGATAATGAATTAAGATTATTTGTTAAATCTTTTGGAAATAGAGGTTCATTTAGTAAGCTGTCTTTTTTGCTAGTAAGGTAGATCTTCTATTTAATTCCACAGTTGAGCAAAGTTTTTCGATCACAGGTGATTATTTTTTGGCAAGTCGGCGATAAAGTATATTTTTTTTTATATTCGTAAAGATTTGAGTGTATTGAAGTAATATATTTAATTTATACGTTAGTTGACACTGTTAACACAAACGCAAAATTCTACCTTACCGCGTTCAAAATAGATTCTGTTATCCCTGTCTCTCCAACGACTCCACTCATCCAAGTGCAAAACAAACATTAACAGGTCCGAAGTTCATTTCCAGAGGTATTTATGGGAAAAAAACTTTGCTTGTTAGTCTTAGAACATCCGCCGGTTCCCATTAGTTCACTTACGGTTCACAGAATGAATATCTTCGCACGAGCGGATACCCTAATTGTATCTTGATTACTCCGTGATGCTCACCGTAAGAAATGTCCGAGAGAATCTCCTTATCTGAAGCGGGATCTTTTTTCTAGATCTCACCGTTTTAACAAAATTCAATTGCAAGTCGGCGATGTTTTTGCAAGACTTTGTGAACTTTTTCGTCCGAGTTTTTCCATAATATGACCTTTTTCGTCGGAGTTTTGCCAAAACTAATTAACTGGCAGTAAATGTACGAAGTCATTTAGGTGTTCGTCAGATACCATTAACCATACTATAGCAAAACATTGCTAAACAGTTTGGTGGCGCTGCTATTTCACGACTTTAATAAGTTACTTTATTAACAATAAGAGCATTATTTAATTACCTTTCTACATACAGTTACTTCTTTCAGAATAAGAGCATAAATTAATTACATTTACATTTATATATAAATGTGTCCGTTTTCGAAATGCTTCCGACTTTCTTGTTTTGAAATTTAATACTCCTCCGTCATCTCATTTATGGTTGCGTAAACGTTGAAATTTCAAGGTACGTGAAATGGGAGCCAGCCGGAACAGTTTAATTAATAATTTTAACAGGTCACTTTACACACATGACGTTACTTTGGACCCCACTAAAACTATGGTGGAACGATTTTGAAGACATACTGCAGCCGGACGAAATGTTGATTAATATTTACTGAACCAATAACTTCTCTCTCTCAATCTTTCTTAAATTAAAGAGAGGTGCTCTAGTCAGTTTCATTTTTTGGAATGAAACACACAACACCTGACTTGGCAAGTATTTTTAAGGAGTGATCTGCCATTGCCTACTCTATTTCACACACTAACTCGTAGTGTGAAGGTTTCTTCACGATGTATTCCTTCACCGTACAGCTGGCATGAAAAGTACACACAAAGATTTTTGATACACACAAAGCCGGCCAAGTTTGAACCACCGATCTCACGCCTGTGAAGCGGAGCTCTTACCACTAGGCTACCAAACTTCTTGTTTTGACCTCATCTAAAAAGAAGCACGTGTTTATATTGCAAATTCATTTTAAAAAAACCTTCAAAAAGTTGCAGAGCTACTAACCACAAGCTGCCATCGCCATCACAACAACCAGAACCAAAATAATCGCTTTCATTGTCGCAACTTCACTTTCAACGGAGACATTCCAGTTACCGACTATTTATACAAATCCCCCGGATGTCAGACAAATTAGAGAGATAACAAAGGCCTCAATTTCAAGCGATTTTCAACAATTAGAGGAGTGAGACGATTTAAACGATAAGAACTACTCAAGCGTCTCTGCAAATTGTTTGGATAATGGATACCTCCGAACGGAAATGGAGATTCATTGTGGAACGGGGTGGACATTTTTCGGGTGAAAGATTTGCCAATTAAACACTTTTAGCCTTTCGCTTCACAATTACCTTTATTAAGAGTTTTTCTTCGTCTTCTATTGTTGTTATAAGCTGATAAAATACAGCCTCTGACCTGTCCAAATCTTACATGTAGATTTTTTAAGAGAAAATCGGAATTTTGTATTGAACTCTTAAATTATTTTATTGATGAAGACAGTTCTACAGAACAACATCTAACATCCAACAAATAACAATCATTTTGGAGTAAACAGTTTCAATTTCCAGACAAACATTATGTGTGTATAAATATGTCTTTTGTACCTACTAGTCTGGGTTTCAAATAAATAAATAAATAAATAAATAAATGTTAGAGCACCTGAGATGTAATGTTAATATTAATATTTTTTAAATATTTAAGCATCGTTATTATGATACCCTTCCTGTCTTTTTGGTTGCCAACTTAAGGCGTATATCATGTTAAGATGCAAACTCGTTAGCTCTAAAATATTCCTCAGAAGATTTACGACCGACCAGCAACTAGTCAAACTCATATTTATGCAACAGGATCTCACAAATTGCAGTTAAACTCCAATTAACTGGAAGGAGCTGTGTATTAGGGATTGTAATGGGTTAACCTGCGTTTTATTACCTGAAAGGATCCAGGAAACGAAAACACATTGAGCTTGGCTTTAAAATCATTTGTCTTGCTTTTACTTATTTAAAGTAGTTAGTAGTAGTAAGTAGTTAGTAGTAACAGTAATTACTAGTACATTATATTGTGCAGAAGGCGGACTTAATGCCTCATGGCATTCTCTACCAGTCAAACTTGGGGCAAAACATAAAGTGAAGTAGGTAGTGCTAATAAAATAAAAAACTTTCTCTTTAACGATATCTGGTATAACCTGCTAGTTGATTTATCGTCATAAAGATACAAAATTAGTCCAATAAGCAATATTTTCGCCAAACTAAAATAAAGCTAACAAAGTTCGAAAACGAAAATGAAATAAAGGTTCTAGATTAAACCGATCCTTTGCTATTTTCAGTGAGGCAAATATTTGCGCACGATCAGTTAAGGTTGACGTTGAGATTTAAACTTTGTCGATTTAAAGTTTTCGGGTATCACGGGACGGTAAAGTTTACAAACAATAGCGAGACAGGAATAAATACAGAATTTATCCGATACCTATGAGTCTAATTGATTTTTGATGACGGATAGTTGATAAATTACTAAAATCTAACATATTTTTTAATAGCATATATGAATTATGCACTTGATCATTTTCTAGATTAGATAAGATAAAATTTTAAAAACCAAAAAGTCTTTTTCTAAGTCTACTTGTATTTTAGTAATATTTCTGATGCGCCATTCGGTACCGGGACTGGTGGTCACGAAAGCTATCTTAGGAGCAATTCCCTCCCACTGGTTTAATGTTTTGTAAATTGTATTATCAAATGTACATAAGAATGTAAACATTTGAGTTTATCGTAATAAATAATTCACATACACCAGTTACATGAAATCACAGTTACGTGAGATCGTTCCATCTTGCGATAAATATAATAATCTCAATAATCAGCAAGTTTGGCTTTCAACGAATTCGCGTTCCGAGCCAAATAACAGTTGAACCATTATTTTTCTGCAGAATAAAAAAGCGATTTATTCAACGTTTGTGGATTCTTTTATATTTGGTGAATTTCCCGCAAATCTTACTCTAGATATCTTATTTATCTTTTCTTACTGAATATAATTTTATTATGAAGTCTATGAATCGTTCTAAATTCTGATTCATTCCGAATTTCGAAGAGAAACAATACTTTTTCCAGTGTCAAACTAAATACCAACTTATGTATTTATGTTCGCAAGTAGGTCATAAATTAAATCTAAAACAGTAGTGTTGTTATAACCAAATTATTTCCAAGCAATATGAGATGACTAAAATTATAATTACAATCCCTGTCACCAAAAATTATATGTCTAAGTGACGAATGTGATGAAATCCTTACTCAATAATTTTCAGCGCCCATTAAGATCAGATATTGAGTCAATCCGCTAAATATTACTTAGAGCATGAAATTGGGAACGACCAAGTCAAATTGTGGGTACTAGGTTGGAATAAGATTATCTGTATCCTAGGGTTAAGGTGTCAATTATATTGGGTTAGATACGGATTTCAGATCTATACTAATATATAAAGTTGAAGAGTTTGTTTGTATGTTTGTTTGTTTGTTTGTATGTTTGTTTGTTTGAACGCGCTAATCTCAGGAACTACTGGTCTGATTTGAAAAATTCTTTTTGTTTTGGAAAGTCCATTTGACGAGGAAGGCTTTAGGCTATTAGAAATCGAAATCCACGCGGACGGAGTCGCGGGCGGCCGCTAGTATTAGATAAATTTATTGGAAAAGATGAGACACCTTGGATGAGATAAAAAAGTCTTTATTATGTCATTTGAAAGTTTAAGGATTTTTTTACATTAAGAGAGATAAAGTTGAATTTTTACTTGGATATCAATTTCCTAACTAGCATCATATATTTATTTTCATTGCACCAGAAATAAACCATTTTGTCACAAATATCAGGCGGAGTTCGAACGACCTCTTGCTATCCGGTCGGTGATCGTTCGTAATTTATTCCTTGGACCTTTTTATAACGATAATTTGATTTTAATGATATCACCCCTTTCCTGTATTGTGAATTCAAATAAGTACGTTTTTACATAAACATGTACGAATAATCCCAATCCTATTCGACCGAATCAAAATGGGGTAACAAATTTTCCGTGCCGTCCTTACGTCAAGGGTTCTTCAATTGTTATATTTACACGTTATTTTTTCGATATTTACTCATAGCGAAGGTCTGTTTTCCTTGTAATGGTCAGTTTATGTCATATCTAGTCAAATTGAAGTAATGATATACAAACAATTGACCAAACTGTCGTCTGACCAGGCTTAGGTTTCGATCTAAAATAATGATTACACAATCAGTTCGGGTGTTATGCAAACAGACTTCACGTTAATGAGAAATGTCTCTATGTGAACAGGTTGTAGTGGACGCTTAGAAATACCTTGTGAGGGCGTATAGTAGGCCTTTATTATAAATTATTATTATTTTTATGTTTATATAGTTTTTCTCAGTCTAATGGTGATAAGTACCTGTGTACTTGTGACCACGGCTGCAGCATCGCAGCCGAAAATTATTCGCGTTTAGTCCCGTTGTAATGTTTACTAATTATAATGCTACGCGAAAGTTTTAGTTATATATATATATTACTGCATTATTCCTAAATTAGGATTCACTTAATTTGTATGCCCTACCCTCGTAAAATCTAACTTTACTACCGTCTTTAGCTAATATTTTTTACTTCCCAGCCAGCCTGTATCATGGTAATCCTGAATCGTATCGCCTGCGGTTTTACTACCCGTCGCCATGGCAACGGCGTCCATTCCCCATATTGCGCGGAATAAAATTGCGCAAAATGTCCGTCTATTAGATGTTTCGGTAATGAGATTATAGCTTGGGGAAGATGAGTTTTTTAAGCGTTTAAAAATATGAGGAGAAACTGATGCTTTAGACCAATGAAATTTCTACAAAATCTATAGGTATTAATACGATAAAGCTGAAGAGTTTGTTTGATTGTTTTGTTTGTTTTTTTTAACGCGCCAGTCTCAGGAACTGCAGATTTGATTTGAAATAATATTTTTGTATTGGATAGTCCATTTGACGAGGAAGGCTTTAGGCTATTGGAAAGCGAAACCCACGTAGACAGAGTCGCGGGCGGCCGCTAGTAGTCAATAGTATCGGTACAAACAAATGTTCCATACTGTTATCAACATTCTAATCGTCGAAAAAGTCGACACATTCTAAAAGTCATACAAATCGGTTCATATCCCGACATAAGAAAAGAGTACGACGCGTAAATCGTAATACATTACTGACTGTATGTATCATCATACTTACAAGTAAATATGACGTTGATTCATGTGCACGACACACAGTAAAGGTAATAAAAATGTAATACAGCAATTATATTAATTTTTGTTTATTTCCATTGCGCCTAATTGTAAATCGATGCCTAACGGCCAAAAAGGCCTAACCGCCACTTCACAAACTTTACAGGAGAGAGGATTAAAGACGAAAAATTACGAAAAAAAATCATAAGTCTTCGGGTTTTGCTTCCTAAGATTCCAAATTTTAGACGTAAATATAAAAGATACTTCTCATCAAAATGTATTTATTAAAGTATTACAAATCATTCATCTAAGGGTGTTTTTAGTCGCTTATGCTCAAATGGATTTATTTTTTTACAGCAAAAATGTCGTAACTGCATTTACCAAAAAAATTCATGTTAGCCTAAGCGACTTAATTGCATCTGTATTTTTATTAAAATTGCTTAACCGACATTAAGCCAACATAAGAAGTGATTGACGAAAAAGTCTTAGTGTTAGCGAAATACTAAATATACAGGGTGTCGCAGATAACATGTACCAGCGAAAGTCTGCGACCAGGGACACCAATACCCATAGATTGAATCATTTATTTTGAGTAAAAAATGGGATAAGCGCCACAATGCATAGTAATATGTGATAGGGCAAATAATCCTAAGCGCCATATCTTATATTTGAAAATTGCAGCCCGAAAGTTTTAAGCGACATTTTTGTTATTTATTGTTTTCAAGCAAAATTGTCTAAGTAACTTTTTCAAAATATTATATTTCCTAACCACCAGAATGAAAAAAAACACTAAATATTGGGCGCTTAGGACGTAAAATTAAGGCTTCGAGCCTTAATTTACCAACCGCTTAAGCGACAAAAATAAACGCCCTAGAGAGACGAAACCTAGATAGAACGACGCAGAAAAAAAAGGCGATTCCAATGATGTATATAAGTCGATTTTGCAAAAAATGTCGCTTAGGCCATTTTGGCCGTTAGGCATCGAAATACTGATTTATTATTTTATGTATAATAGAAGAATAAATATTTTCGAAAAAATACAAAGTTAATAACTTTGTCTAGACAACTGCCTATAGCGAAATAATTAGTTATTTTTAATTAAATTACTATTTACTACACTGTTAATTGGCTAGAAGAATAGAATTCGCGGAGACATCAAAGATTAGTAATTGAAAGCCTAGATTTATTTACGCAATACACGTCGGTACACAGTTTATTAAATGTTTAATATTGGATAATTAACTAGTAATTATTGTTTTAAATAAATATGGCTTATGTCAATTTCAAAATCAAAATTACTAAAATTAGTAATCAATTTCTAAATTAATTTCTTTAACACGTAGTGTAAATAATTATTATTTTCTATACGAAAAAATCAATAAGAGGTATAAGACTTTCGCGTTGCATTTTAAACACCAACACAGAAGGCGGAAAAATCGCGGCCGATGTTCGGCGTGACTATTCCTGCAAACTATACTCGTAGGAAATGGAAGATGACACACCAAGCCGACATTATGGTCTAAGATCCCGCCATACAAGGACCTTCATCGAGCTGGTTATTGGATGAAACATGTTTTATACACAATTTTACGTGCCAATTATTAAATTGCATATGGGTTGCCTAGTAAATTTCAGACGAGGATAAAAAACATAAAAAAAATACAAACCACCTTATTCATTGAACAATGAAATTAATGTATTTAAAAAATATTGTACTTATTGGCGATTTAAAAGAGCAACTATCGAGTTTCTTGCCGCTTCTTCTCGGTAGATGACTGCGTTCCGAAGTCGGTGGTAGATTCATTACATTGTGATATCATTGACGATTTATAAGTGCCTCACTGAGGCCTACATAAATAAAGTATTTTTGAATTTTGAATTTTGAATTTTGAATTGCTGCCGAACTTCCGTCGCGTGTTTTCAACCTGGTGTGTTTCTTACATTTCGCATAGCATTTTTATCGACTAGCAGTAAGCAAAAGACATTGTAATACATTGCAAATATCTCGTTTAGTTCCAACAATCAATATAAGTGCAATATCTTAAAAAGTTTATTAAGATTGTATGTATGCTCATTAGAAGTTGACTGGCTGATCATTTCCCGACCCAGCAAGTTTTATACCGGTAAATTTGTAAGCAAGGTTGTAACCAATATTACCCTGTTAGTACTAATTGAATAAATGAATAAATAAGTTGTTTCCGTAAACTTTCACAGTTTTTACTATGAAGTTAAGAGTCTCATGAGAAATATTTATTTATTTATTTATTTATTAAATCTTTATTGTACTACACAAAATATTGTACAAAAGGCGGACTTAATGCCTCATGGCATTCTCTACCAGTCAACCTTAGGGCAAATCAGAAAGTGAAGTAGGTAGTGCTAATAAAATAAAAAAAACTATAGGTACATATACATATATACATACATATATTACTATACATATATAAAATAACTATACTTTACCTAAATAAATACATTATTAATAAATAATAGATGATGCATGTTAATTATTGGGATGGTTAGACGACGATTCAAAAGGATGCGCAAGGAAGTGCCTATGCACCAGAAACTTAAATGCTCGTTTACTCGGGGCCTGTCTAATACTTTCAGGGAGAGCGTTCCATAGTCTGATAGCTTTAAGTGTGAAAGAGTTCGCTACAAAACCGGAGCGGTGAGAGGGAGTGGCAAGCGTTAACCTGTTGGCAGATCGCAACTGCCGGTTATGTGTCGAACTTAGGAGTTGGAAGTTGGATTTAAGATAAAGAGGAGCGTTTGGGTCATTGAGAAGAGAATAAAGCGTGGAAAGGATTCTGGCATTGCGGCGAAGTGGAACAGGCAACCATTTAAGTTGAGTACGAAAGGAGGAGACGTGATCGTATTTTCGAAGATTGAAAATGAAACGTATGCCAGAGTTAACCAGCCGATCCAATTTGCTAAGAAGGTCAGAATTTAAATCAGAGGTACACACATCAGCGTAATCAATTAAGGGAAGTATAAGGGTTTGCACAAGGGTAATCTTAGTAGGGATAGGAAGAAAGTTCTTAAGTCTATAGAGAGCACGCAGAGAGGAGGTAACTTTACGGCAGACCTCATACAAATATACAAAGTTAATATGGAAATAGTGTACGCTTTTACCGGTAGCGCAGCACATAGTTTCACAAATGTATTTCATTCAATTATAACTGTGTATCTGCCTATAATGTCCCACTGCAGGGCAAAGGCTTCCATCATTTGAAATCATGCTTGTGTTACAAAGATGGGTTTTGGCTGAATCACTACGCTTGCCAAATGCGGATTGGTGATCACAAACCTGGGCTGTGTTCGGAAAAACCGACACTTTTCCCGACCCGGGAATCGAACCCAGGGCTTCGAGACCACGGCCCGGTACTTAAACTACTAGACCATCAAGGCATGACCAAGGCAAGACCATCTACATAACTTCATTAACATATTTCATTCAATTAAAGCTATGTAGGTATATCTTAGGTTTCATGCTAAAATTAGAAACCAACACGTACACAAAATTGAAAACAATATTCCATCATACAACTTTATTATCACTGCACCCCACGCAACCACTAACTAAACGAAAGCAAATTTCAAATATTTAATAACAAATTTATTAAGACATTCGAGACATTATTTCGCTATAATTTACGCAACAACATTTTCCAACGCAACATAAGTGAAAACCACGAGCCTCGGTTAACAATAACTCGCAAATCATACAAATTGTTCGAGGGAAATTACAGCACTTTCTACTAAAGTTATTACGTTGGAAAATAATATGGCCTACCGTTTGAAATAGCTCGGTAGCACAGTGGGTAGAACTCTGCTTTACATGCGTCGGTTCAAATACGGAAAAGCACCTCTGGATTATCAAAAAATATACTTTATTTATTTCGTACCAGCTGTATGGTACACGAAGTCAAACATCTGCGTTAGCGTGTGAAATGGAGAAGGCAATAAATAAAAATAAATAAATAAATAAATATTTCACAACTTCACATACATTGATCTGACCCCGTGTTAAGTAGCTTAAGCACTTGTGTTACAGACATCAGAATCAACAGTGCTATTACAAATATACTTAAATAGATACATATAACACCCAGACCAGGACAAACAGACATGTTCATGCACCCAAATGTTTGTCCTGTGCGGGGATCGAACCCGCGACCTCTTGCGTAATAGGCAACGTCTTGACCATTACACCAAGCGGGTCGGCAATGACAACCCACTCCATTAAAATTTGCTAAGAGCGATGTTTTATTAATTTTTCTTGGGCTTACGTGACTGTTGCTCATGAAATAATACTAATTTTAATAGGGTAGGAAACCGCATAGAATTTTAAACTACATGTTAACAGAAAATCCCGACGTTTCGACTTCTTTCGAGCAGTCGTGATTTGATTATGGTTGCTGATGTAGTTTAAAATTGTACCGCCGTTATATTCGTTTAAAAGTCGTTTTATTTCTCGATTTTGAGTATTTCTTTTTATACAATCATCACGGCCCTCAGAGATGAAGAATACGACCCAAGAAGGAATGTTTCAAAGCAGGTCCTACATACTAATAATTATATATAATGTTATACACACTTCACAACACAACTTGTGGAAGTTTCTTACTCTTAGTGTTGCATAAGTTGTTCATGCGTTGTTATACTTGTTGTTAGTGCGTTGTCTGCCATTTTTAGTTTGCGTTCTCTTTGGTATACATAGAACAGATATTTCAGTATTTTTATCCGATTGCCGGATAAAGGAAAGCAATGTTTTTAAGGATATATAAACGCTTAAAGTTTTGAAATATTGAACTTAAATAAAGGGCCCAAGTTTCAAACGAGCCTACCATAAATTACGTAACATATAAAGTCCCTTAGTCTGCCGAGAAAGCTCGATAACTACAGATAACGAAATAATTTATCGTTGAATACTATTTTCAGCCAGGAAAACTTAAATGATAGTCGATCGTCTTGAGAAAATACTGTTAGCAATAATAATATAGTAAGTACAGCATTCCAGGACAACCAAAACCCATTATAAGTTCAGTCAAGATTTTTTATTATTGACGAGATTCCGCCCGGGAGTTTGGGATCACAACTGCCTAAGTTCCAGCCTTCACCCTGCGACCTTTCACAGACATCTTTGGCTTACAACGAAATATTTGTATAGTGATATTCTTAGACAAGACCACAGTGAAATAGCACTTCGTTAATGGTGTGCTGTTTCTGCTGGTGAGTAAGGTTGCCATCGCCAGAGCTCAGTTATATGGCGGTCTAAAGGCAAGCAACGCATCTGCGACCCTTGTGCCCTTGTGTTGATGTATGGACATCAACAACCAGTTACCCATGGGGGCAACGGAGATCAATCACTTAACTTACCATCAGGTGAACCTCTTGTTCGTTTTCCTCTCTATAACATAAACAAAAAGTAATTATAAATGTAATACAAGTACATAGAATGTTTATTTTAAAAAATTGAAACATGTTATTAGTCAGAAGAAAATTTTAATAATTATGTATGAAGGTGAAAATCACACCTAGCATGTAAAATACTTAAAAATAAAAGTACAAGAATAACTATTACTGATTATTTTGCGTTCCATTTTACACAAATAGGCAAGACATTCCTGTTAACAGGTATTTAAAAACAACTGACATTAAAAGCACTTCCTACAGACGAAGTTACCAGTATGGCATGACTCCATCAGAAAACTTGCAAATTCCATTATTTGCTCATCCTATGACATACAAATCCGTGGACGGAACTTTTAAAAAGGTATTTGCCTACTCCTTACTACCGAGTTTCTTTTCCTTTGAAAGTAATGCACTTGAATACTGAAGCGAAGTGAGCAAACTCCAATACTTGCATAGAAGCCGAGTATTTTTCCTTTTGTTCAAATCCGAAGGCAGAAAAGTTCATGTTTCTCTTAACGCTTTCACTGCTTACGGTTCGTAGGTACGTAAGAATTTTACTTTTAACTTATCGTTTAGCTTGAAAAGGCTATTTAAACTAATAACTATTGTTAGGAAGGTTTACAGAAAAAAATGGCATATGCAACGGCAATAACAGTATGAGGACAGAATTACGGTCATCACGAAGTTGACTACGGAATATCCAAAAGTATTTATGTATTGAAGAACTAGCGGCCACCTGCGACTTTGTCCTCGTGGATTTCGGTTTTCGCACACATAGTGTTATGTACTAGCTTAAAGACTTCCTCGATCAGGAGACACCAATACCAATCGACAGTAAAATGTTACAGTTAAAGAGGTTTTAAATGTTTTATTTTCAGTCTTTATTAAATTTTTGTGGTTTAAGTTGTAACTTTTTCTATCTTGGTCTTTTTTCTTGTCAATACTGTGGTAAGGATGTATCTAGAAATCTACAAAACTACAGGATATTTATAGGACCACCGCCGCCCGTAAACATCGACAACTTCACAAGAGCCGGTTCGTGTTGTTATAACAACATTTTGCATGATCATTTAGAAGGCGGAAACCCACATTTCTTCATGCAGACCATACAAATCCAAGTGGGCTCCTCCGTGGTCGGCTTTTGTGTAGTAGTTGTGGGCTTTTCTGTGGTCGTCGGTTTCGGTTGCGGTTTCCAATAGTATGGAATGGGCTCCGGAATAAAGTCGTCGTAATCTTCATAGAAGTATGGTGCAGTTTTCGTGGTCTTGGGTTTGGCTGTAGTCGTCGTTTTCTTTGGCTTGCAGCAATGGTAAGGGTGTGGATAGCTCTCGTAGTAGTCAGGGTAGAAGTATTCAGAAGTTGTAGTCTCCATGGGCTCGGGTGTGGTCGTAGGCTTGGGCTTGTGTTTGCATTTGTGGTCGAGTGGATGCGGGTCGTGGTCGAAGTAATAGTGTGGGTTGATATCACTGTAGATGAGTGACGATGCGTCTGAAAATAAGAAGAAATGTGTAAATACCTACTTGAATAGGCTTAACCAATGATTCTACATAGTTTATATAACCTAAAGGTCAAATGATCGTGCAAATATTTTAGTAAACTTTAGAATGAACCAAGACACAAAACGTGTAGAAGTGTGACTTGTTTTCTAAGACTGGTTCTACGAGGACAGAAAGTGAAAATATGTAGACTATTGTACTTTACAATGTAGC
Organism: Nomophila noctuella; assembly: GCA_958496325.1. Lineage (NCBI taxonomy): Eukaryota > Metazoa > Arthropoda > Insecta > Lepidoptera > Crambidae > Nomophila > Nomophila noctuella. The sequence continues at coordinate 10,526,606 of OY292497.1, forward strand.
ATTTCTCTCTTTACATCATTGTTATTGAAACAAGGTATAAATATTATGTACCATCTGTTATCACCGGATGCATATGAAATTATAAATGAGCCTAAATAATAAACACGTGCCACTACAAAATATAGCATCCGTGATTTTCAGTTTTATCAGTATTGGACGCAAAAGGATGACTATGTATTAATTATACGATCGGTTCATTATTACAAAAACACAAGTCACTATCCAATTTATTACCTCCCTAATTAATTAATATTTTTTACCCGTAGTCTTAAATTAAAACAATGAATATCAAGTTTTATACTTGGAAGCTTGAGGGAGCCGCAAAGAAAAACTTTACTCATCATAAACACCGCTCTTCGGATACTAGCAGATGCAAAGATTTTCTTTACTCTTTTAAGTTCTTTGTTACGCTCAACGTGCTTCTGAAACTTCGCCCGAGCTAAGAAAAACTTTAATAACTGGACTAAGAGGTATGATAATAGAAATATATTATGATATCATACATATTTATTTGTGTACATGCATTATATTTGCATGCATATTTGCATTTTTGGTATCAGTATCGATCACTAATCACCCCCTGATAGTTATTTTGAAAATATGAAAATGTACAGAATTGTAAATGAAAATTTTGAAAATGTACAGAATTGCCCTCCCTACAGATTTATTATAAGTATAGATTACTGTATATGTATGCTTTTTAGTGTATAACTAATAATTATTCAACACATTTAAATTGTTCCGATAAAACTAAGCTTTCAATTACTTTAAAACCGTAGGTATTAATGAACACTATTCATTTTACTATCCGGGACTCAAACAGTCTAAATGCAATACCTACCTACATATTTTATCATAATTTAATATTTAATTATTTCGAAGTTTAAACGGCAGTCTTACATTTTTCATAGAAACAAAAAACAGTTCCTTCTTCGATTTCAGACAATTCAATAGAAGGATCAAAACTGACAAGCGGATGCAATTACTTTTAATAAAACCATTCGGCAATATTCGAACATTTCACCCAAATACCGGCAGAAATCATCGGGCAATTTATTGTGTACAAATTACTTTAAATTGTTTCCTCACATTTCAATACAGTCTCTTTTATTACAGAGGAATGGGAGCCAGATGATAGTTAATTTGCAGATATTTTTATTTGTATTCCAATTCTAGGAAGAAGTTTTTGTGCTTTGGTATTTTAATATCTAGAATTATACATATTGTACCTACAACTAGCATTCTGCCCGCGACTTAGTGGATAATAATATGACATTTTAGCACATTATTTCATTTTATTCATCCCGTTTTAGCATCTAAATCTTGAAATGTAGGTATTGTCCTTTTCAAGATGTCACACTCCGATCACAATGACGAGCACGATGGCCTAGTGGTCAGAGATTCTAGCTTCAAAACTAAATGTCGCAGGTTAGAATCCCGCAAGGGGCTAATGTTTGTGTGATGTACATCGACATTTGTACTCAATGATCTCATGGATGGAGTAAGTAATGAATGTATACTGATAATGGATGTGTAATGTGTATGTCTATCCGTTCCCTAGCATCCGTAGGTACACGTATGTACAAGCTTCGAGCCTAGTTTGGGGTTTGGCAATTGGTGTGTTAGTCCAAGGCATTTATTATTATTTATGAATGAATGTATTGAATAAATTATTGTAGCTAAAAGATAACACAAAAAAGTCAACGGTAAAAAGCAATGGATGTTACAAAGTAAACACATTGATGTAAATGTATTTTATAACACAAGATGTCAAAGACTTGTCGACCCAACTCATGGTGGAATGGATCGAGATTTTTCTCTTACTTGACAGAGCCAAGTCATTCACGGAGTGATTAACTGTCTCGGCCCATGAACTAACCCGTGTAGAATAAACGTAAAGCGTAAGTGACGCGTAAATATGATACAGTGTTAAACGAACGTAACGTGTAGCTTTTTCGTGACGTTTGGGGAATTGAATTAAGAAAATATACGGAATGGTAAGTCATGACATGATTTGCCACACCGTATTTTTTCCTCAATCTACAGATTTGTGAAAGACATGTCTTACAGAAATCAGAAGATTTAGTTTACAAAATAAGCTATTTGTGCTGTGTAGTGCTGGCCTAGAATAGTACTACCAGAGTGGTGCTGGATAGAACCCACGACCTTTGACCCACGGTTTTTGAGCATGCGCTCTAACCACTACACCACGGAAGCAGTACAAGCCCACGCCCGCGACTCCGTTCGCATGGTTTTCGGTTTCCGCACACATACTCGTAGGTATAATAGCCTAAAGCCTTCCTCGTGGAATAATATCAATACAAAACTAATTTTTCAAATCGGACAAGTTGTTCCTGGGTAAGCGCGTTCAAACAAACAAACAAACTCTTGAGCTTTATTATATTAGTATACATAATATCATAAAGAAGGTTCATACCGTCGTCACGACGTCGTGGTGAGCAGTACAGGGGACAGATCTTGACACAAAAAAGTATCGGTTGCTTTTCTGAAAATATGGGCACATTATTAGATTATGTAAAATAAACTAATACGATTTACAAATATATTTCAATACATAATTACATATGACGATGAACTTTTGGGTCTAAGATAATTATTTTAATAGTGAATTTAGTGCTTAAGAAAATATGTAATATAAAAAACCCTTGTATCAAGTTGTTAACAAATATTAAATCATTAATTCATATTGCACATCACGATTTATTGAAGCTAAAATAAAATGAATTATCCTTCTTCTATTAATAAATAAATAACTTCGGAAATTATTTACACAGCTCCATATAAAAACTAAATAAAGCGTATAACAAGCGTAGTAGCCAAAAATTGACAAAATTAATATTTAAATTATAACAATACTATTTAAATTAAAAACAAAAACATACCTGGGAACAAAAAGAACGCTTCTTCCAAACGAAAACAAATGAACACTAAAAACAAAACACGCATTAGCATCTTTACACTTATTTCCTATCCGATCCGTGAACTTTTTCAATCTAAGTACTTTCGTCTCAAGTGGGATGTTTTTGCTTCCATTATATAAGACGCAAACCTTTCACCACGGTGCAATGACAAGTTTTCTTGAAAATCCTCAACAATCTTTATATATGCTTGCTTACTGTATTATATAGCCTATATAGGAACTTTACATATTATTATATAGTTGTTACGTGAGCTGGTCAGTTCCGTGTCATGGAAACAGATGGACGGACAGATAGCTGATAGGGATAAACATAGAGCAACTAGTATAGGAACACACGAAGTTCGGCAGTAATGAATTTTCAATACATAATTACGCGACGTTTTTTCTGCATAGTGTGTCAGCTTCCATTTAAAAAACATTGCTGGAGTAGTAACGACGGTTTTTGTCTCATTTTTTCCTCCTAGTGTGTATCTGTACTTACACGTTGAAGAGGGAGGTTTTGCGAGTTAACTGGAATAATCAGCGTTTCTCTAAGCTAAATTAAATTCAAGCCGACCTGATAGAAAAAAAATTTAGCAAGCCAGGCATTGGCTTGTCGCTGTTTCAATGTGGAATAAAGATTGATGTAATGCAAAAAAGATTGATGTAATGCAAAAAATAAAAGAAAAATGACGGTGCTTTTGCAAGCTAAAGTCGTCAGTACCAGCTCTCTACGAGATACGTCATCTGGGACTAGGCATGGTAATTTAGATTATCTCTGGACTCGACGATATACTCGATTTACCGGTAAATTAACGCAAACCAGCGGTAATGCTATTTTTATTTGTTAATGATGTTAAGACCCGTTCTTTTTTGCATTTTTAGCTGAATGAGAGTGGAATTGTACCGACAGGTTTATAAAATTGCCGAAAATGATGACTATTATTATAATTTTCCGACAAGGAAATGTATATTTTTGTCACGAATTTCTTTACCTAATAGACAACGACCGGCCTATTGTTACAATGAATATAAAATTCTGCGTTCATTTTTGCAAGATGAATAATTTGTAGGAAATGGTCGTTTTATTCCGGTTCCGAACACAATATTGTCGTACATTTCAGTGTCCAAGCTTCAGTTTCTCTCATTCGGTAGGCTTGAATGATTTAATATTAAAATATCCAATGAACACAATATAAGCAGCTTACTTTATTCAGACGAGCTTAAAAAAATATATTTTTTTGCTTAAAAAAATATATTTTTTTATAAAAACTTGTGAAAATTACCTCATGCTCTCTGATGAAAAGAGAGCGCGCGATCCAAACACAAGATTTCAAAGTTTTTTTCTCGGCTGCTCTAGGAGTAAGTGATCACCGCTGCTCATGGACATCAACAACCGCACAAGGGTCGCATTTTGCGTTGCCTGCCTCCAACATCCCAAACAAACTGAGCACTGGCGACCCTACTCACCATCAGAAACATAACACAACAGTTACGAAGTGCTAGTTCACTGCAAGGTACTGCGGATTCAGTCAAATTAACAAGAAGAACTTTCGTATGGAATTTTAACTAACAATTATGACGTTCATGAATATTACTTACTGCTAGACTATTCGGCTGTGTTACGACAGCCGTGGTGACATGTACTCCCTACATTATTTGATATTGCATATATTTTTTCTCATTTGAATCCCCAGAGAAGGTGGTATAAAAGTACATTAGCTTTGCATATTTGAAGCCAGCTCAAAAATATCATCTTCAAAGGGTTCCCTACCGAACCTAGATAGTTTCATAAAAGTAAAGCCGCTCGTAAGTCAGGGACAATGATGTGTGAACGAACAAAGGGTAGGGTTTAAGACAAATTGTCTACATTACAGTGAATAGGGCTGCCTTTTGACTCAAACGGGATTAATCCAGTATTAACCGGATTAAAACGATTAAGATCGGATTTCATTACGGACCAGTCATTTGTGCGGGATTATTACATTAGACGATAGTTTTCCTAATTATATCTTTATGATAGGATTAGCTTAGACGAGAATCAGACGTGATTTTTTTCAGCAGTGGACCAACCGCGACTAAGAACCAAGTCATGATAATAAATAATCAGTAAAATGTGGTAGGACGAGAGATGATTGTCCCACAGTTATGTTTAGCAGATTCTCACCAATGAGAAATGAGTTATTGTTTTTGTGTACGGGTATAATTATTGCAAACTGTCCGGCTTTGCGGATTATTATCATTGTTTGTAAACTACATAATATCTCGTAAATATATTTAACACACATTAACTCCTTCATACAGTAAAATTATCTAATAAAATCTTGTTTTGATTGTACAAAAAAGGATCTTCGTATTTAAGATGTCGGTGAGATATTTAGGTATATTTTAATCGTTTTTTTCTAAATACATAGTTTAAACTAGGGATGTAACGGAGGTGTCATATCGGAACCGAAGTCGGAGTCGGAGTTTTTTGATTTTATTTTTCGGAGTCGGAGTCGGAGTCGGAGTCGGAACCGGAGTCGGAGTCGGAACCAGAGGCGGAGGCAGGGTCAGAAGTAGTGGCAGTAGAGAGATATTTTATTTAAGGACAAAATATAGCTTAACCTTTTTCATTTATTTTATTAATTAAACGCAAGGAAATGAAATATGAAAAAAAAGTGAAATTATTAAATTAAACAAACGAAAAACAAAATTATTTGCATGTTTCCAAACAATTAATAAATTAAATCGAATTAATCGACTCCAAAAGAAGTGTATTATACTTCACGAACAAAAGTTTTGAAGCTTTGTCTCCGTTCAATCTATTTCTTAACGAGTTGTAGATAAGACCAGCTCCACTAAAAAGTTGTTCACTAGCCACGGAGCCTGGTGGACACGATAAATAACCTTGAGAACGTGTCGCGTGCGTAACAAACTCATCATCATCATCCTAGCGCCACTCCCGGTTGCATTCTCGGGCATTGCCTTGGAGCCCAGGGTACGCTGCGACTATGATCCTGAATTGACAAGCCTGGTTATTACAATGGAGCGACTGTTGTCTGACCTCCGTAACCACAAGGGAAACCACACCAGTTGGATCATAGTCGGGACCGACGGCTTAATGTGCCTTCCGAAGCACGGAATGATCATTCTTATCGGACAATCAGGTGATTCAAGCCTGCTGTACTGATGTGGCGCGCGGGAGAGTATTAAAACAACTGTTAACGTTTGATGTCCGGATTATAATGAATCTAATTCGGTTACACAATGACTTAAATACTAACTTACATCTAGCCTAATGTGTGGGTGAGGTGTACACACACTACACCTCCCCCGTTTTTTTTTTAGAAAATTTAATTTTTATAATTAACATTTTCAAAAAATATTTAAATTACAAAAAAAAATATAGTCTCAAAACTATTTTCTATAAAATAGATTACATACATTTATCTAAGCTAGACTAGACGAGTTATTACACTTTCAAATTGAAACGCGGGATTCGAGACAATACAAACAATACAAAACTCTTTGAGAAACAAGATTGTAAAAAAAAACGATTTGTAAAACTGCTGTACTTAAAGAAATCAAATTATATAATAATATCGTTATAGAAAATAATACAATGTACAATGTACAGGAAGAAGACATTAAGTAGGTATGCCAATTTTAATAAAAGTGTATAATTTCACTATTTTAAAAATCTTATCAAAGTTTTTTAAAAATCTCTACTTCTATTATATATTTCTATGACAATCAAAACCCTTTAAATTAAATATTTTACTTTAACCTCCTATGTTATTCTGATTTAATTATCTGTCTCATATAAAAACTTCTTCTTTTAAAATAACAGAACACTTTTTCCACACATAAAATAAAAATGGTACTCTAACCCCTTTGGGTTCATATTTATTTATATTTTATTTGGTGGCCTGCCTTTATCATTATTTATTAATCTCATCTTTTCCTTCTTTATTTCTCATATTTATTCATTTATTTATCTCCTTTAATACATTTAATAATAGGCGGCCTACCTACCTTACATAAAATATTTATTCATTTCATTAAAGGTACAGTTTTTCTTTTACTATTTTACCCTCACTGTACCTAGTACCATTTTTAGTTTACTCATTAAAAAAAATATATAATAACAAACTACCTAACAAAATGAATCCTCCAGTACCAATATAATATTAATTCCTTTCTTGGGTGATCAATCCAAGTGGCTTCCAAAATATCGTTACTGAAGTATTCCCATCTAAAAAAAGAAAACATTTCAACAAAACCATACATTCAACCATTAAAAGAAAACTTTACCATGATCTCTTCTGTGAAAGACGTAAAATCTGTTCATTCTTTATGAAGTATTTTCTGAAAATACACTAAAATTTTAAAAGACAACAACGTACATATTTAAGAATTACAAATAATTTCAATAGATAAATTTAGAACAAATAATAAGTTGTTTACATTACAATTCGTGTTAACATTGGCATACCTTCACACTGATGGTATCAATTACAATTAGTAACTAGTCGCATACTTGCTGACTTATAAGGCACAAGATAGTATTTCGATCCTAGTCAGTTACAAGTAAACAAATTTTTGCTGATGCATGCCTCGTGTGTGGTATGATGAGGCAATGCGATCACGTTCCAAATATGGTTCTTGGTGCAAGTTACTAATTGAATCTAATTCTGCGCTAACTAATTATGTATTATGTGGAACATGAATGAATCTATGTACGGTTTAAATGAAAAAAATTGACAATAAAAAATAATAATGATAAAATTGCATATCTTTTAAAAATACCGGAATTTTAAGACAAATTTATTAACAAGTCTAAAACATTAAAAATCATTTCAGCTGAAAAATAACCATCATTAGCAATTATAACAAAACTATTGTCATTCTATATCATAATTTACCTGTGAATACCCTATAACTCGTCTAGTTATTATACTTATGACTCTTAAATAAAGAAGCTTTTTACTTACTACATGACAAAATAATAAAAAAAAATTAAACCCTAATTAAAACACATCACCCGGCAGCATATTCCAACATCGGGCTCCATCATCGCCCGGCTGCCGGCAACTCATTCCTCCTTCACACCTGGCAGCAACACGATTGGGCTCCATCACCGCCCGGCTGCCAGCAAACTCCAAATCATCTGACTCCATCTCTCCCGGCAGCCAGCACAATATCGCCTTTCTCCAGATTCCACCAATATAGTCCAGTTTATCACTCGTATTCACTTGTATTATAAAGTTTTTTTTTACTATTCATTTAAATGATATTTTAATTATTTGGCTTCTTTTTTTTCTATAAAATATTTATTTATTTGTGCACAGCACTGCCCCGAAGGCAGCACTGGCAGTGTCGCCATGTACTGATGTGGCGCGCGGGAGAGTATTAAAACAACTGTTAACGTTTGATGTCCGGATTATAATGAATCTAATTCGGTTACACAATGACTTAAATACTAACTTACATCTAGCCTAATGTGTGGGTGAGGTGTACACACACTACACTGCAATGTCCTAACCAAACTGGGAAAACCAACACAAAGTGAAAGTGTTCCCCGCGGGATTCGAACCCATTACCTCAGATTTCGTAGTTTTTGAGCACAGCGCTCTAACCACTACACCACGGAGGCAGTTAACAAACTAATAAGTGAAAAAAATAATAGACGACAGAACGCACGAGCAGGAGTCGGGGGAGATCCGCGCGACATGGATAAACCTGTTCAGAACGGTCGACCCAGGCCATCGCCGACTGAAAAGTATCGGAACCGAAGTCGGAACCGAAGGTGTAATATTAATCGGAAGTTCCGACTTAACGGAATCGGAGTCGAAGCTCCGTAACATCCCTGGTTTAAACTGACACTCGCTATAACACGCAACACAACGGCTTACCCACAAACTTTAAAGTGTAAACTAAAATTAGTTACTACTGTCTTATCCTACCTCCAACGTAATCCTACCTTCAATCAACGCACAGGGAAATCCCACAGCATTTTACAGGCTAAGAGGTGAGTAGCACGGAAGGAAGTCTCGGCCATTACTTTAGAGCGCCCTTTGTAAGCCTCCTTCATGCGACTTCTTCAACACAATCTGGAATATAGGCTTCTTACCTAGGATGGGACTTTATTATACGAAGTAATTTTAATACATACACCTGGTTAGGTTTGCCCCACGCGGCACCAGAGGGACACTGGCAGATTTTTAGCAGGTTAGGTGCGATTTGCGAAAGCTGATCGAACTGATGACAACAATTGTGGCCGTCTGTACACATCACACACGCTAGAAACATTTTTATGTTAGTTATGTTAGCCTTCTATCAGTAATACCACTGTTGAAACTTAGTCTAAGGACTCACGAAGCGTTTTTCACCCGCGCCCGCCGCGGTGGCGGAATAGAGTTTTTATTTCAAAACTCACGAGACCGCGTAATTTTGCGGTTACGCAGCCGTCGCGGTTGCGATTATCGCTCGCAAACTTGGCGGTTGATTATCGCAAGACGAGCGGTTGCAAGACGGGCGGTTAAACGATCAGTTGAGCTCCAGACCGCCATGGACACACACCAGAAACGAGCTGTTGCGTTATACTTACTTCACAGAAGACTTAAAAAAAGAAGGCCTACAAGGTTCTGGATACATCCACTGATTGCGGAATTGCGGTCGCCCGCCAACCGATCGCAGAAAGCGCGGGAGCAACCCGCCGCGGTTGCGGGACCGCGAACCGCGCCCGCCGGTAGAAGATGACCGCCGGTGCAGCGGGACCCGCAAGCAACCGCACACGCCGCGGGCGTAAAACGCGTCGTGAGATGTGCTTTAATTTTTTACATAAATATCTGTATTCTACAAAGGCTGCGGGCCCGCAACCGCGGCGGGCGCGGGTGAAAAACGCTTCGTGAGTTTTATTTCATTTATATTATATGAGCTTCAGACTTGACACACTTCACTTAAAGAACATTGGTCAACTTTCATTTACTCGTATATAGCCGTACGTTTTCTAAACTATTAAAAGATATCAAAATATCTCTCACTAAAGCAAGCAAAACAAAATCCTCTGCAAGGTTATCCCATATTAGATCCGCTTTAATTTCGCTTCTAAAAGTAAGCAAATCGAACCCCGAAAGTCACCCACAATCCTCAACATTTGACTAGAATTAATTCTAACAAAAACCAGTTTTTTGGCAGTGGGAAGCTTAACCACTGTCCGCTCCAGACGGATATTTAAGACATATAGACTGGAATAACTAGTTCACATGGGAAGTAGACCGATGAAAACGCTTTGTCATCGAATTTAGAGGTGATGACGCCTACTACATCTTTCTTGGCACGTGAAGGTTGGTCAGATATTGTATATATCTTTCTAAGCATATAACATCAGAGAGAAGTACCTATAACATGGATTAATTTAAGCGAAGCGTGAAGAAGTATCTTGGGGGCCAGTACGGCGATTCCAATGTATAGGTAACGATGGTCACATCAATGTCATGGCGATCAAGGCCCCCTTTATGCTTTCCATCAGGCAGAGAAGAGCCAATATATTGCGCTACTATAAATAACCCTACTTAACATGGAAAGTGAACGAAAATAGTAGTTTTAGGTACTTATTTGTTTTCTATAAACAGAAAATATTTTTATTCATGTATGCTTCAGAGATATTACTTTTATAAATTGTAAATTATTACCAAAATACGATAGATTTCTACGACCAACTTCGGAAAGCAGTAATATATCGATAAGAAGCGGCAAAGAACTTGATACCTATTTATAAATGAAACTTCGGTATTCCCAATAACATTTTACTTCAGATTTACACTGGAAATCTATTTCATAGAATTCTCTATCATGTTACACAGTAAATGATATGAATTTCATTCATCGTGTACAATAAATATTTATGAATTAAGCTGTCGAATGAGTGGGTGCAACCAAATGATAAGTGAGTTCAAACAGTATTTAACACACATGAATGAATACAAAATTGGTATTCAATAGTTATTTCACATTTGAAGTTTTGGCTTAAATCTCTCTGCAACATTACAAAACATATTTGGTACATTGTTTATTCTAAATACGCTGAAATTGTTTCCAAAACATTTATCCAATCCTATCAATAAGGCAATATTTAACGAACTATTGTAAGCTTTCAATCTTTTTTTTATACAAATAAAAGCAATTTCTTTGTGCACAATGACAATTTAAATCGAATTCAACACATCCATAATCGTTATCATTTTTATAATGTATTATATATTATATATTTTAAATGTATATTTGTATAATGTATGGGCTGACAAAGATACAAAGTAAACCTTGATAACGCGGGCATAGTAAAAACTATGTAGTAAATATATAATTTTAACTCTAAAATACACCTCAATTTAAACACTATATGTCCACTATTTAAGGACTGTTGTCTTGGTTTTAAGTTTGGCTGATGAGCGGTTTGTATATTTTAAGAAAATATTTAGTACTTTTATTTATTTAATATGTACAAATCAATTTTTACCTACTAATCGTTTGATAACGCAAAGCAAATCTCTTTGTTCGCTTTAACAGAATGCGAGGGAAATTACGTTTTCCAATGTGCGCCTAGAATATAAATAAGACGCTTTACGATCGAGAAGACATCTCTGTTTGTGATTGATCAAATTGACTGTGAAAATTGCCATGAGCTTGAGCTAATATGGGAGGATTTTCGGTGTAAAATATGTGTCTCTTGACGAAATAATTACAGATATTTAGCTAATATGCGACAATATCCTGTTTACATAATGTATCTCTTTACAAAATTATTCGAGATATCTGGTAATATGTGAGAATTCTGTTTAATTTATGTATCTATTCACAAACAAGGCTTTCCATTTGATATAAGGAGCCGTCGTTCATCGGATTTGGCGAAAACACTTTCCTCTTTGGCTGTCGCCTTCAATTACGGTTATAAGTGAAATATTCCGACTCAATAACCACGATCTTATGAATGAATATCAGTTCAGAATTATCCTTGTAAATATTCTATTTGCTCAAGAGTTTGGACCACGTGAATCGTAGGCGGCCATCTTAAGGAAAATCTTGTTATATTTCTACTCAAGGTTCCGTATGTTTTACCGTGGGAGTATTGATATTGAAAACTCTACGTATTGTTTTTACTTAGAAAGTTTGACTTTGGTATATTCAAGTTGCTTTAATTGACGTGTTAGCTTTAACATTATGACTGTTTAGATAATTTGAGTGAAAATATTAATTAAGATATTCGTTTGCGTTCGTTTTGATTCCGGCTTAAGTACGATGCGCTTAGTGATATATTTAAATCTGGTAAAAACACTCTAACTGTAGGAAAACACTTTTCCAAAATTACATGACCGAAGATCGGCGACATTGCATTTTCTGTACAAAATTAGCCGACGTTATTTCGGCATAGTGTTCTTTCATTTAAAACACATTGCGTTATTGACGTAGTCACGCCGAACTTCGATCGCGTTTTTTCCGCCTAGTGTGTTGCTTGTGTTGCTACACTAAATGTAATGCAATGTAATTTTTACGTGTAATTGCTTTCTTCTTTAAGAGCTTTGAAATGATATTAAAGTATCCTTCCTATACATACATGGACCGTACCGAGTTTGGGAAATGAAGTTCGTCAAAGTTCCGGGGTATCGCTCTCTGATTAAATTGTGAAAACTTTGTCTAGCAAGAACAGTTTCGCAGGAAATGGTGCATGTCTGCACTTTCATTCACGTTCTAAGATTAGCTTGTATACACTTGTGCGGCAGTTAAACTGATGACTATTTTGTTTTGGTGGAAATACTATTTAGTATCAATTAAAACTATCATATACAACCAACCTTAGATCTCAACACACCATAAACAGGCTGGTTTTAGTTTTTTGCATAAAACCATTACCTACCTACTACCATTTTTTTATTAAATGTAAAAACATTAAGTTTAACAATTTATATACTAAGCTCGAAGCTTGTAGGTAGATACTATGGAAGCTAAGGAACGGATTGACGTACATTAATACTTTTATAAACATCCATGACTCGAGTAACAATGCCGATGCATCACACAAAAAATTGCCCCTAGCGGGATTCAAACCCGCGACACTTGGTTTTGTAGCCAGGGTCTCTGACCACTAGACGGGCCCATCAACCTAAACCAACATGCCAGGCAAAATAGCTTTACACAAAAAGATGATAAATGGACTTGTGGTCCAACTTTGAGCCTATAAAGTGCAGCAAACAATATTTATTAAAGTATCGTTGATCTCTTTTCCTAGCCTTTATACCGTTTCTTTGCGGGGTCCGCCTTGACCATGATCCAGGATTTGGCAAGTCTGGTTATTACAGTGAAGCGACTGCCGTCAGACCTTCGTAACCTATAGAGGGGAACCAGACTGATTGGATCATGTTTATACATTCAGATTTAACTAAAGTCAGAAATCACTGAATATGCAGGTTTCCTCACGGTGTTTTCCCTCACCGCCGAGCTGATGGCACAAATCCACACATAGATATATTGTTGTTAAGTTGATATAAGTTGAAAACTTTATTGTACCAGTTTTAGGCGGATCTCTAAAGGCGAAATTACGGAAGGGAAGCGATTACTGTAGAAGGGCGAACATCGCGCGCCATCGCTTCGTCACTCGTGCGGATAGCGCCAATGGAATCATTTTGGGGAGTTTTCCAAAGTTTTTCCGCCCTTTGTCGTACAGCGACGCCTTAATTTAGTTTTTGCTTGAGTGGAAAATTGTAATATTTTGGGAATAAAACATTATTAAGTGGGTAGCTCAATCAAAACTTTAATAAACTGATTTACAGATATTTACAGAGTGACTAAACTAAGTACTTAACTTATTTTTGGAAGCACAAATTTTAAACTCTAATTGACGGTTACTTCCTAACCAGCCTGCTAAACTAAGTCCATAACTTAGTTTTTAAAGTACTTTTGTGCTTATGAAAAGTTCGAAAGCAGAAAGGTCAAACGGGAGGATTTGGTATAAAGCCGCCTTTGATTAACCGACTTCAAAAAAGGAGGAGGTTCTCAATTCGTCTGTATGTATATTTTTTTTATGTACCTAGGCCGTTCAATAAGTACTTAGCCTCGCTGCCAGATGCCGCTTTTATTTCAAAAATGTTTTACTATCGTGCAGTAAATATGTTTTGAAGTATACTGAGGACTTTTCAGTCTTCTCCCTTCATTTGTTTTATTTTGACAGCATATGGAAGTGAGCTTGTCGGTCGGTTTGTACAAAAATGGAAAGGAACAAAATCGTTCAGTGATTAGATTCATGTTTTTGGTAGGGAAAATGCGCATGGAAATCAAAGAGCGCTTGAATGCTGTAATCGGTGACTCTTCTCCTTTCATGTTGACCGACAAAAATTGGTTTAATGAATTTGATCTTAGCCGCACGTCGGTTTTTGATGAGCGAGGCCAACCCAAGCTAAACACGGCTTCTACGCAGGAAAAGGTAAAAAAAATCCACGTTATCGTGTTGGCAGACCAGCGATTGAAGATTCACGAGATAGCTGAGACTGTGGGCATTGCAAAAAGAACACTGCATCATATTCTGCACTATGAATTGGATGCGAAAAAGTTGTTTGCGCGGAGGCTGCCGCGTTTGCTATCACATGACAACAAGCGCAACCGTAAGACAACATCGTCAACATGTTTGGCCCTGTTGCAACGCTTTCTAGCGCAGTTCTTTCAGCGTTTTATGACCTTCAACAAAGCGTGGGTTTGCTGGCACACACCGAACCCAGGGAACAGTTGAAACAGTGGACTTTTCCCGGCAAATGTGCTCCTAGGAAGGCGAAGACTGTTAAATCGGCCGGAAAGGCAATGGCCGCTGTTTTTTTTATATTCACGAGGTATGATCTACATCGATTACATCGAGAAGGGTAAAACAACTATGCGGCTCTACTATTCTAACATACCAGGCCGATCCGACGACAAATTGAAAAAAAAACGGCTGCATTTGGCAAAGCAAAAAGTGCTTCTCCACCACGGCAATGCGGCGGCTAACACCTTCGCCGTTGTCATGGCCAATTTGGTAGAATTGTGCTACAAATCGTTGCTCCATCCATCGTAATCCCTAATTTTGACTTCTTGTGACTTCTTCTTGTTCCCAAATTCGGAAAAAACACTCGCCAGAAAAAGTTTTGGGTCGAATGATGCGGTCATCGCCGCCCCAGAGACCCATTTTGAAGACCTCGGGAAATCGTATTTTTTGGATGGGTTAAAATGGTTGCAGCATCTCTGGGCCAAGTGTATCGATTTGAAAGGAGACAGTGTTGTAAAATAAATCTAAACTTTCTTAAAAAATTGATTTTTTCATATTTAGGCTAAGTATTTATTGAACTGCCCTCGTATGTTCATTTTAGTAAATATTTCAATGCGTCATTCAGGGCCGAGATCTTTGGTCCCGAATGCCACAATACGTTTTCTAATTCTCTGAGCTTTAAAACCTAACCCTAATCTAAATGACACATACTCGTGCCAGCCATAAAATCCAACTTTTATTGCAAGCAAAGAACATTTAAACGCATCCCTTAGAATATACAAGTGGACGTTTGTTGTCTTCACATGATAATGGCTAAATAGCGCAAATTAACAGGCCACCGGAACCAAGTTGATTGCCCATCACCCCTACAATAGGAGTCATGAATATGCGTCCGCCTATTATGTGTGGAAACACCTATACGGAACCCACTATTGTGTTTACCTTTTATTTAAACCTTTGCTTTCACGACCGAGCCTAATTTGAATGTCTATATGGGGTTTTCAGAGGTTGGAGTTAGAAATGTAATATGTTAAGACGTTTAGGCCCGCTTTATCCGCGTAGATAAACTTTTGGGTTAACCTAATAGGACAATGATTTGACAGATAATAAATACAGTACCTAAAGTTATGGTAAGAAACTAAATTGCTTAAGGCTGACAAAAATTTATTGCAGACTAATCTATAAGTTGTGAAGAAGCCCTAATCGTATTATATTCGAAGAGAATAACATCCTTTTTTATTAAAATGTATTCGTGAGACACTAAAAAATAGCTTAGTGCTTATTGGAGTATTACCTACATTATATAACTTACTAGCCTTCCGTCGCGGTTTCACTCGCGCGTAATTTCTTTTTTCAAATAGCCCCCCACCCCCTTCCAGCCAGATTTTCGAGATCAAAAGTACCCTATGTTTAACAGGGATAGTGTAGCTAGCTAACAGTGAAAGTTTTTGAATTAATTCGTTATTTAAAAATACAAATCTTTCCTCTTTATAATATTAGTTTAGAAGTGTAGATATGATTATCTTGACTAATAAATCCTAATAATACAATATACACGTTGCGTAAATGTTTCTCCTATTCCAAGAAATAATCACAAGCCTACTACGCGTGTAAACGTTTTCCAAAGTAGATTGGGTTATGCGGTAATAACTATGGAAAACTACCTAAGAGGAAGTTTCCTTTAATAACAAATAACGCACGTAAGAAGAAACGTGTGTTACAAAGAATAATAGTGGGATCAGTTTGTGCTAGACGAATAAGTAATGAATAGGATTAACACGCGCGGAACTACTACATAATTCGAATTTAGAAAATATTGCTTTTTTGGATAGTCCATTTGACGAGCGAGGATTTAGGCTATAGTACTTACTAGCGGCCGCCCGCGACTACGTCTGCTTTCCACGTCAAATGAATCGTCCTCTATCCAACACAAAAATATTTTTTCTAATCGGTCCAGTAGTTCCTGAGAATAGCGCGTTCAAACAAAAAAACAAACAAACATACAGTCAAATTACTATTCAGCGTTTATTTATTAGTATAAATATACCTATATGTGCGGAAATGAAAACCACGGAAACGGAGTCGCGGGCGGCCGCAAGTAGAAGATACGGAGCTTAAAGTTCCTATGTTGTTCTTTCTCGTCCCAGAAGTCAACACGTTTAGAAATGTTTCCGAATAGTTCTGAGGTGGGTTCAACGCGACATTCAGATATCCTTCGTCACGGCAATGGCACTCGATTTTACAGTTGATTGAGTGAGGTATGCTATTGAAGTTTGCAAGTAAAACAAATCTAACACATATATATACACGAGCAGCCGCCCGCGACTCCGTCCGTATTCATTTCGATTTCCGCACACATAGTGTTATACTACAGCTTAAAGCCTTACTCGACAAATTGACTATCTAAAATAAAAATATTTTTTCTGTTCGAGCCAAGTAGTTCCGTTGATTAGTGCGTTCAAACAAACAAACAAACAAACGATTCAGCTTTATTATATTGGTATAGATACTGGAGTTAGGCTCCACAACTAACGTCATAGGGTCAACTTTTGAGTGGTCAATAAGGACTGAGAAAGATGATATCTGTGACTGGTATACTTACTTCTTATGCGAATTAAACTTAATTTTTAGGCAATAAGCTCCACGGCCTGTTTACATTATTTTTAATAGGGTTCTTATTGCTTGAGAATAGTGTCGATTTTCCTTTGAGCCCTCAACTGTCACCGGGATCATCTTAGGTGAAATGGACTAAAGGAATAATATAACGTTGGCGAAAAAGTTACGCTCATTATAATAATCTTTCAGATCCATGTTTATTTGGGTTTCAAAAGACAGTACAATTATTCTAGATATCATCAAAATATCGAAGAAATCTTTCCAAATACATTTTTAATATCCATCATTACCAAATAAATATTAAAGTCATCACTTTAATATTCTACGTTACTCAGTTTTAGTTAGTTTCGACCCCATTCGCCGTATGTTAACAATCCCCAAAATTCTCATACCACCCACTGTTCTTTAAGAAGTTTATGTACACGTTCGATAAAAAGGATATTAAGTTTTATTGGAAGCTGACATAAATGAGGATATCAAATGCAGGATTGTGCACGGAGGGACTATAAGCCTATTTTACGATGTCAATGCTTCCGCGATCTCGCGTGATGTTATGTTAATCGAAACGAAAATACGCATGGTAAGCCGAAGTAGGTGTAAGTGTCACATTTCCAAGTCTTCCTTGTTTTCGACAAATTAAAATAGTGTAGTTGGTTATTCAACAGACAGGCAAAATTACACGCTGCTAAAATTAATACAGGTTGAAATTTTGAAATGGGTTTTAAGGGCAGGTGCATTAACTGTTGTAGTTACAAGAAAACATTTTTAGGTAGCCTACCGCACTTTTTAAGACATCATATTGATCTGCGTTCACAGATTGAAAAAATAAGGCGCAGTTAGTAAAAATATACTGAAATAGAAAAACATTTTTTTTCATGCCATTCGATCTGATTTTGGTACTAGAGCATGACAGGTGACAGAAATCGCAAAGAACTTTTTCCGTATATTTATTACTGAAAAGAAACTTCGTATACCTATGTCATTGCTAAGGTTGCATTGTGTATATGGTGTCCAACAATTTTTTTTTAATTTACTTCTATACTATCAATATATGTTGCTGCCAAATCCGTATTACTACAAAATTGCCAATATAGATCGTCCTCATCCGAATGAAGGGATCAAAATGCCTCTGGATACTCTCAAAAGCTATCCTCCCCTATATTGTTATATGGAAAACCGCAGGGTTCCAGACCTCTCGTCCAATCTCGGATAACTTAATAGGGTGCTTGCTAAATTGATTTCGTGACTGTTATTTATTATTGGAAATATTCGTTGAATAGAGTATTTTTTTATAACAGTTAAGAGGTTCAGCATTTTTTTTTCCCTACCAATATTCGGTTAAAAGTAGATATACCTACCTAATTCTTGGAACGTTTTTAGAATAACTTAGTCGACATTTCCTTTATCATAGATGTTTGTAAAAATTTTGTTTTTTATTTCGATTGCGCTAACCACTGCGCCACCGAGCTCCTTAAAACTACTAACTTTTTTAGTAAAATCTTGTCGTGCATATTATTATTCGAGCATAATGTTCTCATGTTATGGCGCGCGAACAGTCCATGCATCCAATGCCCCCACAAGCAGAGCCCTGACACTTCTGAATCGGTTTACACACGAGGTTCAGCATGTCGACATTTTTAATGACAGTATGTATCTTATTGTGTTATGTTTAAGAGTATTTCTGTCAAATTATTTAAAATAGTTAGCGTTTTGGTGTCACACTGTAAGCCAACTATTTGTTGTAAATAAATAAATAAATAAATAAATAAATAATAGGGTACCCATATTATTTTGGATAATGCTCAAGAAACCTGTTGGACAGTGTTGTAACACTCTTGTCGACCCTGTTACACCATATTCTCCCTAATTAACAACTGAAGAATCACTTAGATACTAAAACAGAACACAACAGTTGTTCTTGCAGCTATTTCTTACAGTCAAAATAATGTTGGTCTTTGTCGCTAAAATCCTCTTGCAATTAAAAGACACAATACCACACGGACACATCAAAACAGTGAAACGGCAAAATGGATTCTCGACGATCCCTTTCTTCTATTGTTCTTCGAAATTAAAAATGTAACACCCGTGACGATGAGATATTTTCTGCCTGAGGAATTGCTTTGAAGATATATAAAATTGTCGCCACGAGAAATATTTCCACTGAAATGGTTTAGTGGTAATAGATAAAAAATTTGTTACTTAGAAATCCTGTGTGTGTTGGGTAATTCGTTGAAATGGATTCTGTAAACTCTGCATCTATTTTAGATTATTCTTGTGGCGTATTCCATAAATTGGAAAAGTCTAAGTCTATAGATAGTTTACGCTGTTATCGTATTTAATATTTTCATGTAACTGTCATTTTGTTTTTTAAATCGAGTCTTGTCTATTGTTTTTTCCTATTATGTTATCTCTGATAACGATGTATCTTTAGTTTTATGGCAAGGACTTAATATGCAAGAAGTCACGGATTATAATTAAATTAAAGCTAGTATAGGTGTTTATCTTGTAAAATAATACCAGTTCAAACATTATGTTACTATTAAAAACTAGCTAACCCGGAGAACTTCGTTCCTACCCTGGACTACTACAAATATTTTAAAACCAAAATCAGCTCAATCGGCCCAGCCGTTCTCGAGTTTTATTCAGACTAACGAACAACAATTCATTTTTATTTATATAGATAGATTTATGTACATAGGTCTTTAAGCCACAAATAATTCAAAAGAGATATCTGTTAGCGAGGACAGACATTAAAACAGACCTGCAAGCACTAGATTTCCCAAACAAAGAACGTTCAAGCAATCTCCACAGTAAATTCTAGTTTGAATAAACAGCGACAGATGGCAGTATTCGCAATATTTGCAGCGTGAATCAAAACAATAAGACTGCCAAACAAAGAAATCTATAATATAATTTTAAATAAATATGGTTGCATATATTACAATTTATCTTAGACTAGCAGCAGCCCGCGTGTTCGTCCGCGTATAATCGAAATAAGTCGTCCTATTTATCAAAATCTTTAGGGAAACCCTACGTCATAGTAGATTTATGCATGCAAAGTGACACCCTGATTGGTTTTAAGTTTCATAAAAACTTTCATCCCTTACTTCATACCCTTGGGGATAGAATTGATCAAAACCCTTACAGCACGATCTGCCCAATAGTTTTAATCCTACTACTATTATAAAGGAGAAAGTTTGTATGTGTGGATGTATGGATGTGTGGATGTATGGATGTATGGATGTTTGTTACTCTTTCACGTAAAAACTACTGAATGGATTTGAATGAAACTTTACCACAATATAGCTTATACATCAGAATAACACATAGGATATTGGAAATCGAAATCCACGCGGACGGAGTCGCGGGCGGCCGCTAGTATAATATAATAAAAACTTTAACTCGAGACTTGGCTGGGGCAAGTTTTTTCAGTTTTCACAAAAACAATGAAGTTGTTGACAGAACTGGAAAAAATAATTCTTAAATAAACGGCTAACTTCTGAAAAAACAAAGGTTTATATTCACAACATAATTATGTTTTTATTATTTGAAAGACCATATGCCAAATAAGTACATTACATTACAGTAGGCGTTTTTGTTGAATAACTTTCTTCCCCTAAAATATTCCTTGGGAGTTTCTGTGTCCACATACATACCTACGTGGCTTGGGTATACGTGTGGTTGAAGTTTATTTGTTCAAGTCAAATACGTAACCATCCCGGTAGCACATTGGGAATTCTACATACTCTTCCTGGGGGGTGAAACTCAATGGTAAACAATGAGACCCTTTTTGGGAAAAATCATAAATTCAAATCTTTAAGTCGTGTACGCACGTATACGAACACGAATAAAGTGAACCAAATCATCAAACATGAACGTTTGGTTTTAGTGTATTGACAACATTTTCGACGAACAGAGTGATAATGTAAGTGTGATAATGTAAGTAAGATAATGTTTTCTTAAGCTCACGGCTGTTGAAAAGTAGCCGAAAGAGCCAAAGCATTCCCAAGCCGAAAAAATATTGAAGATGTATAAAAAAAATCATCGAGAGAACTTTATACAATCGTGTTTTCGATATACATGAACCCTATAATGAAGTCTTTTGCTACATCTCAATTTCCCTGAACTTTACTATAGGTATCAAAATTTCAAAGTCTTGTTATCGTGTTAATATCATTATGTAGCACGTGTATACTATTTATTTAATGCGGATTTGGACTGTGTTAAAACAACAGCCACGTTCCCGGAATGCACTTTGGACTTTTTATGCATGTCCAAATTGTTATATATACAAAGCCTTGTGCTTACGCAAACTTTGCACCACAACCGAGGTTATAAACGTCCTCACTGGAACTCTTTGTATTGGCCCTAAGCCGCCCACTGCCCGGGTGATTTCATTTGCGATTTTCCGCTGAAAGAAATTTAAACCATTATGTGCTGCGCCGGATAAACTGGAAGCTTTTAGCCAATAACGGGTCATCGGGCGGGATTTTTTTCCCTTTATGGATTTACCTCGCGCCCTGATGAAGCTTGGCATTAACCTGATGGTATAACATTCATTACTGAGATTGAAATTACTCGCATCGGGAATTATCTTTGTTATTGTTTGGTCTTTTTTTTTTCTTTTCCGTGGGGATAGAAATTATTGTGATTGCGCATGATAAAAATATGACATTTGAAAAAAGTGTCTGTCGAATTTCTTGCCGATTCTTCTTGCCAGTAACTGTTTCCTGAATCGGTGGTAGTCATCAGTTTTTAGTTTTCTGACGATTTATAAGTGCTTCTATAAAGCCTATTTCAATAAAGATTTTTTTGAATTTGAGTTTGAAGTGAATTGCTGCCTTCATTGTAAACTAACGTACATACGAGTATGTATTGCGCTAGCAAATAAATTTTGATTAAGTGTCCCACTAATACCAGGATATTCAATCTCTGTTTCTGTTCTGTCTGTTTCAGACATCACAATGATAGACTATTATTATACAGGACTAAAAATAGGCCAGCGTCTAGTTCTTACAAAGAGTCGGAAAAAAAAAGATTTTGGCACACATTTTTCATTTTGTTTTTCTTTTTTACAGGTATGCCCGTATGCCAGTATGCCAGTACACCACTGGGTAAGTGGAATAATAATTGATACAAAAAACATATATTTTATTTTATTAATTTATGTTCTTTTACATACGTGGTGTTACATAATGTGGTCGGTAATGTCGGCCCAGAAACGTGCAACCCCAGTTTTCCCGAACGCTTTCCCCCGATCGGGGGAAACTTGGAATTACCCCATTTTTCCAAGATTTATTATTTAATTTTAAATCCGATTTGGAAATTAAAGCGCGCGTTTTTATACTCTAACTTTTACAATACGTTCCATAAGTTCTCGAATTATTATATAAACTGATTAATTAACCTAATTAATATACCGTGTTTCTTTATTCTGGTTTCCGTATCGTTCCAAATTACCGTCTGGACATCGGGTAATTAAAACGGGCACTGAGTAATTAATTACCTGAAATTGATTGAGGATACTTAATTATGGATAAACAGCCGAGAATGCGTTTCTATTATTTTAAATACCTACCAGTGTAATGTTAAACGACGTGGAGACATTAATGGCCCGATGATGATGATGATGATATTTAACGAACTCAAACTTGTTACATATAAATCAAATAAATGCTATTGTTGCTTTTATACATGCAATCGGATTCATCTAAAAAAACTTTAAATAAAACAAATAATATTTCTCATTTGACGAGTACCTACCTAATGACGAGTTGCTCGGTGTAGAGGTCAAGAATTAAACTACTAGACTAAGAGGTCGCGGGTTCGTTCCCCGCAAAGGTCAAACATGTTTGCATGAACATGTATATTTCTTCTGGTCTGGGTGGTATGTATCTATTTAAGTAAATTTGAAATAAAATGTTTTTAGTATGTCGTTGAGCATCAATGTGCAAAGTTAATTAGCAATTAGTGGGAAAGTCCATGATATTATTTTGTATTTCTTTATTTATAACATTATATAAACGCATCTACGACTGAGACGCAATCCGCAATCCAAAACTAAAAGAATCTAGCTACAGCCGTTCTTATGACTAAGTACAAAAAATCTTCACAATCAGTACCTATTCATTGTGCTAAAAGATTGAACATGTTGATTGATCTTTTGTAAGTATTTTCATTCACCTTTATTTTCCTACATTTCCCTTACATTCTTTTCTTTGTAGGACAACGGATTCTTTGACCATTAGTGAGCTTTGTGTTCAAACAATTTTCATTTAAGGGTAAAATTTACTTGTAAATAAAACTATCAGTTCAACAATGCTTTGCAGAATCCGGATAGAATCCCTTTGACGAATGAAATACGGTTGGGTATGGTCGGATATTTCACAAACGAACGAATTCCAGTAACAGCATGTCGAAAATATACAGAAAATTGAGATTTCATTTTTTGTTTACAGGATTTAACGGATTTACAATTTTATAACCTAGTGTGAAAGTTTATAATTTATAAAACTACTGAACTTTACCGGATTCCTGTTGGATTTCTGTTTTATCCCATACTAGCGGCCCGCCCCGGCTTCGCCCGTGGTACTTGTCCACTATTTAATGGATGATATTATACATTAAAACCTTCCTCATGAGTTACTCTATCTATTAAAAAAAACCGCATCAAAATCCGTTGCGTAGTTTTAAAGATTTAAGCGTTCATAGGGACATACAACAGACAACATGACAGAAAAAGCGACTTTGTTTTATACTATGTAGTGAAGAGCATTTAATCGTGATAATCAGTATCTTCCCACCTAAGACAGCCCATACCCTGCCTGTTTATCAAACCTTAAAATCCGTTCAGCAGTTTCAGCGTAATTGACGGACACATCCAAACGAACAAACTGTCACATTAATAATATTTGTATGATTTTATTATTATTACGATGCACATTTTTTATGATTCAAAGAAAGCTGTGTTGTGCCAGCGTAGTTTAGTTATACCCCATCTCTTCCCGTGGGTGTTGTAAAAAACGACTAAAGGAAATTCCGAGGAGGTCGGTAACAACTTTCCCCTGTTCGCCAAATTCAGGTGACTAGACATAAACACACTAAAAACTTTTAAGTAACATTAAACTACACTATTCATGACACAAGCAATTTTTTTTATTTTGAAGCACTACTAAACACCGAAAAATTGTATTAATTACCTACGCAGTAAGCAAACATTTAGTTTAAAAACTAGATGATAAACTACCACATATTATTATTATTGGACCATATGAAGTCTTGCATCGGCCCGTATGACCTACGTAGCTCACAAGTAAAGTAGGTAATTGAGTTTTCTTTTCTAACCCTCACCGCGGGATTAACATTATTAAGTGGATCTCTCTGGTTTTATTTTTCAGTTGGCAACACAAACTTCTAACTGAGGATTACTACTTGAATCTCCCAGAAGCGATGTTAGTGTGTAATCTATTCAAATTTATATTTGTGGCAATATTAATATTTTCATCGTCTACCATAAATCGTCTGACATAGAAGTAGAGGCCTGATGATTAATATTTTAAATTCTAAATTAACTCCTGTTAATATAATTTTCCAAGAATTAACTTTCGGTATTCTGTTTTTGTCTTAAATAGGTACTCCTGACAGAGACTGATCTATAGATAGATATGTTGATAGCAATTATACTTTATTGGAAAAGATAGAGTCTCGAATCGCGAGCAATGGCCAGACAAGGGCTCTTCAATTTGCGAACAGGAACTTCAAATACAATCTGCTTATATCAGATAGAGGAAACTGCTTCAAATACTCTGATCACGATATGAAAAAAAAAAACGACGATTGTACTCGTACTATATATTTTTTTCCAATCGATCGATTAATATTCGTAATAGGTTTTTGAAATGGGAATAATTTGCGACCGATTTACTTTTCGGCAAACGAAAGTCAGTTACCTGTTCTCTACGTAATTATGGTTTTGTTTGTGTAAAGGTTGAGATTTAGAACTGTTTGTTGAATAAAATCTTACTAAAATTATTTGGACGGCAGAGAAATGCAACAATAAACGCAGATAACAGAAACATATTCAGTACACAATATTAAAGCAATTTCATTACAACTGGCAGGGCAGACACAAAGAAAATTCCTGCATTCCCTCACGTCCGTTGCGAAATGGATCTTATGCGTTCGACAGAAGAGCCTTTGTGGAGGCTTCTGGAAGTAGCATGCGATGACGAGCAGATCACAAGGCATTCCTCGAATAATCTCAAAGCATACGGTCCGTGTTCTCGACAGGATTGCATACGAGGTTGACATCGACAAATCGAAAGCCGATATTAGTCCATACTCCATTCGGCTTCCACTGTTGAGGTTTGCGATGCATTATAGATGCGGAATCTATTCGGACAATGAAGACGGTAAAAGCTGTGTGACTTTTATGATTGGCGTTTACGTTTTTAGTTCATTCCGAGTGGCTTTTTATTCCGAAATCGATTGTGATTCGTTATTTCGGTAGGTTCTCGTTTATGCAGTCGGGTCATGGAGCATGATTGTTTTTGACTTTTCTTTTATGTGTTAAACACATCATTTTTATGTAATGGGCGGTGTAATGGTAGCCAACCAAGAACATATTTTGTAACACCAGGCCTTACAAATGTGTTGCGGACAATTTAGAAAAAAGTACGCTCTTTTCTTGAATGTTTCATGTCAGGTACTGCGAACTTATTTCGAACTAGGGATATTCTTTACCCGTGTTTATAAATGTTGTTGAAATCTATTCCAAGTTATGTAATTACTACTCATAATAACTACATAGTTCAAGAACTAGCAAACTTAGTATATAGCGATTGAATTTCTCCTCTCCTCAAACTAAGAATTTCAATTATCCCTGCTTGACCCACTTACATTATTTCTGTAAGATAATTCTGTTTTCCTTTCCGAGAATCATAAAATCTCTTGTTGTAAGGAGAATAGATTACCCGTTCCGGAAAACCATTTTATGAAGTATTGCTTATGTAAGCTTAAGCGGCTACCTTCTTTATAGAAAATAACACTCTGTTTATCTTTCACTAGCGGCTTCCTGCGTCTTCTTCCCCGTGGACTTCGGTTTCCGCACACATTGTGTTATACCATAGCTTATAACCTTCCTCGTTGAATGGACTATCCAACTCTTAAATATGTTTTCAATTTTAACCAGTAGTTCCTGCGATTACCGTGTTCAAAAAAAAACTCTTCGGCTTTATTATAATATTAAGTGTAGATGATTCAGTAATAAGATTCACCAATAAAAGATGTTACAAAAAAGAGAGAGAAAAAAAACATATTCCAAGAACCTACTTTTCTTTGTCACATATTATTACGTCTTTAATAAAAAGGACTTTCATACGTAATAAGCAAATATAAAATGAGCTTTCATAATGATTTTACTTTTCGCAGAACTCACTATAAGTGCTTGCATCATAAGAATACTAAAACCCTTGTTAGCAGGTAAAGCCAGTTCTTCGAATCAATTATTTGAAGCTTACATGCTTCCTATTATGAAAACAAACATGCATTTTACTGTTCTTTTATTTGTTTCGATTCTGGCTTTCACATAATGAGCACAGATATTTTTTTTCAACTATGTACATCATATCCATACCTGATGTTATTATAAGAGAGAACTTTAGCATTGATTGTTTCAAATCGTGATACTTTGTTTTTTGCTTCATACTCGTAGATCAAATATTTGACAACATTTTTTGTGTGGTTGCTTAAACCACAGAAAAGATAGTAACATATAAGAATGAAAGATTTTTAAAAAAGAAACTTGTTTTTCGAAGTTTTTCAATGTATGCATTTTTAATAAATTGGATTTTTTTCCAATGGGCCAACTATATGAATATTATTAACAAGGTGTCCATCATAATTCTAAATAGATTGCAAATAACTAAGCATGAATTAGTTTACTAACTGGATCTACAAGCAACTTTTACAAAGTTCTGAATGCTATTTGTACCGTTCGCGTCAAAGGCTTAGCGTCTGGCTAACAAGGTAACTGCGAATTACATCGCGTAGACTTGAGACGAAATGTGATAATAATGTTTACAATACAGGTACTGTATCTACCATAAAAGAGGGGTTATATTAATCGAATTGAACCATTCTTCTTCTTCCTAGCGTTTATACCGTTTATGTACGGGGTCCGCTTTGACCATGATCCAGGATTGGCGGGTCTGGTTATTACAGTGAAGCGACTGCCATTAGACCTGCGCAACCCATACTGGGGAACCAGACAGATTGGATCATGGTAACACATTCAGATATGATTTAACTAAAGTCAGATACTATCTAAATGTGCAGGTTTCCTCACGGTGTTTTCACCGCTGGGCTAATGACACAAATCCACACATAGATTTTCGAAAAACCCAGAGGTGTGGGCCCGGATTGGATCAACGGATCCCACGTGAGGAGCCGTCCATACCACTAGGCTACCATCGCTCATAACATATGGACGGCAATAAACTATATGAATATGAAAATTAAAATAAATAAGATTTAAAATATTCATGTTAACGGTATATTTACATACACACCGTCTCCATAACAATGTTGAAAACCTTTGCAAAAGCGTTTAAAAACTTCGCTTCATTTTCCCAAACAGAGAACTCAGGTATTTCCTTTTAATGCATTGTCTTTGTTTATAAAAGACTTTAGCGAAAGTTCTCGGAATATCACTTGAAATAGTTTACCTGGAAAGCGGGGGATTACTGAGTGAGTACAATGTTGCCGGTCCTATCTGTGCAAGTTCTGTCCGGGATTCAGTCAGAGCTATATAGAGCCAACTCTGTACGGAAAAACAAGATTTATTATGCTTTAGGTTTGTAACAGAGCGCTCAAATAATATGTATATTTGAAAATCTGATCAGATTATTTTATTGAATTTTTATCCGTTCCCTAGTACTAGTTTCGAGCTTACATAGTTTGGGGCTAGGCAATTGGTGTGTTAGTCCAAGGAATTTATTTTATTATTTACTAGCCTTCCGCCCGCGACTTCGTCCGCGTCCCATCAAGTCCCGTCGTCCCGTCCCTTAAATTAGTCATATTTTTTTCTTGCCTAAAAACCATCCCTGGACATAAAATAACAATTTAAAAAATAATTGACCAAATCGGTCCAGGCGTTATTGAGTTATACGGTTACCAACACATTTTGTTATCGATTTTTATATACATATAAGATTTACTATTTGAGTATATATTCAATTACACTGTCCCGGTTTATGTAAGTACAATGTTACAGTTAGGTAGCTTTGTGCAAGCAACGTGCGGTCTGCTCAGGGAATCTGAGCTACTTGTATCGAGCGATCGGACGATGCTCTGATGTACTAGCTCAACATAAGTTCAATCTAAGATTTATTGGTAGAATGTTTCTTGTCCTTTTATTGGGAGACTAAATGATCAAAACTTAAAGCGTGTTCGTGGACGTAGGTTTTGTTTTTAGGACCCAAAAAATATTTTGCTAAGCCTCGTAGGTATATCTCCTAGATATTTTAAAGATGCAGTTTGCGTTGTTTGAGTGCTTTCAAAGCATGTTAGTAAAACGGTTATTCAATAAATAACCTTTAACCTTTGAATTTCTTTATCTGTCTGTTCCTGTAATGAAATAAACTGAGGGTCTTTGAGAGTTCGCGTTACCTCAGACCAGGTATTCTAACTGTAATATTGTTGCATTTCCTTTAAGACATTTGCTTGGTTCAAGCATTCCTGGAAGTAAACTATAGTGTTATTTTAATAGGATTTCTTAGTTAATGAGTATTTTGTCTCCTATAGTACAGAGTTGTATACGTAGAAGTTATTTAAATGCGATAAATGATGCATTGTTTCTACAAATATCTTTTTACTCGGTAAGAATACTGCCGCGTTGAGCTTGAAGCACCCTGTGCAGAAGATAATTCTGGGGCTTTTCCGATCTTTTACAATAAGTACGTTTACCAAACTATGTAATAACAACAGAAATAGGTGACGATGGAGTGTAATTTTGTGCGCATGCTTATATAACTACACCTAACTTTGAACCTTGGAACATTATCATTTTCACCTATACGCTACCATGTTTGATGGATGTTCTTCATATTTGGAGTGATTGTCGTATTTAAATGATTTTTGTTTCAAATAAATAAATATTAGCAGTGTAAATAGCCAAACAGACTTCAACTAAAATCGATTGCCATGAAAGTCTTGTCTGTTGAAAAACAACAAGCTCAATGACCGAATGTTAATTTGTGTACATTACGTAACAATTTCATAATTTAACTCTTCTCCCGTCGCACTTCATTTGTTTACGGATTGATGCTTCATCCAATTTGCTAAATCGCCGCCGCGGGTTGAAAAATTTACTGAAAACTGAAAGGCTCGTATTCCGGCCAGTTCAGGCTATGTACAAACTATGTACTATGTACGTACATAAGGAAAAATCAATACGCCGGCTTATGTACGGTACGGGTTGTCGGCCCTGCTATTCCTGTAGTGATAAAGTACTGTTGCGTCAATATGTAAAGGGAGATCAAATTTAAAATTCACGTGTAATGTTTGTAATTTAGTTAAAAATCAGAAATGAAAATGTTCATGTTCGATGCAAGCTGCAGAGATGCCCTTATGAATCGTCAAGCGTAATAGTTTCAGAACAATTTTACCACCGGCTTCGGTAAATGTTTCCATCGAGAAGAACTGGCAGGAAAATCATAAGCAATATTCTGAGTAACGCTGCAGACGAATCTAAATGACTTTATCCATTCTTTACGAGTAAAACAATTAAAGTTTTACTTTACATATTGTAACTCAAGGAAATCATATGCTTTGAAATGGTTGTTTAAAGAACAAATCTGAGTTTTGAGGAACAGAAAGACCAAATCCCTTTATGTTTTTATCTTTACAAAAAAAATGCATTTTAATGCTAATTTCATAACTAAAATTCGTAGAATTTCTCTAATAAAAACATGTACATTCTTAATACGTGACCCCCGACCCTAATGTCAAAGCTTACCTTTATTTTTACATTTATTATTAACGACTCGATGGTCTGGAGGTGTGGAGGTCCTGGATTCGATTCACGGGTCGGGCTAACTATCTGCCGTTTTTTCTGAACGCAGCCGGGGTTAGTGATCACATATTAATTTGCACTGCAGGGCAAAGGCCTATTAAGGCTGATACTTTATTATTATTTGGATAATTATGTTCTAATCTGAATACCTATTTACATCAGAACATAGGGTACACTGCAAGTATTACATAATACAGAGGTAAAATAAGTAAATTATATGTTAATGTTACTATAACTATACAGCGTTGTAGATATTGTGTTATTTGCAATTGTGCTTGATGGTATGAAATATCCAATAATCCGCCTCAAAGTTACGTCGTATCTCCGTCTTGGCAAGCGTGGTTCCATTACGAGCAACTAGTTTCCGCAGTGTGTTCGACGCGTTAGGTAAGCATATAAGCCCTTGCTTGAGAATCGTACATACAACGTATATATAATGTCCATTATACATATAACGCATGTACTATGTACATTGTACATACATAGTAAGAAGGCATTGTTTGGAAGTCTGAATATCAGGTGCAAATTAGTGGAGCGTACATCTGGATTTTTTCAAAATCTATGTGTGGATTTGTGCCATTAGCTCGGCTGTGAGGGAAAACACCGTGAGGAAACCTGCACATTCAGTGATTTCTAACTTAAGATCCGTTAGATCTGAATGTGTTACCATGATCCAATCTGTCTGGTTGCCCTATGGGTTACGAAGGTCTGATGGCAGTCGCTTCACTGTAATAACCAGACAAACTTGCCAAATCCTGGATCATGGTCAAAGCGGACCACTATTCTTTTGAAAGCCCTATGCACAAAATGACCGAAATACCCGTACTTGAATAAATCTATATTTTTTAATGGGGCACGTTAGATTCGATGATCCGGCAAGCGTCAAATCCTGCGTTGCAAACTAAAATTATATGGTCGCAATTATTAAAATATGAAAATCTTAGAATTTATCGATCGTTGTTGTATAATTTATTTTAAACGACCATCCAGTCTCTTTTCGGTAAATTTTTAGTGAAAAGAATGAAATTAGGTTATTTAAAAGTTAACATAACTTCAAAAATTTTAATCAAACAATTAAAAAAATATGTTTATAATCTTCTTTAATAAATATGTCGTTATATGATTACATCAACAAAAATGGTTTAATTAATTCTCAGCTTTTGTCGCCCTAACAATTTGAGGATTATTGAATTACAAAAACATCTTGTTTGTTTTTGTAGTTGTACAAGGATTCGAAGATATCTTATATCTTATTGGAGTATCATATCGTATAGGAAACAGATAGTTCTGACTGTTAATTTACAAGCCATTGTTCCAACGAACAGCATATCACAGGCAAGCATCCCTTTGTCCGGCAAGGCGTCGATTACTAAGCCCGAACTAGCGGCGTCACTCAGCCAGCCGAGCGGACTGTTTGTTTACGTGCATCGATAAGCGGCTTAATTACACCGGCACCTTGAGACGAGCATGTGGAGCACCTGAGCAGATGCGGCCCAGCTGCCGGCCGGGCCCGCGTCCCGCCACCCCTCCCCCGCCATCGCACCCCGCCCCCGCCCCCGCGCCGCGCAATCGCGGCTAACAGTTTTATTTCCCCGAATAAACTTTATCAAACAAAGCGTGCGTTCCCCGCGCCCTGCATCTGCTCGCCCAGCTGTTCCGCTGCAGCTGGCCGCGCCGTCCCGCTCGCACGCACGCGCGCCCCCACCCCGCCGAGCGGGACGGAGCATCGTGTAATCGTATCGGGGCCCTTTCAATTCCCTGCACGGCTCATTCGCAGTCTGCATCCCGGCCCGGGCGGCCGCCCGCCACCATGACTAATAAACGTCGGAGGGAGCGCGACGACGACGATCGTCGCGCGAAGAGGATGCGGCGCCGGCAGCGGTCGCTAAGCGAGCCGGCCATCGACACGGACAGCGTGGAGAAGCGGCAGGCGCTGAAGCGACTGTTCGGGCGCTTCTGTTCCGTGGACGCCGACAGCCAGCGCGAGGAGGAGCGGGAAGAAGTTCCTGTTGCACCTGAGTCGCCGGAACCGGTGTTCGGGGACGAGAACGAGGATCCTCTGCTGGAGTCGGTGCCGGTGGACATGGATCCGGAGCAGCTGGGCTTCCTTGTGTGCGCGCAGGAGACGCTGCGCTTCCTCCGGGGGCGGGGAATTTCTCCCCAGCACCCGGTGTTTGCGCGGTTGCGCTTACGCCTGCTCCAGGGGATCGACGAGATGGCGGTGGCCTGAGCCTTACTCGGCCCGGAGCCCCCTAGAAATTAAACCCTTCCTCGTGCCTCCTCCTCAAAGAAACCTGTCTATTTTCTGAGTGTTTTACGTTACCTGTGAAGTGTCTATGTACGTTCTTCATCTGGACTGAATGGGCTCTGGTTAATGTTAAGACAGACATTCGTACGATTAAGTAAATTTTGTGAAAGCAACAAGTGGCCCGGTGGGGCAAACTAGTCACTGTTCTAGTCAATATAAGAAATATATTTGTTAAAAATATTATTCTATTGATGTAATCTAATAAAAATGTCCAATTTAAAACATGTCGTATTATCATTGAAACCCTATTTAATTTTATTGTTTTTCTTATTTGCATAGCAAAAATGCTGAGCGAAGTTGTCCTAAAATTACAGAATTAATTAACTTGGATTTTTTTTGCCGAATGCATTTCGGGTCGTAAGTAAATTTAATTAAATACATTGGAAAATTAATAACCATAATTATGAAGTTTTTAACTTATGTCTAATATTCGAAATAAAGAAAAAATATGGAGAAAATTGCTGAACACGGTCCTTTTCACTTTTATTATATTTTCAATATTAATAAAATATCTATTTAATAAAAAAAAATAATGATATTTAACAATTAAATCTATGAAAGACGAAAAATTAGTTGAACATTATCACTACATAGTATAAAACAAAGTCGCTTTTTCTGTCATGTTGTATGTTGTTTGTCCCTATGAACGCTTAAATCTTTAAAACTACGCAACGGATTTTGATGCGGTTTTTTTTAATAGATAGAGTAACTCATGAGGAAGGTTTTTATGTATAATATCATCCATTAAATAGTGGACAAGTACCACGGGCGAAGCCGGGGCGGGCCGCTAGTAATTGAATAAAAAAGAGAAATAAAGGTAAGGTTATAGAAGTAAATGTAAAGTCTATTTTTAATAACTTTAAATTTTTTTTATTAGTACATTTTGCCTATTAATACATTACTTTGAAATATCCTTTTATTACTAACACATAAAATCTTATTACACTATCAGGAATATAATATATGTACATACAATAAATTAATTACATGCGTGAAAAGTAAATTTCACTACGCTTTTAAACAATTTGCACATGGCCTAGTACTTATTAATAAGATACTTTATCATAACATCATTAGAGCCTTAGTTTTCTAGGTAACTATCACTTAAACTTAATTAAAACTAGACTAGTAATACTTTGGTAGTAGCTTGAAAAAAATAATATTTATCGTTACTTAAAATCTAATTGCACATTAATTGACCTATCGATTCATACAATCTTTTATAAGTTATAATATTACAATAATAAAAATAATAGCCACATTTCATCGCTGCACTCTTTTGTTCTTTAAACCTTACAAAATAATGGCCCAAATATTGAACCACTTCAATTATGTACTGTTTACTTACTTACTAAGAAGCACCACAGGATAATCTGTGGCGCTTCTTAGTAAGTAAAGTGATTGTGATTCGTATAAATCAATCGGCGAAAATCCGAATAATCCTCCGAAATTCTGATAAAAAACCCACACAACTTGTGAAAGGGCAAATACCACACGTTTACAACTAACAAATACGTTTGACAAAATAGTTTATCAAATAAATATCTCTGTACATTCATGGAAGTACATACTCTGTCATCCAGGAATGTTTCCCTTTCCCGTTATTAATAGACACTTAATTAAAACTTGAGTTATGTTGGGCCACTAAAGAAGCGGAAGTGCTGACTCTGTTAGCACAAACATGCGCAATGTAATAATACTATTCTAGCCATACTCGGCCACGGTGGACAATCTTACGAATAGCCATGTACACAGGTTATTATTAAAGTGCATAAGTGAGTGCAAGCACAGGTGCACCCACTATTCTGTCTCTATGATAGTTTGGTGGGTCAGTAATTTGTAAAACACGACCGAGAGAGATCAGGCTACCCACGGCCCAACCAACTTGTGAAGCACGGACGAGCTCGAGATGGAAAATTTCGGTCACCCATCCCATGCCGATATCTACGAAAGTTGCTTAACCAGTTAACCACTGTGCTATCGAGCTCTAACAGAGGAGTAAGTGCAGACTGTGTAAGCACAAACTTGCGCTATGTAAGCCAGATCGTATTCTCAATTACACGGAGTTGACTCGTTGCTTCCCCACGAGAGCAGGAATCACGTAGGATCGCAACTTTGTTTGCGTTCCCCTTCTAAGCACAAATAGCGGTTGGGCCTTAACGTCAGCGGATAAGGTAATTTTTTGCCTGTCAAGGCTTTATTTGTTAATAAGTCGTGTCGTAAACTAGACTGAATTTCGAAGTTATAGGCTAGATTTAGAAGCTGTACATCCTAGGAACAGTGATTGTGAAATAGGAGCCGAAAATTCGTGTTCATTTCTAAGCTTTGGTCTGGATAGGTAAGAATCTTAAAACCAAAATTATAGAATTCACAAAATTAAATTCTATGCCCTCCCACACTATTACTCAATATAAATATTCAGGCTTACGTAGGAAAATTCTAACCCCCACCAACCCTTTATATTATTATAATAACTTTTGAGTTGGATAAAATAGTTGATAAGTCCCTGGCACCCCATTTTTTTTGCATGAAACTTTGCTATGCTTGAAACATTCACGTCAAAGTTGAATAGTATAGTAGCGTCATAAAAAAGGCTAATTTTATGGCTCAACCTGTGTTGTAAGTTTCTTTGAAATATTTGCGCAGATGGACGTTGTTTGAGATTTCAACTCACTTATACCCCTATGCGGAAAGTGGAAATAGAAATTAATATTTCTTTGACGTGAACGTTGCAGCCAAGTTAGTAAATATTATTTTCCGTCTCTTTTGCAAGTGCAGATTATGAGTTCATAGTATTTCAAAGGATGCAAATTTATCTTTTTACAGAGTTTATCTCAAAGCTACATCTAAATCTTTCGTGAAAGAAGAGTTAATTCAAATGCGAGTTAATCTTTTTGCAGAAAAAGTGTTTGCTATTCCATACAAAATTATGTTTTAATTACATCATTTACTTAACTTGGTATCGTTCATGTTTTAGCTATTGTATATTTTTAATTTTTTTATCTATTGACAAATAAAACTTCATCTATAAACTTTAAAAAAAAAATCTTTGGCTTCCACTCTAGGCAAATAATTTCATTTCCCATTTTTCAGTACTTTCAATATCCTAAGGGCGAAACCTAATAAACTAACACCGGCTGCCGCGGGCGTCCTGTAGGAAGTAACTCGAGGCTATTTGTCTATTTTTACTTTTTACATTTTCGTTTATTACCATAATATTTTCATTTCACTTTGCTAAATAAAGTTCTGAGCGTTTTATACTTTCATAAATATTGAACTCTTTATTATGATGAATTCATATATTTATTTAGCCCCTGACACTCCAATAAAAAAAAATTTGTCATGAAACTTTGTTCAAATTATTGACAATTGTAAATATTAAAGATATTTTAAATAAACTTCTCCTAAAATTAAATATTTCCGCCAATACAGAGAATCTCTCACAATTAAATTTAAATCGAATACATAGATAGATGGATTCCAGTGAAGTATCAAAAAGGATTTTCGCTATGCATCTTGTCAAAACAAAAATACTTCTGCGTTTTATATTACTTATTAAAAATCTAATTGACGACTTCCATTTTCCTTTCTTTTCATTAAGTCACCTAGGAAATAATCTCTTCGGTATAATCTTCTTTTCCATATCTGCGATATTTCCTAAGGGTCTAGCCACAGCTACGGCGGCGAGCGGCGCGGCGAGCGGCGCGGCGAGCGGCGCGGCGAGGCCGGCGACGGCCGCCCTAGTCGTGGGTATGGCCGCCGCGCGTTCGCCCGCGCATCTCGCCGCGCCGTAGCTGTGGCATGCTTCATACAATTTCCTTTATTTGATTTTTTCGCTCGCCACTTTCGCTGGCGCAAGACGCATCGCAAGTCGCACCGCTGTGGGCTGTGGCCAGGGTGTAATATCATCTTCTTAATATACAACTCCATATTGTTATAAATATGAACTGACGAAGCTAAATTTTATATCCAAGTTGATAATGTAAGTCAGCTACTGAATATCCAGTTTGATAATATCAACTTTTTAAATATCATTTTCACCAAAATTGTAATAGGTTCTTCTCACGAGCGATACTTGATATCATTACCACGATAGGCGTATTCTAGAATCATTTTCTTAAATTGTTCCGGAGTAAGATCGTCTGCTTGTTTGTTTTTGGCGAGAAACTCCATTAGTAAGGTTTTATATAGTTCATGAGCGGTAGCTTTGGATTGAGGCAACACTTCCCCTTGCGTTGAAACTGCAGAGACTTCGGGAATCATCCTGTAATAAAATATTTTTTTTGTTACAAAATAATCTACGTCGGTTTGTTATTAAACGATTTGAATTCAAACTGATTCTATGTTGAATTTGGTAGGATCCTGTCCTTAGTGCTAGAGATAGTAATAAATAAAGAAAATCGGGGGAATCATAAATACGGGTTTGTTTCAATTTTTGGAGTTGATATTTATTTTATTGCGGGAACGACTTTTTTTACCCATGTAATACTTCCAAAGGTTTAAGCAAGGGAGTTATTTTTGAAGCAGACAGATATTATGTAATGTAGTCCCAAAAAGTCCCTGAAGTAAGTTTTAAGTCACGGATAACGCAGTTTACATTTCACATTTAAAACAATTATTAAATTACTTAGGAAAGTCTCTACATTCGAAATAACGATTCATGCGTGCATCTCTAAAGCGTAATTTACAAAAAAAAAACTGTAAGAAGCCAACTAACAGTTAGTTAAAACTAAGTATCGCCGTTTCACCTCCAACTCTAGAAAACATCATAATTAATGCGATTTTACGCGAGTTCGCAACAAAAGTTGGTTGTACTTTGTAAGAGTGTTTCCGACTTCGCTTCTCAAACTAATAATTTCTTATTTCTTCTTGTAACATGTTTAACTACGCTTTGAGACGTGTAGATTAAAAAAGTATAAAACTGAATTAGGTAAATGACGGATAAGCAAACTAATATTATCAACATTAAAATGCGATATTCTTATTCTGTCATGAATGTGGGTTATTGATTTAATAACAATTATTTTCATAATCGTTATTTTGGTGACAAAAGAATTCAATTTATATTTTCAATTGGTTCAAGAATCGAAATTTTCAAAGTTAAAACTAAAATTATACCCATCAAATACGAGGTTTTAAATATTTTAACCTTTTAACCGTCCAATACAATATGATCCATTTTGCCTATTATGTTAAAATAGTGGCAAGAAATTGTGTTCTGTAGTGGCAACGTTAAATTGAAAAAAAGCGAATGAACGTACCTGTTTTTAAACTGAGCGTAAAATGGATCGAACTGAAGCCCTGTTATTGGGTTTGCTGTATTTTCGTAGTATTGTGGCCCAAAGGACGCTTCCAGCTCCGTCACAGTTTCACAAACTCAATTACAATTTTTATTCTGAGCCGCAAACGTGCACCCGTATTGGTTCAGACGGCCATTACGATTGGTTATGCTTATACTGGTAGTAAATACTGCGACTATGGGTTAATTGGGACAATTGGTCTCAATAAGACTTATACGTATCTATGTGTGAAGGTACGAATCGGACGAGTCTTCTAAGATTCATAAATTCAATGTTGACATACAATTTACTGAATCATATTGTACAAGAAAAGCTTAAAACGGACCGTCATACCTTACTTTTGTTAAATTCCTTCATTAGGTATACATAATATTAACAGTAAACATTATCTTTGCAAAGCCCAGAAATAGGCAAACGGGCTTAGTGATAACAAAAGATAAACATAATGAACAGAACGGGCATGTTATAAACGGGATAATTTACAAAACACTTTAACCACATTAGAATCTGAACATTGTCTGATATTAATCAGATCATTTTTTCAGCTAAATAAAGTTTATAATGAGCTTATTATGGCAGAAAGTTTTACTCAGAAGATACGATATACAAAGCTTAGTAAGCACTGGAAACCGTTAGAAGATATCAATTTGAAAACAATTTATTTATGCCAAAAAACACGAATTATTCTCTTTATAAAATCAGTATTTTCATTTGTCAAAACGTAAAGTTAACCCAAGTTATAACGACTGGTAATGTTAGTTTGACATAACACTGGCAGGAATAATACAATCAAAAGAAATTTAGGTTATAAAACAACGGAAGCGAAACCCAACCCTGAATGAATGACTCACTTGTCGGACCACATGTTCTTATAAAAAACATAAGAAAACAAAACACACCTTGAAGCACCCGTCGCGTTGAACCTCGCAAAACCACCTTATACTTCACAAACGCTCTCACCAAACTTACTACCCGACTGCACTAAAGTCTAAACTACGGCTTGCGTCGAAACTCATTCATGGCGTTTTTTCTAACATAATTCAACAATCAACCCAAAATCAACTTTAATGAACCTTGATACAGATCAAATTCGAACGCAGCGCCTTATACAGGGGTGCAACCGTTCTATTTGGGTTTTACCCTAACATGTGGCCGACAGGGGCTCAGTCCTGCGATAGTTGATGGCTTCGAATTCGTACGTCAGCCGTTGCGGTTACAATGTTCCATTGAACTCATAGCTCTATTCTCTAAAATTGGCCTCATATAAGCATCGGCTAAAATAATAATAATTAGAAAGAGTTGGCTTCTTAAAAAGTCCCTATAATTATTTGATTTTTATTGTTGTAATTTTTAAAAAATTGGCCAAGTGCGAGTCGGACTCCCGCACTAAGGGTTCCGTACAAATTTTATTTTTAACGTATTAAAGAAACTACTGATTAGATTTCGTTCGAACTAATTTTCGTTGGTAGTTTTTATGGTAATGTACATTATATAATTATTTCAGTTTTATCATCCTCTTATTTTAGAAGTTAGAGGGGGGGGACACACTTTTTTCCACTTTGGAAGGGTCTGTCACGCAAAGTATTTACTTTAGAAAAAAGTGATATTAGAAACCTTAATATAATTTTTAAAGACCTATACATAGATACCCCACACGTATATGTTCAATGAAAAAAAATATTTCGAGTTTCAGTTCTGACTATGGGGACCCCCCACTTTTTTATTTTTTTTTATATTTTCGTGTGAAAACCTTGTTGCGGTTCACAAAATACATCCACTCACTAAGTTTCAACAGTATAGTACTTATAGTTTCGGAATAAAGTGGCTGTGACAGACTGGCGGACAGACAGACAGACAGACAGACATGACGAATCTATAAGGGTTCCGTTTTTTTGCCATTTTGGCTACGGAACCCTAAAAATCATCACCTTTTAAATCTGGAGTTGTAATGGAATTGATAGCCCTTTTTAATTTAAAACAAATGAAAACGAAATAGAAGAGGGCAAATAATAGCGTTTATAAAAATGGCAACTTTTTTTTACATAGATATTTATTTACTTTTAAGTAAATTCTCACATTAAACAAAAAATAGGATTATTGAGTTCCTCACATACAGATCCAATGTATCGTTCATAAACATAGATGAATGCTGTCTGCGGCACCTCCGAATTCCAACGGATTAACCTTTAAGCCGGTGACCAGCTACTGCATAGGTAGTTTGTCAATAACATTTCTTGTTTTTTATGAACCTTAAATGAAAAAAATCTTAATGAAAGAAAAATTTAAGTTCCTTCACCTTCATTTGGAACACATCCAAAAAAAGATGATTGAATAATAAAATTATGTAATAACTTTTGATGAAAATTGTTTTGCTACCACACTGAAGTATTTTTTATTGACAACAAAACTTTCTTAGTTTTCTAAAAGTAACTTTTAATAATAATCAATAGGTATTGCAGCTTTCCCTTCATCGAATCAGCTACAACTACATAAAAAGATAAATCGTATTAAAACTAAACGAAATAAACTTCAAAACAAATGTAGTCTTACTAGGTAAATAATATTCACCTTTTTTTAAATTGTAAGTTTTGACGTGCACACTGCACATTCACTTATTCGGTTAATAATAGTGTGTAGGTACTCTTACTATTTTAAGTGAAATAATTTATCTTCATTTCATTACCACGAGTATCAGTTCAAATGGATTTTAAAATAGTAACAACAGTTATTTATTAGGGTCTATTTCAATTGTAACTCCGCAATGGCAATGGCGAACACTGCAGTCAAGTTCCTACGTCTTGCAATAACGCCTGCCGGGGCAATCCGAGCAATTCGTTCACTTCCCACACGAGCTTGAAGCAAGTTAACAGGCGCGATGACGACCGAGATATTATGTAGACCATTACTACCAAAGCTGCTTAGACATCGACTACATAAGCTTAGACATCTAATACATAGGTTTGACTAGTTATAGGTAGTGACTAGACTAGTGGTTTCGTTCTATAACTCGTTGTATGTATATGCTTGTCTTACGACATTTTTCTCAAAACCATTGGCTTCAAATCAAAGTTTCATTAATTCATACCGGTAAAATTAAATTGATTTGCAGTATGGTGTACTTCGTTAATTCTGTAATTACATTTGTCTTTGTTTAATTTAACAATGACTTCAAAATCACACTTTTTAACACTTTGTCGGCGCAGCAAGACTACAGTTTCTGTTTCTTCTCAGCTGTTCTAGTACTTCTTATCAGATAACGTGTTTCTTGTATCACGAATGAGTTATATGGTGCGTTAATACCTTTTTATCGCTATGACTGCAGTTTACGACCCAAATAAAGACCCGATAACTTGTGGTGATAGCCGAACAAAACTTTTATAACTGTTGTCAAACCAGGAAGTTTGTTTTCAGACATGCAAGGATTGCAATGATATTTAAGTACATATACTGTTAATTAACTGCCTCCGTGGTATAGTAGTTAGAGCGCTGTGCTCAAAAGCTACGTACTCGGAGGTCGTGGGTTCGAATCCCGCGGGGAACACTTTCACTTTGTGTTGGTTTTCCCAGTTTGGTTAGGACATTGCAGGCTTGAATCACCTGATTGTCCGATAAGAATGATGATTCCGTGCTTCGGAAGGCACGTTAAGCCGTTGGTCCCGACTATGATCCAAATAGTCTGGTTTCCCTTGTGGTTACGGAGGTCAGACGACAGTCGCTCCATTGTAATAACCAGGCATGTCAATTCAGGATCATAGTCGCAGCGTACCCTGGGCTCCAAGGCAATGGCCGAGGATGCAACCGGGAGAGGCGCTAGGATGATGATGATGATGATGATGACTGTTAATTAAAAATTATTATCACATAAAACATGTCTAAGGTCCCTTCAGTGCCTACGCATTTTTTTAAAAATAAGAGTATAATTTCAGCCTTTATTAATGTCCCACTGCAGTGCACAGGACTCGATCATTTGAAATAATTTTTCGTAACAAAGATCTGTTTTGCCACACACATGCCAAATGCGGGGTGGTGAACGCAAACCCCGAGCAGTGTTCAGAGAAATTAGGGAATGTAAATGAAATTGAAACATGAATGAAAACAAAACTCACTGTAATGCGTCAACCATTCACAAATTTTGCTTTGACTTTTGCAAATTTACCACCATATAGGTATACAGGCAGATGGAAAATCAACAACACTAAAAATAAACTTTCAATTTTTTTTTATCCATATAAGATAATTGCAATTTAACATGACCGTATCTATAGAAAACTATAGGGGTGGACCATACATACTCAACCTTTTTGGGAGTAATAAAAAACCTATTCATTCTTTATTCTTAACAAAATACCAATGTTAAATGCAGGGTAGTAGGACAATGTCACGCACACGCGT
This sequence comes from Nomophila noctuella, assembly GCA_958496325.1. Lineage (NCBI taxonomy): Eukaryota > Metazoa > Arthropoda > Insecta > Lepidoptera > Crambidae > Nomophila > Nomophila noctuella. Next base: position 10,568,987 of record OY292497.1, read on the forward strand.
CGTGTGCAGTAGTGCATTTGTGCATCGATCAATAACCGGTCAGATTTGCATAAACCCAGATTTAAAATTTCCCCTCTTTTATATTAAAAAAATCTTTTGTGACATTGTTTCATTTTATATAAAATTAATCCTTACTTTGGCAATGATGATGTTAATCATCATCAGCAGGATATTGCAGTCAACTGTTCGATGAAGGCGTTTATCAGGTGAGATGCCCATAGTCAGAACACTAGAAAAGGAATACTTACTGTTACAAACGCAGTCCACCCCCAGCATATCTCTTTGCTTCTTATAACACCCACGGTACGACGGGAAAAAACGAAGTACAACTTAACCCTTTCCACGCCACGAGTTTTCGTCAAAAACGTTCACCACACGCCACCGCAATATAACTGGTTGATTAACTAGTGCTGACAATGTTGAGTATCGATATTATTAATTTGTAACAAATAAATCATTTGAAAAAAATATTTATAGTTATTTTTTAAGTTTCTTGGGTTTTATTTTATTACTAGCGGCCGCCCGCGACTCCGTCCGTAGTTTTTACGTGAAAGAGTAACAAACATCAATACATACAAACTTTGGCCTTTATAATAGTAGTTATGATTTTAGTTACATGAAATAAAAATATCAATAATGACCGGTAAGTTTTTCTAATGTAAATACATCTACGTATTCCAATAATCCTCTAAAAAAAAAGAAAATTACAAACACTTTATTGTGTCAAACCATGGTTGCACCATTAGATTGGGACGCTTTATAGTACATATTATATTTTTTTATAACTTACCTGTTGATTATGTAAGAACACTTCAAATTCAACATCATCAGTTCCTTCTAAAATCCTAATCAACTCCTCTGCAGTGGTCATATTTCAATAAACATTAATTTATTAACGTAATAAATCTACACAGCAACGCAATGCATAACACAGTAAATAACATAATAGGCTAGTTGCCTCATATCACCATTTATAAAATCACTTTTGATTCGAATATTATTCCGTACAAGGGTCCAAAATATGTAAACTTCATTAAATATAAATATGGGATTGCTGCAAAAATTCAACTTAAACCCGATACATTTTTACTTTTTTTTCTCTTGATTGAAAACACCGTCCGCCATGATTCTACGTCACCAATATTGTAAACAACACAAATTCAAACGACAGTTTCGACAGGTTATTCGTGGTCCTTTATTTAAACGCGTTGATTGTTGTTTATTTCACTATTAAAATATTATACACTTCACATTTATTGAAAACAAACCTGCCCAAAATAGATACTTTGATGGTTGCAAAATGTTTTACTTCAAATTCTGATTCGCAAATTCTCATCACTGGGTACTTTAATCCACAACTTCTTATTGATGTATTCTTACATTCACGCACGATACAATAGTGGTAATTCATAAATGTATCATGTAATCTCTACGAAGACATGGTTTTAATTCCGATAAACACTTTTTGGTTATGTCACGCGTATTGTTGACAAGAACAGTGACGCCACGGCACAGACCATCATGGCGGACGGCGTTTACGGTAGTATAGTGAAATTAATAATTTAAAATTCAAAATACAGTTGGATAGGTGCTTCAAAAAATTTTCATATTTTTTTTATGATGTAATATAATCGTAATGAACCGTTCTATCAAATAATAAAAATAGTGGCAACTAGCCTATTTTGCAGGGTACTTCCATAATTCTATCTATCGCCTCTGACGTCACTTCCGTGTCTGATATATCAGACGTTGGCGTACGAGACTCATGCATGATCGTGTCGCTATAGTGTTGTGACATACTATGCAATTTACTGGATTTGATCATGAAACCCAGTATCAATCAAATCCACCAAATCAAATTTTGATGCAAAACATGAATCGAAAATAAAGCGTTGATCAATGTAAACGCTTTATTTTCGATTGCATTATTATCGAGTGGATTATACAGGTTTTTGTTTTGGGCATATTTTTTGTGTGTTACGAAATCTTACCAAGTTTAACCAATGTAAAACTTGGCAAGATTTCGTAACACACAAAAAATATGCCCAAAACAAAAACCTGTATAATTTTTACATTTTTGAATGTTTCTATTTTGAGGTACCAGATTTCGGGTTTTGGTAGGAACATTGAAATGGAACATCACTAATGGAACGCCAATGTCTGATATATCAGACGTTGGCGCAGAGGGTCCAAGTAAAAAAAAAATAGTATGAGTCGATTCAACACGGTTTTGTTTTTAATAATTTATCATTAAAATAACATTATAATACTTTATGAAATTGATATTTTTGATTAACTAAAGTATAAACAGTCTGAAAATTGTATGCATATGTCGTCACGTACTATAACGATAAGAAAAAATAGAGTTAAATTGGTTAGATATTTATGTCTGATATATAAGACGTTGGCGGCGAGGGCACGAAAGTTAAATGTCTGATATATCAGACGTTGGCGTGGTAAGGGTTAATCTAAGCTGACACTACACGATCCTACTCGTAAAATATTGACAGCGCTATTAAAAGGGACTCCGAACATGTTTCGATTTATTCGATGCAACCAAATTAAATTCGTTTCCATAGATTAAAAACTAAAGTATGTAATAAATTATAAACATAAGTAGTAATTATTTATAAATCGAGTACCTAGAGGCTATGCAGTATATAAATAAAGTGATGAGCTTCTATGATGCATATTGGATAGTGATATTCATTGGCATGAGTTGAAAAAGTAAATTAAGAAGAGCTATAATATAAAAAACTACTTACCTTCATTGTAATTTTTCCAGTAATATAGATTTGCGTAAGTTACTTAACATTTTAAAAAATGACATAGGTATTATAAGCTTGTGATATACTTACTGTATAGATGCGAAGATTTAGACTAGTCTGTGCCATAATATTATGATTTTTAAATGACGGGCCCGCGCGTTGGTTTAGTGGTCAGAGACCCTGGCTACAAAACCGACCGTCGTGGGTTAGAATCCCGCTAGGGGCAAATGTTTATGTGATGAGCATCGGTATTTGTACTCGAGCCATGGATGTTTATAACAGTAGTTCTAAACCATTTTTACGCAATAAAAGGTTGCCTATGTTCTTTCGCAGGTCTAAAGATTGCCTGTGCCAAATTTCATCAAAATCGGTTGAGATGTTCAAGCGGAAAAGCGTAACAGACAGTCAGAGATACTTTTGCATTTATAATATTAGTAGGGATTTGATTTATTTAAGGGCAATGCGTATTGCTTGCCCCTTCTGCGACTTTGTCGTATTGGTTTTACATTGGCAATTCATTAATACAATTTCTATGAATTCGTTCATTTGCGTTTAATGAAGCCGATGTACGTACGTGGACTAGTGAATGTTAATTTGCAAATATTATTAAATTTCCGAATATTGGTTTTACTTAATTTGCCTTTGCTAATAATTAAAAGCATTTTCATTCGTTACAAACTGTTACGTGAATTTCATTTGCGGTTTTGTTTGTGTGTCGGCCAAAATAAACTATTAAAATGTAAATGGTATCCCCGAAAAACATCAGCGGTAAATTATAAAGTTACTTAATGTTTCGGTATATAAATTCTCCCTAACTAATAAACTAGATTTGTCGACATAGTTTATTACTACATACCTAATTCATAGTGTAATATAAATGTTTATATTTAGTAAAATAACATACATGCAAGGATTAAATTGTTATTCTGACTCGCTTAGCGGACGGAACTATGTACTTTTTTAACGTTTCAATATAGTAATCTATTTATATCTGCACACAAAACCTTTGATAATATGTTACTGCAGTAAGTTGAATTCAAAACCATAATGCAATATCATTTATTGGAGACCATAAAATATCGAGTGACATTGTTTATTGCTTTATTAATTCCATTATAAAGTCAGGGCTACATGTCTTCTGTTAGCTAATAATCATAAAAATAATAAATTAACAGTTAAATAAATGAAAGTCTCTCACTTCCATACACACTGATAATAAATATATTAGGTATGTGCAATTGTGCAGGCGAAACCGGGGCCGGAAGATATATTCATATTCATATTCATATTCATATCTTTATTGCTTCTTGTTGTGTTACATGATCTTAAAAATATATGAAGTTACAAACAAGAACCCTACAAGGGCACTGCAAAATCTCTTACAAGCTAAAATAATTATAATTCTATAGTTAATAACAAAATAAAATAATTAATAATACAAATTTAAACATAACAAATTCTGCAATTAAAGTAGAGTGTCCTCTAGGTATTCCTTTAAGTTGTAATATGCCTTTTTCATGAGCATATTTTTAACTGCATTATCAAATTTACTGCCTTGGAGAGCTTTGACATCGTTCGGCAAGTGGTTGTAGACTTGGACGGCCATATAGAACGGTCCCTTTTTATATAATTCAAGATGCGGCGTGAGCTGGCACAAATTATTAGGACGACGTGAAACAAAACGCCTAGGCACATCACCAACAAGTCTAAAATAATGTGGCCTTGTTCGTACAAGTCGACACAACTCATGAACGTACATAGAAGTGACAGTCAATATTCCCAACTTTATAAAAAATGGTCTACAAGTTTCTTTTGGTGGCAAATTCCCAATAATTCGAATGCATCGTTTTTGCAAAGTGAATACTGCTTGCACATCAGTTGAGTTGCCCCAAAGTACGATCCCGTACCGTATCCATGCCGCCGCATGAGCATGATAAGCGGTCAGAGCACATTGCAAATTAGTGCATTTACGCACCTCGCGTAGCGCGTACGCAAAGCTGCTGAGTCTATTCACTATTGCATTGACATGAGGTTTCCAGGATAAAGAGGAATCCATGGTAATGCCTAATAATACTATTGTATCCTGCAAATTAATTTTGTTGCCTTGATGAGTTATGTTAAGGGGAAAAGCTTGCCTTTGGTGCGGCCGAAACTGAACAATTTTAGTTTTTTCTAAATTAAGAGCAAGACCTAAGCTATTAAGATGATTTGCTATTTTATTGATAGAGTCATTTATTTCTTTAGAAAGGTTATTTAAGTTTTTGTAGTTGCATGAAATTATAAGTGTCGCATCATCTGCAAATTGAATTATTTTATGAGGTACTACGGAAGGAAGATCGTTAATATACGCTAGAAACAACAAGCATCCCAGAACACTTCCTTGGGGTATAGATCCTATAGTAAGTGATAAGAAGTCAACAACCTAAAACAATCAAGTTATCGCTTATCGTTGAATACTCGGGAGTAAATTCCGTTCGAGGTTATTCGTTACTTGAAATACCAGCCTGTATTTTAAGGTTCGTATACAAGAGTAGCAAAAATAATGATAAAACTCATTTTATGTTTTAGAAACCATTTGAAATTGAAATTAATAAAATTGAATTTTTTTTTTAACCTTTATAAAGTGCTACTACAATGTAGTAAATCCTTCTTTTCTTTAAGGTTCTTTCTTCCCCAGACCTTTCGATCGACATATTCGTGTGATGTTCCACTTTACTCTACGTCTCCTAAAAAATGTATTCGAATATGCTCTTTTAAGTGAAGTGTAAGTAGTTTACCGCAATGTATGAATTATTTTACTTATATAAACTATATATATTCGATCAATAAAACATTCTACAAAGGGTGGACAATGCTCTTCTTAAATCGTAGTAGTTCTATGGATACGCCACAGTCTTACGTATGCGAGTCATGTCATCGGCACGCTCCATTCGTGTGCTCCGCTCCTAACACGACAGAGTCAGCCGTCAAACAACGGCGTCAAACAATCGTTTACTGAATGCGCACGCGCAGACGCGTCTCGACTGAACATTTAAATGGTGCGCGAAATCGTGACTGTGCTAACAACATGTGAACCAACTCCATTGTAATATGGTGACGTGACGAAAAAAAAAAGTATGAAGAAACAGTGACTTAACTAAAAATATAGTGATTTTAGTTAGTGAAGAAGCAGCAACTAAGATTAAATATCTGTGAAATAACCAGTGACTGAACTAAAAATACACTGATCAAACTAAAGAAGCAGTAATAAAACTAAGGAAACAGTACCTTAAATTAATACACTGTGAAGAAATAGTGACTAAAAAGGAAGTAACGGTGACGTAACCAAAAATACAGTGGTCAAACTAAAGAAGCAGTATCTAAAAGTAATAAACTGTGAAGAAACAGTGACTTAAAAAGGAGTAAAAGTAACTAAACTAAAAATACAGAGATCAAACTGAAGAAACACTTATTAAACGATAGAAACAGTAACTAAGAAGAAAAAAACTGTGAAGAAACAGTGTCTAAAAAGGAAGTAACGGTGAATAAACCAAAAATACAGTGATCACACCGAAGAAGAAGTGATAAAACTAAAGAAGCAATAAGTAAAATGAACTGTGAAGAAAAATATAATAAACGAAAGATAAAGTGACTAAACTGTGGCTAAAGAAAACAACACTGTGCTCCAAACCTTGACGAGTTAGTAAATATCCAATTCTTATACGTGACGTGTTTGTTATGCCATTATTTAAACCGACCATGAAACGTAAGCATTTCATTTGAATATAGTAGTACTCTATAGAATCGACAGCTATGACTAAGTGTGAGTTATAATACCGCAGTAATACCTATCTAAAAATACTTTAACAATAGATATGATAACTTCTTGCAGCAATAAAAAGTTGTTTTGTTAAATGACTTTGGGTCGTTGAGCCATAATAGTTAGTTAGTTAGTTAGTTTTGTTAAATGACAGACATTTACACTACCGCGGTATTTCCCTGGAGGCAGGTACATACCACATTATAAAGGTATAAAATAACTGCAGTTGTAAATCAAACTCTTATAATGTGGGGAATTCTTAACATATTCTCTCCTAAACACCCATACTGCTGTCAGAAGCAATGTCTCAGGAAGTAACTTGGCTTTTGCATCTTCAAGTACAGCACTTCCACATTCGATGTACCTTTTAGGAGGAAGGTAAACGCAGGTAACACTAAACACATAAGCATAACAGGTGTTCCAATAGAATTTTTATAGCAGAAATAGCGATTTGGATTTGGACCTTCCAAAACCTAGATAGAGGTCCAAACCTTTTCAGAATAGATCGGGACTAACCCCGAAGAAAGAAATAAATAAAGAAAGATAGAAAACAAAGCTAGTGCAACCAATCCGGTATTTGACTGACAGGTCAAATCATTTACTTTTATCAAATGTCAAAAACGCAACATTGTAGGGAAAACTGTATGAAATACTAGCATATGACGTCACAAGCAAGTATTGTCAAATCAATACTTTTTTAGTTTCGATTAACTATGATAATTTGTTAAAAGCTTAAATGTAACTGTGGCGTAATGATTTGTGATTCATTTTTAATTTCGCCTTTTATAGTAAGAGTTTCATAATTTATTTTAAATGCAGTCAAATACCCAATTCTGTATAGGATCCAGTACTGGCAACTTGTACTTAAATGTAAAACTACACTTTGAGGGCCATTATAATGACATGACAACTTTGTCTTAATAGCTCAAATTATTTTTAAGCAGTTATTATAAACCATGAATCATGATAATATGCATTATTCATGGCTGCATGCATGTCTTAATAATATGACAGATTTAGTAAACGTCAGCCTTTTTGTTATTGTTAATCAATGATTATTATCGTTATCAAGAACAGTCACATAAAAAGCAACATTTACCTACGAAAATATGCGATTACCTGAAAAAAAAAATACTACTTCATTTTAACATTTTTATTTATTATATGCTGCATTGGCCTATTTCTATGTCGATGCAATCCAAATGACTTCTTCCTACTTAGTACCTTTTTTTACTAATAACCTAGTTTCAACCCATGCAAATGTATCAATAGATATCGATCTCTTGAAACTAGAGGAATAGGTTAAGTGTGTGTCAATTCCGCCCTTGGCATGTGCAGTTAATATTTAATCACTGTTAAGTCCATCGTATGGTTATTAGTGATTAATCCATGGGTATGATGCATTGGAGTCGGAAAATTTTTGAAAATATTGGGCGAGCTTAATTTTTTTCTGAACTTCTTAAACGGTTTTATAGAAAGTAATGGAAGGTTAATCGTTATTAAACTTTTAATTTAGGCAATAACCCTCTATTTTACATAAAACGTATTACTTACGAAGTATTATATTTTTTTCAACTTGTATGTGACGTCGAAAACAAATTAGACGTCCGTTTATCATGAAATACTCCTTTACATTTAGATAAACAGTTTCTTAATTCGAAATTAGATTTGACTTCTAACCTACCAAAATCTAAAAAGTTGACACTCGGAACGTATACGTAACGTAGTATTTGAACAGTAGCAAGGAAATCAGTCGAGAAATCAGACAGCTGTTGGTTTGATAGCAATAGGAAATGATTGCGCATAGCTTTTGTTTTATTTAGTCTTACTTTCCAATTTTTTCATTGAAAATAATTTAAATTTTTGCTTATATCAACTATTTTTCCTACACTAAATTGAGTAGAAACTTAAATATTTTACTTCATTATCTTACTTTTATTCAGCCGTATTTACCTTCTTTATTTTATTATCAGGAGAAATATTGTGACATTGAAAATGAAATCATGTTTTATTGTGTTCTATTCATGTTGAAATAAAACAGACAATCAATATATATTATTATAGGTATTTAATCAATACCGACCGATAAATCATTCTAATTTCGTAATTGTATATTTTTCTGCAATAGTCTGAAGAAAATACTGCATTGAATATGTAGTTTTATGATGTACGGTTTTCATCAATCAGGAATCAGAGCATAATTCCAAAAACCTTTAGTATTATTGAAAAAGAGATCTAATTCTTGTAAAACCTGATAATGAAAATGTGTTTACTTGTTTCTATTAACTCGCTTACCATTGTTACAGGTACAGTTCGCTCCATTAAAACATGTGGACTTACTCAAGCGTGGAAATCCCTGGCAGTCGCATGTCCAGAGCGGACAGAATCAAGATATACCTCTCAGAATGCGTGGTCTCCTTCTGTATAGTATTCTTCATCATCTGCGTTGGACTGTTATTGTATTTATTCTTCCACCTGTACAGCACTGTTACGAATGCTGGAAAACTAGCTGGGACTCTGGCTGAGAGTTAGCTTAATTAGGGGCTATAGTGAAGAATTTGTCATTAGAGTGCCAATACATTAGGTGTAAAAAACAAGATTTGTTAGATGGCATCCTGCAGGTTTTAAAGTACAGTTGAGGACTTTAAGAGGAGGAGAGGCTAGTTCGTTTCAAATATCACCAACGGCTTTTGAAGTGTCGATTTGAGCAAGATGGCTGGCAGGAATTAGATGCGAGTCGCCGAGAATCGAGTTGAGTAAAGAAAGAAAGAAAGAAAGAAATAAAGAAAGAAAGAAAGAAAGAAAGAAAGAAAGAAAAAAAGAAAAATGTTTATTGAGTGTTAAAACAAAACATATTGTTTTACAACATAACACGAACAGAACATTTTTAAAAATAAAATGAAATTATAACCCACGTCCCATGGCGCAGAAAAGCCTAAGTCCAACAGTGGACTGCGATAGGCCAACAGTGGACGATGAAGATGATACAGCTTGAGGTCTAGCTAGCCTACATTCATACAAAAATCAAAGAAAATCGCTCATTTTAGTATTAAATTTATTGAATGATCAAGATCAATTTGAATACCCGAATGGTTATTGTGAGGATTCTGTGCTAAAAGAGTGGTTGCATGATTGATGCCAGATGACAGTGTTTTCAAGAATGTATACGATATGGTCAATACGTAGATTTGTATATAGTTACCAAGAGAGGCTGTGAGAAAAGAGAAAAAAAAGTGCAATCTTAAACTTTACATTTTTTCAGTTAAGTACTTCTTTATGTGCAATAACAGTAAGTCAGACACTATCTGTCGAAATAAGTTATTCATGTATACGATAATTGTAGATTTGAACCTAATTATTTTTCGCTAAAAGTTTATTAATTTTATATTTGCACAAATAGATTAATTTGAAATGGGGTTGAACATTCCAGTTACACTACAAATGTAATTTAAATAATAAGCTAAATTACATATACATGCCAACTTGTGCAATTACAAAGCTGGCTAAGTGATTTCACCAGAATAATTAATTATAATCGAACCAATTGCATCAGGCAATAATTATGGAATAGCCAGCCATGCATTGAAACTGGAATATTTGCCAAAATATAATAGGTACGGTTTTGGAGAAAAAGGTCTCCAGAGCTCAGTTGGTAAGGGTTTTATCGGCAGGCAGCGCATCTGAGACCCATGCGGGGTTGATGATTTCTATGGACAGCAGTGATAACTTACTATGAATTGATCGTTTTACACATCTTATCTTATAAACAATATATTTACTATATTTTTCTACTACCTATATTTTTAAACTAAAAATCATTTTAAAGGGCAAAAAGGTGTACTTAAATTACAATATAGCTCTACAATGGAATAATTAACTGAATATTTTCATTTATATAGTTATATGATTAGTATATTACTCCCCAGAGCAAAATTACTGAAGTTATAAATAAAAAAATAGGTATTACAGGTACTTCTAGTATATTGAAAATATTTAACCTTTGTGATTTTCAGATTGGAAATTTTCTAAAACCGACAGTTAAGTAGAAACCTGCATATTATATATTTTGTGATATTAATGTACTAGTTAACTGGTGTGCCGTAATTAATTAACTGTACAAGTATAACATTAACTAAAAAGTGTTTTTCCAGAAACTTTCAATAGATCAGTTTAATAATTTTTAAAAGTGCCAATTTTACGCTCAATACCTACATAATATTAAAAAAAGATTAGATTATTTTGGAGCAGACTTGTTTATTAAGAAGGTAGTGGATAAATGTTACATGCGGATTTATTTCAGTAAAAAAAATCTTTATTTAATATCCAAGTTAATAAAATATCGAATACTATGCTTTCCGTTGTATCAACTCGCTGTTTTTCCGATATTTCCCGATATTCATTTGTATTTGTTTTCCATTCGAATGTGTTCTACAATAACCTAGAGGCACTATTTGGAATATTATGGACATCGGAAATCGAATACTCGTTGATTTCTTTGTGATTTTACTAATTCGTATTAACCAAAATAAAAGAAGATAGGTACTATGTTTAAGTCTGATTGGTTTTTCCCTTTAGACGGATTACATATACTACAAAAGCCTCCATTATTAATTTCAGTCATCGACAAAAACACAGGTCAGGACTTATTTTTATAAAGCGGATTAATTTCTTTTGAAACACGAATATCACTTACGGCTGCTTACTCAATCGATTTATTAGACCCGACTTTACCAATTTCTTTTCACTATATAGTACCTACCCAATCTGAAGGCAATTATTTCTGCAGAAAAACCTTATTCTTGAAAAATAACGTTTTATAACTAAGACGCTGTATTATTGTACGTATTTGTGAAATTAATGAAACGCATGATGAACAAAGAAAGGGAACAACTTTTTTTTTACTTTTTAGTTTTTATTTAAGTATTTACTACTGGTTTGGATACGCCAGTGGTGATTGAAATATGCACAAATAAAACTTCAATGTCGCGTTTCCGTCACATCAATAAATAATATGAAATATTTAGAATATAATATAAATAAATACTACGCTTTATACTTACTTAGTTTTTAATGTAAGAAAACTTTATTTAAGAACAATACTGTGATGTTAACTAGAAGCTAATAATAATTAAATCTTTTGAATGTATTTTATTTTCTTTTAATAAGTAAAATCTGGCAACCGATTTTGTTACCATTACACCAATTAACTGTTTTTTCCGCGAATCCATAAATTTGGATTGAAGTGAAGCAGTACGTCCCTTTGGGACAAACGTGTTGTGGGACGAAACACTGAACGAGTCATTTTTCATTTCTGTTTTGGAACTGGAATTTATCATTTTATTGTATGAGTTAAACTGTTTAGTTGAGGTTTATGCCACCATCTCCATAACAAGCCCGCTGTTTTTGACCAAGCTAGGATTAAAAACGGGGTCTCACAACGTACATCACGTCGCCAAAAGTTACTGCGGTGTAGTTTCCGCTGTACGCTCTAATGAGACACTTTATTTGAGAACCGAGTATTTACATACATTATATTTCAAACGTTAGATATGCCACACTTCGTCCAGCTCTGAAATTTGAAGCGACGTTCGCTTCTTATCGCAGTGACCGCATGTTCGCAAGTACGTAAATAAATCGCATGTTAATATCTATATTTATTTTTTTTATTTTTTTTTTCACAACATCACATACATTGATCTGACCCCGTGTTAAGTAGCTTAAGCACTTGTGTTACAGACATCAGAATCAACAGTGGTATTGCAAATATACTTAAATAGATACATATAACACCCAGACCAGGACAAACAGACATGTTAATGCACACAAATGTTTGTCCTGTGCGGGGATCGACCCGCGACCTCTTGCGTAATAGGCAACATCTTGACCATTACACCAAGCAGGTCGTCATATTAATAAAAAATAATGGCACAGTTTTTTGATGTCGGGGCTTATGTAATGATTTAAATCCATGTTTACAGGTGTTTGCATTTTACCATGTGACTTTACGTCAGAGTAATTTATTATGGCTCATGATACAAGCATGTGGCAATGAAAATTGTCTCACTTACGATTAATGTGACTTAGCCTTCACTAGCGACCGCCCGCGACTCCGTCCGCGTGGTTTTCGGTTTCCGGACACAAAGGTATAACATAGCCTAAAGCCTTCCTCGTCAAATGGATTACCCAAAAAAAATAATGTTTCAGTAGTTAACAAACAAACAAACAAACAAACTCTTCAGCTTTATTATATAAGTATAGATAGTACCTATACATTAATAAATTACAGTCATCGATAAAAACTTAGGTGGACCAACTACTTAGTTTGTTGTGCAATTATTTTTTCTTTAATAAACCGGATTTATTACTTTTGATACAGGAATAGCTGTCAATATCCCACTGCTGGGAAAAAACCTCCCCTTTTTACCGCCAATTCTCCTCAACAAGCGACAGGAATAGCACTCACGGTCGCTTCCTTCATCGTTTTAATAAAATGGTAGGTAAAGGGTTTATCTAAGTAAAATTTAAGAAAATTTAATTTAGTATTTTTTAAGAAATAAAAAAGAAAATTGATTTTACCGTGTGACATTACGTCAGAGAAGTTTATTATGGCTCATGAAACAAGCATGTGGCAATGAAAATTGTCTCACCCCACGTTGAATGTGACTTTTCTATTTATTTGCGTTTGTGTTAATGGCTTTATGATACTGTAGTTAAACAATGGATTTAATTGTTGGCAAATATTGTTACCACTTTTATTGCAGTGTATAACATTTTATCGCCTTATTTAAACACGTTTTAAATATACATAGAGTCATGCAAAAATAAATATTTATAACTATTGTATTATAAGCAATTCAGTCCTCGAAAAATTCCATTTAATTTATTACATAATTATTATTTATTCATTAATTGATTAAATCTTAATACTTACCCAAAATTCATAGAAAACTCAAAGTCATGACAATTACACAATTATCTGAATTGATAACTTTTAATTTAATACTCGTACATACCTATTTTAAATGAAAGCCGGTGATTGTCATGATTTATCCTTCAGAGCAATTTAAATCTTGACATTTGGTTAATCTATCAGTACTTCTAGTGGAGTCAATGAAGCATTTGACTCGAAAGTCCTCAAGAACAGCTCCGATTTCGATGATTTTTTTTTTGTTTGTTTTGTTTTTTTATATTATTTAAAATCAGAAACCTCTTAGAGCGGGGACGGAACTATTTATATTATTTAAACAATATAAACGATATTTATATATAAGAAAATAAGTTTAGTCTCTATTTTTTTGTAAATAAAATCTCCATATAATCATCTTATTGTAACAAATAGTTGTTACAAAAAAGTTTTGAACAATAATTTAATATTAAAATAAAATAAAAACTTTTATTTTTAAATCCTATATATACATCGGCAGGCAGGTAGACAAGCTTAAATCGTTCGAAATTGGACCTAGTCTTTGCAACTGGATTGCGGATTTCCTGAGGGGTAGATCGATTCGAGTTGTCATTGACGGCACCTCATCTGATCTACTTGGCGTTAGTGCTGGTGTCCCTCAGGGCTCCGTTCTCTCCGCGACTCTATTTCTGCTCCACATCAACGATTTATTAATTATGCCCGGTATCTTTGGGTACGCTGATGACAGCACAGTCACGGAGAGATACGTCTTGTCCGATGCAAGGTCCGGATCTCTCGTGCAATCTCTCAGAGAGGCGATGATTAAGAGAGTGAATAGGACCCTTGATGCTGTGTCCCGTTGGGGCATTGCTAATTTGGTCGCATTTAATCCCTCCAAACCACAGGCGTTTCTCTTTTCAGCTAAACGGAGTGTTTTAAATCTGACTCCGACTTTCCGTAATGTAGCCGTGCCGATAACCAACCGCCTTAAGCTCCAGGGTTTGAGCATCTCACCCAAATTAAATTTTGGCCATAACATCGAGTTGATTGTTAAGACTGCTGCCAAAAAGCTTGGTATCCTTAATAAGGTAAGACGTAACTTCACTTCCGAGCAGCCTCTGTGCCTTTATCGGGCCCAGATTCGCTCGTGTATGGAGTATTGTTGTCACCTCTGGGATGGCTCAGCCTTCTATCAGTTAGATGCACTTGACTCGTTGAAACGCCGTGCTAAAAGACTCATTGGTGATGACTCACTGACCGAGGCTGCTTTGCAAAGCCTTGACCATTCGTCGACCATCAGACGTCGTCGAGTGCGCTTGCGAGCGGACGTGCGCGTGCGCCTCCTAAAAATATTAAATTGAAATTAATCTGGTGCCAACTAACTTTCGACCTTCTATCAGTGATTTGTGATTCAGTATTGCAAAGTAACATTCCTGTGTTATACTACGCGAAGGGGAGACAGCTACACATCTGTGTCACTCATCTGCTCGACAACAACGTTGAAGCGACCAGTCAACATGAGCGTCAAACGTACACCTATTAAATCACTCAGCGTGTCTAGCTTCACTGGTTCTCAACCAGATCTCACTGATTACGATTCGACTGCCTCGGACTCGCAGGTAACCTTGCGAAAACGTAAAAATCCTGATTCCGATCCGGTGTGTAAGGCTGATTTCGTGGACTTCAAGAGGGATATTATGTCATTTCTGCAGGATTTCAAGAAATCAAGTGATGAATTTATGCAAAATGTGAAATCTGAAATATCTGATATGAAGACGCAGATAAACACTGTTGCATCGAAAATGGATAACCTAAATCAAGAACATGTTCTATTTAAACAGGAACTGGAGGACCTTACAGCATCCCTCGATTTTCATTCAAAATCCTTCGATAATCTACGCACTCAAACTGTATCGATCTCAAAGGAAATTACTCATTTAAAGTGCCTTGAAAAAGAATTACATACCTTTAAATCGCAGCTTACAGATCTCGAAAAAGAACAGAATGCTCAGCAACAACGAGAGCGTATGAATAATATAGAAATAGTTGGGATTCCTGAAAATAAGAGTGAAGACCTTTTCGATTACATTAAGAAAATCTGCGAAGCTATTTCTATCGAGTTGTCCAGGGATGATGTGGTATCGATTCATCGTGTGCCCACCCGCTTACAGAACTCGCAGAAACCCAAAAATATTATAGTCAAACTTACCAGCCTAATGCTTAAGGACTCCATTATATCTGCTATTCGAAAGAACAAAGGAATCACTACAGAACATATTGGGCTAGCAGCGGCCGGCAGCAACACTCCAACGCCTGTTTACATAAACGAACATCTTACGCTATTTTTCAAAAAGTTACATAGGAAAACACGTGAAGCTGCTGCATCGGCTGCGTACAATTATGTCTGGATTCGAAATTGTAAAATTTTCGTCCGAAAAAACGACAACTCGCCATTGTTATGTATAACGGAACACAGGGATTTGGAAAAAATAAAGTGACAAACATGTATCTTTACTCGCTGATATTACGTCTTGTTTTGTGTTTATTAGGTAAAAATGGCACAAGTATTCAGGTTAGTCTCAACGATCTGTGTCTATATTTATTATTGTTATTTACCCATTTTAATATACAAATGATCATACCTATAATGTATTATATTAATATATATGAAATTATGAAATATAACGACGATAACATATATATTCGTTTATGTATTTATTGTATATATTGTCTAAATAACGCATCATCAAAACTGACATGGTACAATATTATTAGTGTATGTAAACAATCGTGTAGGTATTTGACACCTGTATCGATCTATGTTAAGCGGAGTCTATGCATGCATTATTACCACGAACAAAAGAATATTAAACGCTTAAAATACCTAATATCATTTAAACTTCATATCATGTATGTACCTATCTTTATAAATAGATTAAATAAAAACAAGCAATATGGTAGGTGTTTCGTGTTTTGGTCGTTTTGTTTGTTTGCTAATCATTCATACTCCGATATTATAGTCAGAATATTGTTACTACCGCACGATGGCGAATGTTGGTACTAGTCGAGGCAAACTTAGCCTTTATTACCAGAATGTTCATAGTCTTAGAAATAAATGTGTGCAACTATTTAACAACATATTATTGCATAATTACGACATTTTGTTGTTTACGGAAACCTGGTTGCAGTCTGACATAGACAGCGCGGAGCTGTGCGATGATAGATATCATGTTTTTCGTTGCGACAGGGATTTGAATGCGACTAATAAGAAGACTGGGGGTGGGGTGATGTTGTGCGCGCGGCGTGAGCTCGCCGCGGAATTATGTACTTCTTGCGATGAATTATTATGTGTATCAATTCCTGCGCGTGCTATAAGTTCGTCTCATAACCTACATTTAGTTTTAATTTATATTGCTCCTAATCTTCATTCGAGTGACTTACAAGTACGCTTGGATAATGTTCGGACCACCATACAACATTTAACCGATACACACCCTAATGAAAACGTTATTTTGGTGGGCGATTTTAATTTTCCTTGTTTTTTCTGGAATTCTTATAATGATTATACTATCATAAACAAAAGTTCTAAAATTTTCTTAGACAACGCGACCTCCTTTGTTGATGACATGTTTTGTCTGGGTTTAACTCAGTACAATACTATTTGTAATTCGAAGGGCAAATATTTAGATCTTATTTTTAGTACAACGCCTTGTGTTGTAAAAAGGTCCTCACAGTGTCTAATCAAAGAGGATGTTCATCATCCAGCGTTGGAAGCCGATATTTTAGACCTCCAATTAAAATCACTTCCAAACAATAAACTGCCCATTTACAATTTTCATAAATGTGACTATACACAGATTAACGAGTATTTAAAGTCTATGGATTGGGGTGAACTATTAACATGCAGTACAATTAATGACGCTGTTAATATTTTTTATAGCAAATTACAATTGTGTTTTACTTTATTGGTCCCCATGACAAAGCCACGAAACTCGCATTATCCTGTTTGGTATAGTCCGTCTTTGATACACATTATAAAGGAAAAGTCAAAATTGCATAGGCGATGGAAAAAGTACGGAAACCCAAGGGATTATGATGAGTTTTCTCTTTTAAGAGAAAGACAAAAACGTGTTCAGAGACTCTGCTTTGATAATTTTATAAATAAATCTGAGGAACTCATAAAAGTATCCCCTAAACATTTCTGGAAGTATATAAAATCTAAAAGGGGCAGCTCCACTTATCCAGACAAAGTGAGCCACAACGGCACATTTTATACAAATGTTCAAGATATCTGTTCAGCATTTAATACCTTTTTCGAAAGTGTGTTTATTGCACCAGCCACGCCAAGTGCCAATGACGTACCCCAAACATCTAATACCGCTTGCAGCAATGAAAGTTTAACGCAAATTAATATTACGGAGGAATTGGTGAACAGATACTTACGCTCGCTTGACAGGAGTAAGGGCAGTGGTTGTGACGGGATTCCTCCAGTTTTTCTTAGTTCCTGTGCGGACAACCTTACAGCACCTCTGACTATTTTGTTTAGAAGGTCGCTTAAGGAATGCGTCTTCCCCGATGCATGGAAACAAGCTCAAATTGTCCCTATTCACAAGAAGGGATCTAGGTCTATAGTCCAAAACTATCGACCTATATCTATTCTTAACGCGATTGCTAAGTTATTTGAGAAACTGATATATAAACATATTTATCCAGTAATCTCACTGGGCATACCAAACGCTCAACACGGCTTTTTAAGGGGACGCTCCACTACTTCTAATTTAGCAGTTTTCTCTGATTTTGTTTATAGAGAAATGGAGAATGGTGGGCAAGTAGATGTGGTCTACACGGACTTCGAAAAAGCATTCGACCGTGTGGACCACGATATTCTTCTCCGTAAACTTCACAGTCTGGGCATACATGGGGACTTGCTGCGCTGGGTTCGCTCTTATTTATCTAATCGTTCCCAAGCTGTCGTTATCGGTGGGTATAGATCGGATTTAATTTCAATCACGTCCGGTGTACCGCAGGGATCGCACCTTGGTCCTCTCTTCTACAACGCCTATATAAGTGACCTGAGTAAAGTTCTCAAACATTCTCAGCATCTGTTATATGCTGACGACAAAAAGATTTATATTAAAGTCCGCTCTGTGTCTGATTGTAAGCTTCTTCAACTAGATTTAAACAACTTGTTTGAGTATTATAACGAAAACAGAATCACGATTAGTATCGAAAAGTGTCAATGCATAAGTTTTACGCGTAAAAGAAACCCTATAATTTTCTCTTACAATTTTAACGGCGTTGTAATTGGGAGGACAGAGATGGTGCGAGACTTGGGAGTCCATTTTGACCATAAAATGATGATGAGAACTCATGTAGACATAATTGTAGGTAGAGCTTACCGTAATTTAGGTTTTTTATTGCGTACATGTCAACCGTTTACCGATACTGTAGTTTACAAAATTTTATATTATGCATATGTACGCAGTATCTTGGAATACGCGGCTCCGATATGGTCTCCTTGTTACAACATTTACATCAACCGCATTGAAAGCATCCAAAAGAAATTTTTAAAACACCTGAACTTTAAGTGCAACAAGGTCAATAGGGATGCTCCCTATGAGGAAGCCTGTCGCGGCTACAATCTTCTTACTTTAAAAGAACGTCGTCAGATGTTAGACATGGGTTTCCTGTTCGATGTAATCCGTGGTCACCTAGATTGTCCCGATCTGGTTGAACGCATCTCGTATAATGTCCCCAAAAAGCGCACAAGGCATACAAAACTACTGCACGTTCCCATGCATTCTTGTAACTATGGCCGAAATTCTATTATTGCCAGAGTGACCAATACCTACAACCAATATTTTAAGGATATTGATCCTTTTATAGGATCTAAAATTCAGTTTAAGAATAAAATAAAAAGGTCTTTTTGGTGATGCGAGTTAGACTTTGCAGCGAATAATTTTATTCATTTCAATATAATTATATATCACATATATATAATATACATCCTATTTATATACTTATATATTTATTTTTATCTGTATTATAATATAATTTATTTTTATTAATATATAATATAATAAATATAATGTTTATTTATATACTTAAAGACACAGTTAGTTCAGTAGATTTTGTATTGTATTAAGCAAATAGTTAATACGTGGATAGTTATAATTGGCCGTCACAATTAATAATAAGCCATGTAATTTAGATTTAAGTGTGCTGTATACTTTCCCTTAATAAATAAATAAAATAAATAAATAAATTGTAGGCGTGTGGCGTCTCTTTCAGTGTTCTATCGGCTGCATTTTGGTGAGTGTGCGTCGGTCTTACATGACCTTACTTCTCCAGCTCCCTTCCGCCTTCGGACAACTAGACGCGGTGAGGGTTTTCACCTTTTCATTGTTAATATTCCTCCTTCTCGCACGAAGCAATTTGCTTCTTCTTTCATAATGCGAACTGCTTAAGAGTGGAACTCACTGCCGTGTTCTGTGTTTCCTGAACGTTATAATCTGGATGTCTTCAAGACTAGAGTGAACAGGTATCTACTAGGCAAGCGTGCTCCATCTTAGGCCTCAGCTACACTTTCCATCAGGTGTGATCGAGGTCAAATGCAAGCCTATCCTAAATTAAAAAAAACTAAAAATTAAAAAAAAATGTTGAAAACTTTTTGTAACAACTATTTGTTATAATAAGATTATAATATGGAGATTTTTTTACAAAAAAATAGAGACCAAATTTAATTTTTTATTTATTTGATATTGTTTAAACAATATAAATAGTTCCGTCCCCGTTCTAAGAGGTTTCTGATTTTAAATAATATAAAAAACAAAATAAACAAAAAAAAAAATCATCAAAATCGGAGCTGTTCTTGAGGACTTTCGAATATTGCCTGTTTTATGTATTCATTGACTCCACTATTCCGCTGGGACACTAAATCCCAATGTACAAGAAAAAGGCTTGATACAGATGATGAAGTACAGCTATAATCAGATTCATTTTACCAGACCGAAAACTCAAAACTGACTGACAGCTTGTTTTAAAGTAAAATAAACCGAAACGGTACGATTGAAGGCTGTTAATTGAAAAACATAGACACAGGTCACGTATCACTATTATAACTCAGTTCAGAACATAATCAATATCAGAGCTTTAATAACAGTAGTTTTGTAGCCGGCTCCAGGCTAATTACAAAATAAAGCTGCCCGATCCGGTAGCCAATTATAGAAATAATACTGGGAATCGGAGGGAGGATGGGGAATTTTTGTTAATTAAGTATTATCCTGCTTTTAGTAAAACAGCGTTCAATTTTGAGGAAGAGTTTTAATTTATACATTGAGGAAGTGTGCACCAAATGCAAAGTCGTATTTGTTAGGAAAACAACTTTATCTTCCTAAGAAAACCATCGACCAATCTGAAAGAGTGAGGGAAAATGGAGTGCATTTCATAGTATAATTATACGTCTGTTGTTGTTGGTATATCTTAAACACTATGTCGCTCATGGGCACGAACTTCCTAACATGGTAACCAAAACAGAAACATGGACTCTTAATCATTAGGTTGCTGGGGGCCCAAAGATTAGCGAATCTTATTGGTAAACACCCGATCGCAAAGAGCGCACGTTCGGTCAGATAAAGTACAATTTATCCGTCGTTTGTTGATCGTAAAATATCCTTAGCATACTATGTCGCTCATGGGCAGAATATTCAAGGAAAACAGCTAGTACTTTCCAAGAAAAGCCCGTGCAAAATTGCAAACACAACAACCAAATAGACCTGCAGCTAAACACATCCATTACTCTGTGTTCTCAAATGACGAACAAATTTTCAACTGCTACCTGTAAATTTCAGTGAAAACACCGTGTATTTGTTAATACCCGTCCGAATACGTATTCAATCACTCGGTTTACGCTGGGCCGTGGATTTCACAGTGATATAAAACGCCCGGGGCGGCTTTTGGCGTCACGTTTCACAAACAGCGGTCTAATGTTGATAGCACAGAGGTTTTCATTTTATTGGCTATTGCAAATACAATGCTGATGCAAAATGAACGGAACTGTAGCGCGAAATTTGATGACGCGGTTAGCCTTTTGCAAAAGTTATTGTAAGTGTATATAAAGACATTGTTAATACAAGACCTTAAACTGGTAGGTACTCTCTAGCGCTTATGTTAATGATTTGAAGTCAAGTGTTCCCACATTTACCCCTTTCCGGAATATCAGCCAGCCTACTGCCAGACAATACGAGTTCTATCCCCATATATTTGTCCGCATAAATACACCCACAGCGTTCCATTTATCTCGGCCGCCATCGCATTTTTATCAGAAAAACTGCGTCCATCCGTCACAGGAAATACAGTGTCCGTTGATTCCCGCGCCGCTGTTCAATCAGGGCTTACACTGCACTGTAGTTTATCCACTACAGTCCTATTTTGTAGCCTGGTAGGTACTTTTTATATAAATAAATAACTATTTCCCAACGTCACATACATTGATCTGACTCCGTGTTAAGTAGCTTAAGCACTTGTGCTACAGACATCAGAAGCAACAGTGGTATGTCAAAAATACTTAAACTAGCGGGTAAACTCATGATTCAGGAAGCAATTGGCACGTTATAATTTGAATTTAAATTTCGTGGGAAAACCCGAGTACCATGGAATAAGGGTATATTTATATTTCATAGATTTGAAATCTCTACTGCTTTTTAGTCCCCTTAAAATGGCGTCTAGAGACCAGTGTCAAGTTCCTGTCGGAACAACTTATTTCATAAGTCTGTCTCCGGTTTTACGTATCTCATTTGCGAACAGCGCTTATATCGTAACTCATTTGCTTTCATACGCGCTCATTTTCGTCATCGTAATAACAGGACCAACAGAGAATTTGTGTTTTCATGTACATCGATGCGTCGATAGGGAAGGGTTTAATCACAGAAATATTCTTGTCAAATTTATTGGGTTAAATGAACGTCATTTACTTGGAATCAATTTTCAATTTACGGTATGTTGTGTAAAGTTCCAATGACAACAAATCAGTAGAATTTTAGGGAAAAAAATTAAGATGTCATTACGACGCCAGTTACAAAAAAACAAAACAAATATGTATAATACATTTGACAACTATACAAGAATACAATTTATAAGAATAGTTAAAACCTACACCTACACAATAGACTTTACTAGCCGATTCGATTGAGCGGTAATTCCCCTTAAAACAGCACGATTCACACAATATCCAACTTAGATACAATACTATGACAACAAAGTTAGTGAGTTATACTCTATATACGTGTAGTACCTACAAAATCATCAAAGAGTGTATAGAATGATTACTATTCCATGTTTCGCGCTTTATGTACGCAACTTAGTAACTATAGCACAGTACATCAATCATCAGGCCTGACTGAAACGCAGTATGCACGCACACGATTCTATTCAAAAACGAAAATAACCCTTTCCGAGGGTTGGTGGGTCAGCAGCTAGCTTTCAGTTTTTGGTTGCGAATTTTCAAAGCATATACATACCAACATTACCAACGAGCAACGGCATTGGTCGCAACAGTGTCGACTGAAGCTGAATTATTTAAATTATATCTAAACACCTTTAATGCATTTGATTCGAAACATTTACTTATTATGAACGTAACTCTATCTAAACAAGGGATGTTTACAGCGCAAGTCTTTCGAAAACAGAACTATGTTTCCCTTAATAAAAAAGTCTCCCACCATGCAATGTTTTTACTTCAAAGTCTGATGTTATCTGATTGATTTTAACTGATTTGATGAAATTAACTTCACATTTTTGTACGTAAGTATCATCAATTTCTTAAAATATAGTTAGTTAGGACATTACATTAGCTGCCCATCGCCACATAGTTTTAAATTACTCGCACTTAGCAGTCTAATGAAAGTTTTCTATAAAAATTTGTAAAACGTCCCGCGTCAGGCACTCAAAACGTGCAGAGCCCCGCTAACTAGGGATCGTTGTATTTGCCAAGCTCGTCCGGATAATTTTCCTTGTAAAACAGACTAATCTGTCCAACGTCCTTCCACTAAGTCTTTCTGACCACGAAACAGCTCAAATACTTAAAATAAAGATTGAAAATAAAATAGAAATTCCTGATATGATTTTTACCTATAAAAGAAATTACTCTAAAGAAAACATTGCTATATTTAAAAATTATCTTTCTTCTCTATCATTTTCAGATGTATATAAACATAATGACTTTAACAATGCCTTTAACGAATTTTACGACATATTTACTCTACTCTACAAATTATGCTTCCCGATAATAAAAATTAAAATGAATACGAAAAATGACTTACCCTGGATATCAAAAGGACTTAAAATAAGCTGTTTAACCAAAAGAACATTGCGATATAAATATTACAGTAACAAAACCGAATCGAATCGTAATAAATACCTAACATATAATAAATTACTAAAAAAATGTACACTTTACTCAAAACGAATAGCAAATAGTAAGTATATTAATAAAAGCAGTAACATGTGTCGAGCTACGTGGAATGTTATTAAAAAAGAGACTAAAAGCTTGGTATTAAAAAAGTATATTAGCAGAATAGTAAACCGAAAAGGAGAAATAATAACTGATAGTTCAAACATCGCGTCAGAATTTAACGAATTCTACATTAATATTGCAAATAATAATAATATTGATAAAAAGTTTAAACATAGCAATAAAAGCATAATATCAAACACTATTTTCTTGAACCCAATTAATGAAAACTACACCACCAAATTAATTATGAATTTAAAAAATACTAGATCTGAAGGCTATGATTCGATATCGACTAGCATCCTTAAATCTTGTACTGAGCAGTTAACTTGTGTCATCACATACTTAATTAACTTTTCACTAGAATCTGGTTGTTTCCCTGAGAAGCTTAAGGTTTCTGTTGTAAAACCGTTGTTCAAAAAGGGCGATAATACCGATTTAGGTAACTATCGTCCTATAACATTAGTATCGGTACTCTCCAAACTATTTGAAAAAGTAATGCATGAACAATTAAATTGCTTCTTTGAAAAATACCATGTCTTAAACCCAAACCAATTCGGCTTTAGAAAAAATAAGTCAACTTCACACGCTGCTTTCAACTTTATCTATAATATATTACAAAATGTTAATAATAAAGACTACACAACAGCTCTTTTTTTAGACATGTCTAAAGCTTTCGATCTTGTCTCGCACAATATTTTAATTCAAAAGTTGGAACTCAATGGTATTAGAGGTCCTGCACTAAACTGGATACGATCATATTTAAATAATAGACTCCAATATGTGGAAATAGAGCAATTAGAATATAATAATAATAATAAGGCCACCATAAACACCTACAGATCAAACCTTAATGTAAACAGTTCCGGAGTACCTCAAGGCAGCATACTAGGCCCGCTTTTATTCCTCCTTTATATAAATGATTTACCCGATTTCGTTAAAAACAAAACTATACTTTTTGCAGATGATGTTACAATAACAGTTACAACTAATAAAAACCTTACTCTAGACCAACACCAAAATGATATTTTAAATGTTCTAAATACTGTTGTTAACTGGCTGAAGCAAAACAATCTCAAATTAAATTTAGACAAAACAAAAATAATGAATTTTAATAATTTTCAAAACAAATCAGTCAAAATAGATATAAATGACCAGACTCTGCGTAATTCTAAAACCACAACATTTTTGGGTATAGACATTAACCCTAAACTAAATTGGATTGAACACATAGAAAAAGTTTGCACCAAAATAAATAGATTTTCATTTGCACTACATAAACTAACTAAAATAGCCAACACCGAAACAGCCCTTACAGCCTATTTTGCATACGTAGAATCAATAATCCGATATGGTCTGATAATCTGGGGAAATGGTACAAATATTCATTCTGTTTTTGTAGCTCAAAAAAGATGCATTCGAGCTATTTGTAACATTGCCTCGGATGTATCCTGCAAAACCTATTTCAAGTCATTAAATATACTTCCTGTACCCTGTCTCTATATTCTAGAAATAAGCAAGTTCGTAGCACTAAACAAACAATACTTTTTAATAGCAAAAAATCACACTGGACGAAACATACGACACAAACACCATCTTACAGTTAACATTGCTCCCTCCACAACCAGATGCTTAAAAAACTCATATATTATGGCCATCAAAATTTACAATAAAGTGCCAGATTACATAAAAAATCTCCCACCAAACAATTTCAAAATAAAATTACGCAAATTCCTACTAGAAAATATGTTCTATTCGGTTGAAGATTTTTTGTCCCTTAAAAGCTAACTATAGGTATAATTTTTGTCCTATGTAAATAATTAGTTTTAGCAGTAATTAATTTTAATTTAACTTCGTTAGGATTGAGCGTAAGATTTATATAAAGTCGATAAGATATCTATGTGTACATAAATAGTTATAATAAGAGTTGATTTTTAAGAAGTTTATTTCCTAGGTTAAGATGTATAATGTTATAATATTGTTTTTCTTTTGTATAGGTATAGAAGTTTGTTTGTTCAAACTTAATATTTGCATGCTTTATATATAAGCTAAATAGGCATAGATCTCTTTGAATTTTATACCATCTCTGTAAACCCTATTTATACGCAAATAAACAATTTTGAATTTTGAATTTTGAATTTTGAATTTTGAACGTTTGCCAGCTTACTTCCAACGGAAAATATCCTTTGAATGAACTGCATAATAGAACGGAGATGAAGGGAAATTGAGTCTTTTGAAGAAAATGCAATATTGATAACAGATTATTCCATTACAGCACCCATGCCTATGAGAGTGTTTATCGAATGCTTACGCAAACGCAAAATGATTTTCTAGAATTTTCCCGGGTACCTAACCGATATAAACTGACAGTCATTTTCCAACCTAAAGCTTTTGATAGCTGCACAGCCAAAGCCTCAATGATTGGAATCATGCGACCTCTTTACAGACGGGCTTAATAACCACGGTTGCCAAATGAGAGTTGTCTGTCACACAGAGTGCGTTCCGGGGGGATGGACAGCATCGTTATCCTGTGTTTTATCATAACCCCAATGGATGGTAAATCCGTAAGATATTTTAACCGACCCGGTAATTGAACCCAGCAGATTACATGCCAGGTTAGTACTTCAGGTATTACATTACATTAAGGCTAAAGAGTTTGTTTGTTCGAACGCGCTAATCTCAAGAATTACCTACTGGTTCTAATTGAAAAAAAAACTGTTGGATAGCCCTCTTCCCAGGGAAGGCTTTAATTGAGCTACAGTATAACACTACATGTGTTCGGAAACTGAAACCCGGCCGCTGGTTTATTACATTTGTTTGTTCAGATACAATAATATGAAATCGTTAATCCAAAATTGTTACAAACTCTAGTATTCATATTTTCGTAAGTAGGTACGCTTTAACCAAAATATTGTGATGTCTTTAAATAACTTATCTATCAACGTGTTATTACTAGGTCCTCGTAAAGGTAAGTTATTGACCTGTGTTTACTCTGTACTCTAAAATCAAAGGCTACGGAATCTGCCCCGTCGAGTCTCAAGTCATTGACCCTTGTTGATAAGTGGACAACGCTACCTAGGGTTTATCACGGAACGACAAACAATCGACGTAATTTTATACAACTTTGAAAAGATAATTGATTTGATGACCCCGTCTCGTGATTCATATAGTTTTGATAAGAGATTAAGTATACGAGTCTGTTTCAGTTGGCTCAAATAAGTCTGTTGTACAAATATAATAAACCTAAAGAGCTTGTTTATTTTTTTGTAATCAACAATGGTATTACAAATATACTTAAATATATAGGTACATATAAGACCCAGACCAGGACATACAGAAGTGTTCTTGAACACAAATGTTCGTCTTGGGCGGTGATCGAACCCCCGACCTCTTGACCTAATAGTCAACTTTATGACCACTACATTAAGCGGCTCGTCAAAGGTGGATAAAGAAAGGCCCTTTCTCTGGCAACATCGTTTTTGCAGGTAAGGTTTTTTTCTCGAATTCAGTTCGTTCTGTTATATCCCTGGCCTGTATGTCCTAATGCTGACATCCCTGACCTTACGCCTCGTCAGCATCTCTGGCCTTAGGTGCCCAACTCGAACCATTCCTAGTCAGTCTCTTCCCAACCATCATCCACGTTAGACGGCTGCCTTTCTAAATTCATTAATTTGTTTTTTTTAAAAACCCTTTCCTGGGGAGACTCATAACATATTGGTGGCAGCGTAAAGGGATCTTAAGAGGTCCTCGGTACGTCTCGCGAGTCGTTGAATCCTAAATCAGTGAACCCTAAATCCAGTGATACTCGTTAAGAAATCCAGAACTCAGTGTGCTGAAATAAATCCAGTGGTACTCGTTAAAAAATCCAGAACTCAGAGAACTAAGTGTGCTAAAATAAATCCAGCGGTACTCGTAAAAAAAAAAAAAATCCAATCCAGAACTCAGAGAACTCAGTGTGCTAAAATAAATCCAGTGGTACTTTTACGCAACCAGAACTCAGTGAACCTATTAAAATAAATTACCTAATCCAATTAATCTCCAAACATCAGAACTTAGTGAACCTACCAATTGTGAACCAGTATTCATTAAATTCGTCGCGACAACTCCGTGTGCCTGTTATCGCCGTGAACGAGCTATCTGCAACTGCACGCCCACACATCGCTGCAATTCCAAGAAATGCTCGCTGTGCTCGCTGCATTGTTGTAAGTCGTATTGGTCATTGCTATACCCAGACTCCAACTATTGTAATTTAATTTAATTAATTTTGTTGTTTTATTTTTAAATTATTAAAGATGGAAAGGTCAAATAGTCCAAAATTTGAAAGACCAGAAGTTATGTACACCGACGCTGAGGAGGAGAGCCAATTTCTACCTCCACCATCACCATCCACAAGGTCACAGACCAAGAAAAAAACCACAGTAACACCAAAATTAGACAACGTAGAGCTTTCGACTTTATTAAAATTCATCAAACCTTATGATGGTTCACGAGAGAAATTAAATTCCTTTTTAGTTAATTGCAATAATGCCTACGAATTAGCAGGGGAGCATCAAAAGGACATTTTATTTAAATACATTCTATGTCAATTAGAGGGCAAGGCCGAAACAGCCTGCTCTATCAAAGAGTTCACAAATTGGAGTCAGTTAAAAGATTTTCTCAAAACCCAATTTAGCGAAAGAAAACATTACGCACATCTTCTTATGGATTTGCAAGAATGCAAACAACAAGCAACTGAACCTGTCAGCCAGTACGCTCTACGAATCGAGACATGTCTATCACTTTTACTTACCGAGATTTCGATATCTCACGGCCACAAGAGCCGAGAAATGCTAGGTAGAACCGCAGCAATGGAGGAACTAGCCCTCCATCATTTTCAGATGGGGTTATCGCCGCGCATCTCAAACTTCGTCAGAAGTAAGTCGCCTAAATCTTTAAATGATGCCATTAACATTGCCATTTCAGAAGAAAGGATTCAACAAGCACTATCGAAACCCGGCCCGTCTAACGAAAGGTACAATATCCCTAGGCCGAACAACCAATTTGCCCGTCGTAACCAGGGTCAATTGTTCCAAAGTCAACCAAACCCAAAGCCGAATTTCGGTCATAATCGGCCTAGTAATAATTTCAATAATAATATTTCTAATCCTAACAATTCTAATAATTCTATTCCTATTTGTAGATATTGTAAATGGCCAGGACATACGCTGGAAAATTGTAAAAAACGAGAATTTAATAATAACCGCTATAAATATCAACAACCAAGCCAATCCAGGACACCACAACGGGTCCACTTTGTGTCAGAAGACACTGATAACGACGACTACCATTTTAATCCTGTAGACGGTTATGACGTTCCTATCGAATCCTATGTTCCGACTCCAGCAGAGCCAAAAAACGAGTAAATGTCTCGTTTCAGTGTCGTGCGGGACTTAACAACGCTAAAAACGGCACTATTCCTAAATCCGAGGTCACACGTCAGGGTAACCAGCCCCAAAAAGGAGACCTCAATCTTCATCCAATTCCACGTGCTTCTTATTCTAAGGTCACACGACAGGGTAACCAGCCCCAAAAAGGAGACCTCACTCATAAAACTTCCAAAGTCACACAGCAGGGTAACCAGCCCCAAAACGGAGACTTTGTGGTCAATTCAATTCCAAGCACGTCACAATCCAAGGTCACACAGCAGGGTAACCAGCCCCAAAACGGAGACCTCTCTTTCACGACAATGTCGAATATGTCTCAATCCAAAGTCACACGACAGGGTAACCAGCCCCAAACTCATAGTGATGACTCATATTTTAATCCGGTCCTCGCTAACAAACAGGGTAACCAGCCCCAAACTCATAGCGTTGGATCACGTTCTAAATCCATTGCTATTAACAAACAGGGTAGCCAGCCCCAAATTAAAAATAGCGAATCGAATCCAAGTTCCAATTCAAATCCTCGGTCTATTCCTAAATCCAGTTCGTCTCAAATCTACGAGATAAATATTGATACGTCAAAAACATTATTACCACATGTTCTCGTCATGACTCCAGTATCCGACATTCCATTGTCATTATTAGTTGATTCGGGATCATCTATTAGCCTCTTAAAACATTCTTGTCTCGAGAAACAACCAAGACTAATAAAAGAAACAGTTCAATTAAAAGGTATCGATCCAACCGGTGACACAATTCGCACTCTAGGTCATTTCGAACTCAAATTTAATATTCCTAAATCTAAAATATCTTATTCATTCCATGTCATAGACTCAATTCAATTACCATATGACGGAATAATAGGCTCAGATATGCTCAATGCACTTAATTGCAATATAAATTACAATGACAACAGCCTTCGCATCGGAAATCAATCGTTAAAATTACATTTTCATGATCCAGCTTACATCATTCCTCCGAGAACTGAAACAATAATTGAATGTTCTGTTTCCAATCCTGAGCTAAAAGAAGGTTTAATTCTAGATCAGAAAATTTCAGACAAACTGTTAGTAGCAAACTGTTTAGTCCGTGTCAAACAAAACAACAGAGTTAACCTATCCGTTGTTAACATTTCAGAAGAGCCTATATCTCTCAAATCAAATTTAAATATTAAATTGCGTCCTTATGATACATCCGAGTTCTTAAATGAAAATACAGCTACTGTAAATCACATAAATGTGTCAAAAGATAATTTCAATCGTACAAACGAAGTGCTAAAACAATTACGCCTTTCTCATTTAAACGAAGAAGAAAAGGATGCTCTTCTACAACTCTGTTCCGATTATTCCGATATATTTTATCTCCCCGGAGAAAATCTCACTCATACTAACGCTCTAAAACATGAAATTAAAACTACTTCAGATATCCCGATTCACACTAAATCGTATCGCTTCCCAGAAATCCACAAGGCCGAAGTTCGTAAACAAATTGATAAAATGTTAGATCAAAAAATAATTGAACCATCAGATTCTCCATGGTCTTCACCCATTTGGGTCGTGCCCAAAAAGCTGGACGCTTCAAACGTTCAGAAATGGCGGGTAGTAATTGACTACCGCAAATTGAATGATATCACAATCGGAGACACTTATCCAATCCCACAAATTAACGAAATCCTAGATCAACTTGGTAATAGTAAATACTTTTCAACATTAGATCTTGCTTCCGGGTTTCATCAAATTGAGCTAAATGAAGCTGATAAACCCAAAACAGCCTTTACAGTACCCGAGGGACACTACCAATTCGCAAGAATGCCATTTGGCCTCAAGAATGCCCCTTCTACCTTTCAAAGGTTAATGAATTCAGCCTTATCCGGCCTCCAGGGCATTAGATGTTTCGTTTATCTTGATGACGTGGTCTGCTATGGCCATGATCTCAAATCTTCCATCAGCAATTTATCAGGAATTTTCGAAAGGCTGCGTAAATTCAATTTAAAACTTCAACCCGATAAATGCGAATTCCTACGTCGTGAAGTATGCTACCTTGGCCACATTATCACAGAAGAAGGTGTCAAGCCTAATCCCGAGAAAGTAAAAGCAGTAATTAATTTCCCAATACCAAAATCTCCCCGAGATATAAAATCATTTCTCGGACTAGTTTCATACTACCGTCGATTCATCATTGATTTTTCAAAGACTGCCAAACCTCTCACTAATCTTCTAAAAAAGGATACCCCCTTCAAATGGGAGAACCAACAACAACTTGCCTTCGACACCCTAAAACACAGACTCACATCTGCTCCTCTTCTTATCTATCCCGATTTCTCCAAGACATTCATTTTAACCTGCGACGCTTCGAATTACGCGGTTGGCGCTGTCCTGTCGCAAGGAACTGTAGGCAAGGATCAACCAGTGGCGTTCGCTTCACGAACCTTAAATAAAAGTGAATCCAATTATAGCACTACTGAAAAAGAGTTGCTATCTATCGTATACGGATGTAAAACATTTCGCCCTTACCTTTATGGGCACAAATTCCTTATCGTCACTGACCACAGGCCCCTGAAATGGCTATTTAATCATAAAGATCCCAGTAGTAAACTTCAAAGATGGAGATTAAAGCTAGAGGAATATGACTATGAAATAGTGTACCGCAAAGGCAAACTAAATTCTGCCGCGGACGCTCTCTCTCGATACCCAGTTAATCCAATATATCCTGCAAATAAGGATAATATTAATCCTAATGATAATCCTAATGATAATCCTAATGATAATCCTAATGATAATCCTAATGATAATCCTAATGATAACCTTAATGATAATTCTAATGTTAATCCTAATGTTAAGCCTAGTCCTAATACTAATGTTAACTTACCTCCACTACAGATATCACAGCCCCAGGGCGCACTTAACGTAGCAAATGATAATTTGCAAGATCCTTGTGCATCTCAGCCAGTTGGCCCGGATGTGACTCCAATTAATCCTGAAATGGAAAATCCTAATGAGAATGAAAATATCTCATCATCGTCTTTTAGTCCTATAACGTTGGACGATCTCGGCATTCATCTTCCAAGGAGCCCTTTAGATATAAATAGTAGCGACTTACCTTCTATTGATTTGTTAGAAAATGACGACTTACCTTCATTCACTTACAGCCCGGAAGGAAACCCAACTCCACCTGAAAATAATTCAGAACACTTACCTGTTGCTGAAGGGTCTCCCGCTGAAACTCGTTCCTCTGCATCTGAAAACTTACCTTTAACCGGTGAAACTTATAACCAGTTCCTGAAGTCTCCTGAAAAATTAAATGATACGGTTATTATAGAACACAATGAAAACATTCTTAAAGGAGCTGAAAACTTATTAATTATACCTACCTCAATAGATATGGACGACTCCATGCCTTATGTCCAAGAAATCCTTAATAATTGTCCTGAGCCCGAACGTAGTGACTTCCTGAAATTAGAAAGATCCTTACACACGTTTTTACCTCTTAATATTCGTAATAAAACTTACCTTTTTCTATTCGTGAAAGTACATCACTTTGATGACTGTCCGTATCCTGATATATTCAAATCACTCAAACACGTACGCGATCAAATCATTATGTCTTATCCTTCAATAAATGATATCAGTACTACCGACTTTAAAAATCCTTTCGTAAGACACTCCTTTGTAAAAATTTATAATATGCTCAGCCATCTCTTTGACGGTACTCATATCAAAATCCACATATATCATGACAAAATAATATATCCTTCACTAGACGAGATTCCGAAAATTCTAAAAGAAAATCATGATATTCCCGTCGCGGGACATTTAGGTTCCCTTCGGATGCTCAATCGTATAAAAGATAGGTACTATTGGAAAAATATGCGTAGCGACATTGAAAATTATGTAAAAATGTGTTCATCGTGCCAGACAAATAAAGCCTTACGCAAAATCAATAGAGCTCCGATGATAATAACATCCACTTCAACTGCTCCATTTGAGCGATTATCCATGGACATAGTAGGTCCTTTACCAGAATCCGGTACAGCCAAACTTAGGTACATCTTGACTATGCAAGATGATCTCACCAAATTCTCTATTGCATATCCTATACGCAGTAATACTGCCGAAGAATCCTGCGAATGCCTTTTGCATTTTATTTCATTATTCGGAATTCCAAAACATATACTTACCGATCAAGGTACCAATTTCACAGCCGATGTGTTTAAGAAAACTTGTGAATTCCTGAAAACAAAACAATTATGGTCTGCTCCATATCATCCTCAGACACAAGGAGCCTTAGAGAGGTCACATTCCACTCTCAAAGAGTACCTCAAGTCATACGTCAACGAAAATCAAGACAATTGGCCTCGATATGTCTATACTGCAATGCTGGCATACAACACTTCCGTACATTCTACCACACACTATTCTCCATTCGAATTATTATTTGGTTATAAACCGCGCATTCCAGACTCTATCTATGATGATAATTCTAACGCGACCTATCCCGAGTATGTAAAAATGTTAAGACATCGCTTAAAACATACGCGTGAAAAAGCATTAGAATTCATTGAAAAATCCAAACAATCATCAAAAAATTATTACGATTCCCATACTCGTCACGTCGAATATAAAGTTGGCGATTACGTCTTATTAAAAAATCATGTCCGACTTCGCAAAGCTTTATCCCCAGTGTGGAAGGGCCCCTACAAGGTGGTCAAAGTGCATGGCAACCATACGTTATCACTTCTCATAAACAGACGCCACGTTAGGCATCACTATGACGAAGTTAAACATGTAGAAGTCCGAGATTAAATAATCTCAATCATAATTAATATTAAAGTTAGATAAAATAAATATTGAATAAGTTCGTAATATAAATAAGTGTTAATAAAATAAAACACTTTTCTTTTATTAGCTTTTAATTCATATAGGTTTTAGTCGTAAGTATTGGTAGCTGATAGTTGCAGTTATACAATATGAAATATAATAACTTTAGATATCCTTTATAAACAAATACAAAATAGATTTTTCGTATACAAATAAATAAGTAAAAAGCATAAACATTTCTCGTTTCATTGCAGTGTACTGGCCCAAGGGCATCAAGAGTTTATTCGCCAAATCGACACCAGTTCCGGCATATATTTTGATCCAATTGGTGAACTCAAAATTCGTGCAAGCCATTTAGACGTCGTAACTCCGATAGATATATCCTATATACAACCTCACATAGAAAATATTAATTCAGTTCTTGGTACTCTGCGCTATCTATGCACTCAAGTACAGATAGAAAGCTCATATAATCTGGAGTGCCACAGTATACTACAACCGATAACAGTAAGGTATCAAGACATAGTTTCTGAATATTCATCTATCTCCCACTTAGTGGAAAAACGTTTTAAAAGGGGAGCATGGTTAGGTGCAATTGGTTCTCTCTCCAAAATCATATTTGGAACATTAAATGAAGATGACGCTGTCAAATATGACAACGCCATACAAAATAATCAAAATAATGAAATAAGATTGGCGTCATTAATAAAAGAAAATATTTTAGTAACTTCAACGCATTTAGATATAATTAATCAAACCTTACACACAATTAAACTTAATGAAGCCAACCTTAATCAAGCTATCGACAACTTCTCCTTACATTTAAAAAACTTAACAATATTGACAAATGAACTTTCTGTAAAAGCCAATATTAACTCTATCTTAAACAGTCTAGAAGCTTCCATACTGACTCTTTCTTTTAGATTAGAGGACATAACTAACGCTATCTTTCTCTGTAGTCAAAACATCCTCCATCCTGCCATACTGCCGCCTGCGCAGCTTTATAAAGAACTTGTCGATAACTTTAGGTACTTACCTGCAGATGTTAAGCTACCTGTAAGTTTAAGTCTTAATAATATTTACTCGTTATTAAATGTATCTAGTATAGTTTGTTTTAGTTTAAACAATAGGATCGTTTTTATACTTAAAATTCCTCTTGTGTCATCCAAGGAATATAACCTATACCATAATATAGCTTTACCTACACCTCATAACAGTGTTACACCGAATTCATTTAGTTTTATAGTTCCTAGCAGTAAGTATATAGCAATGACCAAGGACAAGTTAGAATATTGTACCATCGAATCTCTCAACGAATGCATAGCGATAAGCACGCGAGACTTCATCTGCGACGTTGCGACAGTGTTCCCAGTGAGTGCGCATCCAAGTTGTGAAAGTGAAATTATAACACGCGTTATAAAAGTGTTACCAAATCAGTGCAAAACGGAATTTATTCATGGACACGTAGATTTATGGAAACCATTGTATAATAGTAATAGTTGGATTTTTGTACAATCCCAAAACAATAAATTGTATATTGAATGTTCAAACTCAAGCCATTTTGAAATAAATATAATTGGAACCGGGATTCTAACTGTCCCAAACAAATGCATAGCATTCTGTAAGAATACAAAATTAATGCCTAAAATTGATAAATTGTCTTTTAATGTATCCGTTATTCATAACGATTTTAATATAATAAACGACTCCTGTTGTTCTCTAGATAAGTTCATTAAGTTAACGAATGATGAGCCTCCGTTAAATTTACAAAACATCGATTTAGACACTTTCAACTCAAAAACAATTACCCAATTTAAGAATATATCAGATCAAGCCAATAAAATTCTAAACCAGCATACTTTAATAAAATACGAGACTCATTATTCTGTTATTACAATTATAATATTAAGTTTAATGATAATATTCTGTATTTTTAAAATTTCTTTATTCATTAAATCGCGCAGTCGCCTATCCTACCTTTTCCGAGTTTTCTCCCGAACAGCTCCTGTGGACTCACCTTCTGATGAAGCTCCAAATCCTGAACCCGCTATCCCTCTCAAGGTCACCAGGCGCCTTCCAGAATCTGTAAACTTACCTTCTCCGAGCATCAGAACAAACATTTAATATTCTGTCACTTACCTTTTCCATTTCCACTTTCTTCTTCCTAAACATCCTGGTTGAACCCCGATGTTTAGTCTACCCCCGGGAGGTGTTATATCCCTGGCCTGTATGTCCTAATGCTGACATCCCTGACCTTACGCCTCGTCAGCATCTCTGGCCTTAGGTGCCCAACTCGAACCATTCCTAGTCAGTCTCTTCCCAACCATCATCCACGTTAGACGGCTGCCTTTCTAAATTCATTAATTTGTTTTTTTTAAAAACCCTTTCCTGGGGAGACTCATAACAGTTCGTATTGTCCAATCTATCCCGTTACTCTGCCGCAAATACTAGGATGCAAACCAATATGTGAAAACACCAGGGATTTTTCGGGATTCAATGAAAACCGGCCATGGGATAGTTTCTACGGTATGTCCAATGCAAATACCAGAAATGATAACACATAAAGTACACATATTATTGGTATTGATCAATCAATTAGGAAAAAACCGACTTCAAAAAAACCGTAAACACAAAAATAAACTAAAAATTAAAAAATAATTCGTAATATCTATTACCTCATACTGTAATTTTCTTAAACTATGTTAAAGTAATCTTAAACATACTAACTGAAGTCGGTGCTTCTTCTCTTCTGTTTTTGGGCAGGCACCGACTTCAGTTAGTATGTTTAAGATTACTTTAACATAGTTTAAGAAAATTACAGTATGAGGTAATAGATATTACGAATTATTTTTTAATTTTTAGTTTATTTTTGTGTTTACGGTTTTTTTGAAGTCGGTTTAATTTTTTTTTAAAAAGTCAGTTTATTTCATGATTTTTAGTTGTGTAAAAGCGTTGTGAACTTAATTATTAATAGTTGTTGTTAAGAGTGAATGAGAATGTGGATAAATTACTTGTTCTCGCGTGAAGGCCCAGCGAGACTTCTCGGCGAGAAATCTCGCCGTGGGTCTGGATGTAATATACACAAGTATCACGTTAGCCCTACATACATTCGATCGACCAATTGCAGTTCTGCCTTCCAACTCCTAACCGTTAAGGAGTACTGTAGCTTCATCATCAGCACAGTAGCATCAGATGTTGATTCAAGCATACCTCACAAGCAACATGTAAGCCCTACATACTACTAAATAGTTTCCATCGACCAAATTGCAGTTCTGCCTTCCAACTCCTAACCGTTAAGGAGTACTGTACCATCATCATCAGGACAGCAGCTTCAGATGTTGACACCCTGAAGCATATACCTGAGTAAGACATGATTACGTAACAAAAACACCATACGAGCATACAATTTTCGGTGGTTGCCCTCGATTTCTCCTGGATTCCATCATCAGATCCTGGACTGGTGAAAATGGGACCACCTCAGAACTGAACTCTATACAACAAAAAAAATTTTTTTTTTAATCTGTCCATAATTGACGAAAATATCGGTGAACATACATAAAAAAAAAAAAAAAAAAAAAAATATTATACATACAGACGAATTGAGAACCTCCTCCTTTTTTGAAGTCGGTTAAAAATACAATCTGAAATAGGACTTACATATGTCATCATCATCAACATCTTAGCGCGTCTCGCGGTTGCATTCTCGCTCATTGCGTTGGAGCACAGAGAATGTACGCTATGACTATGATCCTGAATTGACTGAATTGGCTGATCCATGTAACCATGTAGTGACTGTCGTCTTAGCATCAGAGATGAGGATTACAGCTTGACGTTCAAGCCATAATCCTCTGTAACCTATATACCTAATGTATTTTTTTTTACCGGTAGATTATTTTTGATTACATCTAGACTACTTGTTGGCATTGTCAAAATTAGATTTTCAGTATGATTTCAAAAATGAGTCCACAGCTTGAAGCACCCCCATTTGGGACTAATGTAGGTATGAGACATACCTCATAATATGATAATTTTCAGAACATAATCGTGTATTCGGTGCAATACTGCAATTTTGTTGCATTGCACAACGATGCACGCACGTCATTACTCGTAGTACAACATATTTATTAAGGACAACTTTGACATAACAAGTGACGTTATCGTGCAATTTTATAGCCTTGTAAAACATCCATTGTTACTGATACTCTTACGATGTTATTAAGATAAGAAACATTAGCCTCATGTCAAAAAGTTTACTCAGTGAAATACCTTTATCTGCAAAACAAACACTGTTCAGCAAACATCCAGTTGCTTGTGAGACCTTCAAACCTCCTTTAATAAATATTTGATTGTCTTCTAAAACAATTGGAAGTAATTACAAAGTCTTTTTTTCTGAAACTACTCTCATATTCTCTTTGCCACTTCTCTATGTAACATAAAAATAATGATGTAATAAATAGACTGAATCAATAATCCTTTGCTACTTTCATATTGACAGAAGTATGGATGACTGGCCCGATCCCGCACCTTTTAGGAGAAAAGGGACTTAGGGAATAGCTTCAAAGATTTGTAGCAGTATCTGAATAAGGAATATCGCTGTAGTTAACTATCAAAAGGCTCTATATATTAAGCTCAGATGCAGTGAATGTAACCCCCATAATAACGGGTAGATGCAAAATTAACTATAACGCCTTACTGCGTTGTTGAAATACTATCCGTCGCTCGCCGCGTGCAGTTTTGCTATTTCTCATATTCAGGCGCTATGATGTTAACGTTGTATCTTTGAGTTCTAGGGACAAACTAAACTACAGTTTAGTATTCAATTAAGAAGAAAGAGATAAAGATGTTTTTAACCTTGTTTCTTTACTTTTATTATCTGTTTATTTAATATTTGTAATAAAAAAAAGTAAATGAAGCGAACTGATTATTTACCGTAAACTTAAAATCAATCTAACCGTGGCGTGTTGTATATTTTGCTATGATGCAACATGAAATTGTAAGCTCAAGAGGGTTTAAAATCACATTTCGCCACCTCCTTTCAATGGAAATGTCGCAACGGACACGAGAAAAATTGTAAAGATTCTTAGCTCGGAATAGCAGAGTGAATTGAGGCGAAAAGGATTCGTCTACAGCTTTCTAGACGTACTCAGTCTCGCCTCTTTTCACCTCACAAACACTATGAATTCGCACTTAAATTTTCGTGTAAACACTAAATTAACAGAAACATTTTCTACTGAGGACGATTCCGATGAGATGTGACGCAGTGTTTTCCCCTATGTTTTGTCAGTTTTCTTGTTCACTATACTGCGGCCACCGACCCACCTGTCCGTCGTTGTGACTTCTATGAGAAAAATAGTTCTTAATAGTAGTTAGATTACAGTGTGTACCTGTTGTTCAGATTTCTTACCATTATTCATGTCGTACGGTGGTGTCAGATTGCTGTCCCACCGTACTTTAAGAGTGAGGGAATAGGGAGTGCACCTGTGCTTGCACACTAACTTAGTCTTGTGCACTATTATATCCTGCATACCTGTCTGATCGTAAGATCGGTCGCAATGGTCGAAAAACGACCGGATGGTGTTATTATTTCTCTCATCAAAATATCAATAAAAATAATAAATCAATTTTTTGCAATTAAACCATCATCAGTTTTGTTTATGCAGTCATACGTTCATCTGAGGACCTGCTATATAGCAAATAGTCTGTCTATTCACTGTATTTTCGAAATGGTGGGCCGGAATAGAATTTTCCGAATGAAACGGGCCTTACCGTAAAAACCAATCTAGGGACCGCTGGTCTAGTTTATTCGCTGTAACATGTCCGCGAGCCAAATTGTCCTTTCCACTGTTTTTACTCGTTAAAACCTTCGCCATCACACGCAATGTGGAGACAATAACACGTGATTGTCACGGAAAAAAATGTTAATGATGATACTAGACCTTAACAGTCACATACAATCATAAGAGTGAAAATTTTATCAGTTTTGCATAAAATAAAAAACAATTTAACAAAAAAATCTCACAAAATGTGTACCAATTCATATAGTTTGCTGGCTACAGTACATGCAGTATTCAACTCACAATTTTTAAAATAGGTATACCACTTTAAAATAATAAAATCACTACGACTATTTATGTACATGCAATATCACAAAATATCAAAAATTACAAATCGCTTGACCTTTCGATTATTCCTGTATTCATTTCAATTCCCAAATGACGTAGTTATCAAAGAACGAACCAACATTGACAAAGAAATAACGAAGTTAAACCTCAGTTTAAACAGACATCGTAGATCAAAGCGGTCCTATTCAGTCAAGTATGCTCTTAACTGCCGAATCACCGAGCAATTCCGTACGTGTGGTAGAAAATGTCAAAAAAAGCTGCTTCTGTCTCCAGCCGACCATGTTGAAACAAAGTTTCCGAATTGAAGCGGATACATTGCTTAATTCCAAGGCGGTGAAAGATGTGCTTCTATTTTAACTCGTCGATGGATGACTACCATTGAGAAGGTTGTTGAGAGACAGCGAGCTCACAATTGACAAAGGTCGTAGCTCTATTGTAACGTCAACGGAAGAGTATACTAGTGTTGTCACTTTTGAAGTCGTTTCGATATCATTTTCGAAAATAGGGTTAATACTAAACTAGGGAATCCTTTATCGATACACAGAACTCGATCATGACTCCAATTATGTAATTGTACATTACGTAATGTCCTATCCTATCCTAGCGCTTAGTGTATGAAAATAAGAGTTCTTGCAGCCCGGAGCACAGTGTACCCGGTTTCCTATTGACGATTAAAACAATAAAGGCATAATGACGACCAAATAAATATAATGAATACTTGACTACGCTTTACTCACTGACAGAATCACAGCACAACAGTAAAGAAACCGGCGGATTAACGTCTTCAGTGTGGTCATTATTCATTATTTATCAGTATTATGTTTGTACGTATATCCCATGTTTCTGTGTAATTTTGTGAGTGTAAGTCTTAACAGTGACTTTCAATAGCTTCCGACTTCCGAGCCTCTGTGACTGCACTAGACCGGTATTTTTTGCCATCTGACCGATCGTTCATCTCGGCGGATTGACGAGCCAAAAATATCGTCGCACGGCGGACTGCGCGAATTGTTAAAGACGCCGAAAACCAGCAGCGACTCTGACAAAACTTTAAAAAGTATGGCTCATCTTTATTCAGCACAGGTTTCACGTTGTCTGAGGACACTTGTAGCACCTAATGCATTACGAAACGCCTTCCTTCCCCAACTGAGCTCATGAGACTGCTCATCAACAGAAATACAGCACACTGACTAGTTCAGAACTTCTACTTAATGGTGGTCATTTTTCTGTGCTATAGCCCATATTCTGTGCAATTTTTGTTTCCTCCATATCGTTTTTACAGTCCAAGAACGAAGTAGATTTCTAGACTCAGGCACTGTGAGTGTTGACAATAATTTTCAATAACTTCCGAGTCCCAGTGGCTTCACTAGACCGGATTTTTTTTGCCATCTGACCGATCGTTCAACTCGGCGGATTGACGAGCCAGAAATATCGGCGGGCGGAGGACTAGCCGACTGCGGGAATTGTTAAAGCCGCCGAAAACCACCGTCGACACTGTCAAAACTTTTAATTAGTATAGTTCACCTTTACAGAATGGTTTGAAACGTTCCGAATTACGGATGAATGGTTTGCTATAACAGCAACATAACCTTTATACATATAGTTTTCTGTTGCTATTTGTCCAATATATTGCACCTATACAGAACTTATTCATAATTTGGTGTGCTCGAGAAAAAAGAAGATCCAATTTAGTTCCATTTTAATTATTTCAAAAAATAACCAGATTCTATCAACTATGTAAGTACTAACATGGATCCAATAACTTATCATTTCGTGTAATGTAATGGATACCAGAATAATAGAGAAGTCATCATATTATGTATATCGGT
Source organism: Nomophila noctuella (assembly GCA_958496325.1). NCBI lineage: Eukaryota > Metazoa > Arthropoda > Insecta > Lepidoptera > Crambidae > Nomophila > Nomophila noctuella. The sequence goes on from OY292497.1 coordinate 10,611,153, forward strand.
TTCTATGATAAACATAAACTTCTGTATGATACAATTACCTACACGAGTTCAAATCGCCTTCTAAGGGTGTTATAAATGTGTAAATCATTGAACTAGAAAACCAACCGCTTGAAGATCAGAGGGATACAGTCCCTTGAAAGCGAGAGAACTGGCCAGTGACTAATATTACATTATGTCTCATACTTCTAATCAAAGGATGCAGAAATAGGTTTACAAGGAAATGACGTATATGATGTCTTCGCAAAATGGAAGGAGGAAGGCCTTTGCTTTGCAGTGGGAAACTATGGGCTCCAAATAATAATAGTAGTTATGCACTGGATTTTAAACCTTTAAGGGTTTAATGGATTTTAAGTTAAAACCCATTTAAAAAGGTCAAGTAACAGTCTAAATAAATAAATAAAATAAATGCCTTGGACTAACACACCAATTGCCTAGCCCCAAACTAAGCTCGAAGCTTGTACAATGGATGCTAGGGAACGGATAGACATACTTAAATACATTTATAAACATCCATGACTCGAGTACAAATGCCGATGTTCATCACACAAACATTTGCCCCTAGCGGGATTCGAACCCACGACCTTTGGTTTTGTAGCCAGGGTCTCTGACCACTCGACCAACGGGCCTGTCTATGTACTTACATAAATACAAAAACAATATCTGTAATACAAAGCTTTTCGAAAGTCCACTTCAATAGAACACACACGAGTACAACACAAGTACAGTGAACCGCATTCATTTACCCATCGGAAAATATCAATTTCGCAGAATTCGAAAATTGTGTTTATTTGCGTCGAGTTTTCAAAAGAGAATATTGGTTCTGTCATCGAAATTTAATGATGTTGCATTGGAATATCCGATACTTCCATTTTCATCATTAATTTACTAAAGCAACATTGTGAATTCAAAATGTTGAGGGAAAAATTACGTGCGCGGTGGTTTCGGTTAATTTTATTGATGAAATGTTTTGCCATGAGATGCAAGAATTATTCGTTTTATATAACGTACTCGCACCGGGTGCATAAAAGGCTAGTTACGGCACTGACTACCGCAGGTTATTTATAATCAAAAGCTTTATTTACCTCATTAGCATCTACCGTAAACACTTTCCAACTAAAAAAGGCTCGATCATAAACTGTTCGAAGCATGCTACGTGCCGGACGATATTTGCGAGCTATCCTCACTTTTGTATATGTGCCGTCCCTATGTGAGTTTGAAAACGCACATAATCTACTTGTATACTCGTATTTCAACCCACGCCATCGACATAAAAGCTGGTGCACGTTTTCATAAATTGATTTTCCGTGAAGCACTTTGATGGGCTTTAATTATCATGAAACGTAAATACCGAACGGTAACTTAATTAAGTTTTGATAAAACAGTAATTTACAAGCGATGATAGAGGAGCTTGGGTTGTATTTCACCCTTTACACATAGTTCTATTTCGAGTGTAGCAGTAGTATTTACTGCATACGAAGGAATACTATTAGTCCATTTCAGCAAAGATGATCCATTTTACAGGAATACTTTTAATACGAAAATAAGCTTTATTTCAAGGCAATAAGATCTAGGTGTGTTTAATATTTTCCGTGCGGTCCTATTACTTCAGAAAAGAGCAGTTTGTCCTTTTGTCGAGATCATCTTAGCTGAAATGGAGTATAGTTAATTTCAATACCAAACATAATACGTAGAAAAATTAAAAACAGTATTCCCATACCTACCATACAATGAATAAGACATAACTTCACTCGTAAATCGAACTCGCGACTTCTCTATCCCATTACTCCAAATCCTCAACTTATCGTTAAGCTGTTGGTCCAGCGCCTGATCTCTCTACGGTCGTGTCAGCGTCAGATAGCTGTCCCACCGTACTATGAGAGTGAGGGAATAGGGAGTGCACCTGTGTTTGCGCGCGCATTTGTAAACCTGCTACCTTATATACCTGGCTGATAGTAAGATCGACCGCCATGATCAAAATACGGAAGGGTATTCCTTAAGATATTCATTCCTTTACAATAATGTTATCTCATTCCTTGTTTTTCCCAACCCTTGAATACATATAAAATCTTCATCATTCCTCTGCCCTGTTCCCTGTTTATCTGGGGTCGTCGCAATGCGTTGACTTCTTTCATACAGGCCTATCATTTGTAATCGAGACATCAACGCCTTTTTCACTCATGTCATCTTTCACACAATCTCTATTCTTTAGTCTACCTCTTTCTTGCACACACCGTTCACCTTCATATATGTACGTACATCGTTAGTTTCTTAACATGGGTTTTTAAACAGTTAAATGTTACAAAGCTTTAAAAGGAAAAATTTCAGCATCACATTTTCGTGAAAATATTCAATTTTAGTTTTGGTGAATACAAAAAAATTCAATTCCAAACAAATTGAATTAAAAATTCCAGGAAATAAAATTCACAGTCGAATAAACATGATTTTGTGATTGGATATTTTTAGATTGCTTTGCCTGCAATACCTATCAACAATCAATTTATCAATCGGTATGGTTTATGATTTTATTTGTTTCTCTTGTTAATCGTTTGATGAATTAATTAATTATTCTGACTCGTTCCTATATCGCAATATCATGATAATACAAAACGACTGTCTACACTAGGCGGATAAAACGCGACCGCGTTTCGCCGTGACTACGCCTGCAATGTATTTGAAATGGAAGATGACACACCATGCCGAATCTACGGCGTGGCAATTTGTACAGAAAATACACTACCGTCCAACTTCGGTCGCGTTTCTTCCGTTCCGTTCTACCGAGTAAATGTTAAACTTCTGAGTAATTGTTCCGGACGACGCCCCTGTTCCAGACGACGCCCTCTAAAAACTATTGAATTATATAACTTATAGCGATAATATAGAATAAGACTTATAGTAAATAAAGATAAGCATAAGCATTAAATATAAGAAATAGCTAAGATAATTATGTAATAGATAGACATGTAAATAGTAAATAGACAAAGTTGTAATGTATAATACATAGAGAGTTAATAGATACATATGTAATTCCAATTAGAGTCTAATTAGAATATAGTTTTAAATAGAAAATAAGATAAATTATTGTAAAATGATAAATAAACTATTTGAAATAAAGGTCTTTCAAAGAGAGAGAAAGCGAGGAGGAAAAAGGAGAGCGATAGGAAAAATAGGCAAAATAGGCGAATAAATGCTCAACAAACAGGCCGCTAGTTGCGGACCCATAGCGATAGGATAAATATGAGCGCAAAATTAGTTAGACAACCACTACTGATCCAGCCACATTAGAAGCAAGAAGCTCTCACTCTCTCTCTCTGAAGATCGACATCAACAACAACAAAAAGTCTTTTATTCAAGATCATCTCAAGCGTTAAAGCCGGCAAATAGTTACAAGCGGGTCTGGCAATCCAGCGAATAGGTGCATCTCGCACATTGTGGTCCTTCGAGCCGGATCACCAGGCCCGCATCATGCCGGTCACCCGCTCGAGAGGAACACCAGCCTCCATTCCCAGAGAAGAAAGAAGAGACGACACAACGGGCGGCGCACCGGGCTCGCCGAACAACACAGCGGGCGGCGCAGCGGAAGGCGCTCCAGGCGGCGATCCGGGCGGCGCTCCGGGCGGCGCTCCGGGCGGCACAGCGGGCGACGCACCGGGCAGCGCTCCAGGCAGAGCATCAGGCGGCTCATCGGGCGACACATCGGGCAACACGTCGGAATACACGGCGAGCACAGCGGCTACGGACACGTCGGCCACATCGACAACGCTGACGGCATCAACGGCGCGGACGAGGGAGCCCACGGAGACGCCGGCGTCACCGGCGGGAGAGGAACCCCTGCGGCAAGTGCGGGGGGGCCTCGCACATCCGGATAAAACCATAAAGGTAAGACGGGCAAACGAAGACCGCCCGCCACGTGCAACCACCTCGAAGGCTTCCACGACAACGTCACGACGCACCGCCAAACTACTAAAGGCGAAAGAAGAGCTGCTGCGATTGAAAATCGAACTCGCAGCCACACGCGTGGCGAACATCGAACAAGAATCCGACACGGAAGAGGAGCTCGACCCGGCGGAGGAAAGGGAACAAAATTTAAAGGTAGGAAAGTGGCTTGACAATAACCCTCCACCACTAGCGATAGCAAACGAGCCCCATAATGCGCCCGAGCCGCCACCACCGCCGCCCAAGGAATTGGAATCAGGAAAGTGTCACGCGGCATCGATAGATTTAAGTGAATTAGCAGCCGCGATAGCGCAAGCGGCTCGCGCCGGCCAACCGAGACACACAGTGGACCTACCCATCTTCACGGGAGCGCACCAGGAGTGGCTTTCCTTTAAGGCCACCTACATAGAATCGAAGAGCGGCTACACCGCTCAAGAAAACCTGGCGCGCCTCAGGAGAAGCCTCAAAGGTAAGGCGAGAGAAGCAGTGGAAAGTTTACTTATATACGGTTCAAGTGCAGACGAGGTCATGAAGACACTAGAATCAAGGTTTGGCCGGCCGGACGCGATAGCCATAGCTGAAACAGAGAAAATAAGAAGCCTGCCACGCCTCACAGACGCGCCACGAGAATTGTGCGTATTTGCGAGCCGCATAACAAACGCGGTCTCGATATTAGGCGCAATAGGTAAGCAACAGTACTTATACAACCCGGAGATAACTAAGTTATCAATAGAGAAGTTGACACCTACGCTTCGGTATCGATGGTACGACTTCGCTGCAGCACAAACAATAGAAGAACCGGAGATCGCAAGGCTGGCCAGATTTTTAAATAGAGAAGCGGAACTGTGCAGCCCCTATGCTCAACCGGAACAAGTGACGGAAGCCGTCCCATATAGAAAAACACAGAAGGCTTTCATCACACAGGAAACAGTGCGGCGCGAAGAGAGATCAGCGAAGCAGAACCAACATAGAGTGAACAACTGTCCGGTATGTAATAAGGAACATAGTATAGTGAAGTGCGAAGAATTTGAAAAGGCGGAGGTGGCGGCAAGGTGGGACATGGCGAAGGAAAAGAGACTATGTTTTCGCTGCCTACGATATAGAAATAGAACGCACAGCTGTAAAGGTAACAAGTGCAATATAGACGAGTGCATTAAAATGCATCACCCTCTGTTACATCACAAGATAGAACAGAAAAGTGAAATAGTGAGCTCCACTTGGACCGAGAGAGGAACACAGGCGTTCCTAAAGATAGTACCGGTCAAAATCATCGGTCCCAAGAGGAAAATAGACACCTACGCGTTATTAGACGACGGATCGACGGTCACACTCATAGATGAAGACCTGGCGCAGCGAGCAGGCCTACGGGGGCCGAGGGAGCCCATACGTATAGAAGCCATCGGGGAGACCAACGTGGACACCTCCAATTCGAGAAGGCTCTCTTTCCTCGTCGGCAACACCGGTAAGCAACATAGAATAGTGGCTCGCTCGATCAAGGGACTAAAACTGTCACCACAAACAGTCAGGAACGAGGACATAGTGGGGTGCCGACATCTGGAAGATATCGCCGGGACAATCAAGTACAGTGGAGCGCGACCACAACTGCTCATAGGCCAGGACAACTGGCACCTGCTGCTGGCTGAAGATAGAAGAATAGGTAACAAACAACAGCCGATAGCATCACTTACCGCCCTGGGATGGGTACTACATGGAGCCTGCGCACGCACCACGGGACATCGAGTGCATTTTATCTGCGATAATAAGGAAGAACGGGAACACCTGGATGTCGAACTCAAGAACTTCTTCTCATTAGAGGCCCTCACTATAGTACCTAAACAACCCCGCAACGACCCGGAGGTAAAAGCATTAAAGTTACTAGAAGAAAAAACGACCAAACTAGAAGATGGGCGTTTTCAATGCAGCCTGCTGTGGAAAAGTGAAGATATTAAGATGCCTAATAACCGTGAGTACGCGCTCAGAAGATTGGAGTCCACCGAACGAAAAATAGACAAGGACCCGAAGTTGAAGAGCCGAGTGATAGAAGAAATGAATAAATTAATTGAAAAGGGATACGCCGAACCTGCACCATCACAAAGTAAGGTAAATAAAACTTGGTACTTACCGTGCTTTCCAGTATTCAACCCGGAAAAACCGAACAAACTACGGATGGTGCACGACGCGGCGGCCACCCATCAAGGAATGTCACTCAACAGCGCTCTCCTCACGGGACCCGACCTGCTCCAGTCCCTTCCCGGCGTACTGATGAGAATGCGGCAACATAAGATAGCGGTCTCGGCAGACATAGCTGAAATGTTCCTCCAGGTAAAGATAGCCCCAGAAGATAGAGATGCCATACGCTACCTCTGGCGAGACGGAGAGAGATCAGCACCGCCAAAGGAATACAGGATGACGTCACTCATCTTTGGCGCGACGTCCTCACCCGCCACAGCGATATATGTGAAGAATAGAAATGCTAAAGACCACCAGGAACAATACCCAGCCGCCGCCACCGCAATAGAAAGGAACCACTACGTCGACGATTACATTCAAAGTTTCGAAAGTGAGGAAACGGCTATCGAAACAGCGAAACAGGTACGTGAGGTTCACAACAAGGCGCACTTCCAACTACGCAAGTGGGCATCCAACTCAATGAAAGTCCTGACGGAGTTACAAGAAAACATAGAAGAAAAGGAACTCTCCATCGGACCAGATACAGCTGAAAAGGTACTCGGCATGATATGGCAGACATCTACAGACTCCTTGAAATATAACCTAGGTCTAACTAGGCTACCTAATGACATACTACAGCGCACGCCGACTAAACGACAGGCCCTGCGTATAATAATGTCGCTTTATGATCCATTAGGACTCGTTTCACCTGTAACATCTAAAGCGAAACAAATCCTACAAGAAATATGGAAAAGGAGCACCGACTGGGACGCCGAGCTGGAGGAGGACCTGGCCGAGCAGTGGACGACTTGGACTGCGCACCTGCAAGCGTTGAAAAACATATCGATTCCACGTAGCTACTCATACTACAGTCAAGGCAAGAATTTACAATTACATATATTTGTCGACGCTAGCGAGACGGCTTACACTGCGGCGCTGTATTGGCGAGTCGAAGATGACGAGGGACATCCCCACGTCTCCCTGGTGCTGGCTAAAACCAGAGTGGCACCGTTGAAGACCACTTCAATACCGCGACTAGAATTACAGGCGGCGGTGATGGGCAGCAGGATGGCGAGCAGCGTGATAGAAGAACACGACAGGAAGCCCGAGTCTAGAATATTCTGGACTGACAGCAGGACGGTCTTGACATGGCTAAGGACCGGGGCGCGCTCGTACAAACCATTCGTCGCACATAGAATCGCCGAGTTGGAAGAGAACACGAAGATAGAAGAATGGCGCTGGGTACCAACCAAGCTGAACGTAGCCGACGACGGGACCAGGGAGGTTCCTAAGGATTTTAATAGTACACATAGATGGTTCACAGGTCCGCCGTTCCTGAGCGAGGTCCCAGCATTGTGGCCGAGAGAGACCACGAAGTCTGCTCAACCCACCGGCGAAGAGAGAACGTTGAAAATAGAAAACAAGAAACCGTCAGTGATGGCGGCCATTCCCGACTTCAACCGTTTCTCCAGCTGGGAAAGGTACATCCGGTCGACCGCTCGAGTTCTACAATTTATAGATGAATGTAAGTACAAAATAGTAAAAACTACATACGCCAGGACCCGAGCGAACAAAAAAACCGACCCGACCTGGGGTAAGCGCGAACATACTAAAAAGGAACCCGTACGCGTCAAGAAGGAAGAGAAGATAGACAAGTACAAGAAAGTATCAACCGAGCTGCTCCTCCGGGCCGAAGACATCGTCATCAGAGCAATACAAGAAGACAGCTTCGCAGGAGAGGTACATGATCTCTCTAACAATAGACGCGTCGGCAGTAGCAGCAAACTAAGAAAAATTGCTGTAGAATTAATTAATGGAATCATTGTAGTCAAATCCAGAATAGCGGCGGCAACGGGCGTCCCGGAGGAAACGAAGCGCCCACCCATCATCGACGGGAGACATCACGTCGCGCGGCTGTACATCGAGCACATCCATCGCGCATATCATCACCAAGGCGTGGAGGCGACGATAAATCATTGTCGTCAACGCTACCACGTCCTGGGGCTTCGCACCACGGCGCGCAGCATCATCCACCGGTGTACATCGTGCCGAAGAAGAAGATGGGCGCCTCTGGAGCCACCGACGGGTGACCACCCGGCCAGTCGGTTAGCTCATCACCACAGACCTTTCTCTTGTACAGGCCTAGACTACTTCGGGCCATTTCAAGTCGTCGTGGGGAGAGCAACAAAGAAGGTCTACGGGGCCCTGTTCACCTGCCTGACAACGCGGGCAATACATCTGGAGATAGCGGGGTCACTCACTACAGACTCCGCTATCATGGCGCTACGAAGATTCATCGCTCGTCGCGGTTGTCCTGACACCATCTGGTCAGACAACGGCACCAATCTGCACGGCGCGGCGAAGGAACTCAGACAAACAATAGACAACGCTACAGAACTCGAGGCGTCGAAGAAGAGGATCCGGTGGCGCTTCATCCCTCCCGGCGCTCCGTTCATGGGCGGAGCCTGGGAACGAATGGTGAAGGCGGTGAAGACAGCACTAGCAGCCGTGATGGACAACCGAGCAACGACGGAGGAGGTCCTCTCTACCCTCTTCGCGGAGGTGGAGATGACCGTCAACAGCCGACCACTCACCCACGTGTCGGTCGACCCCGAGGACCCCGTCGCGCTGACGCCCAATCACTTCCTACTGTTGGGCCCAGCGCACGCGCCATCAATGGGCGAGTCATCACCGAGCGATCTCCACGGCAGAAGTCACTGGCGGAAGGCACAACAACTGGCTGACATGTACTGGGCGCGATGGCTGAAGGAGTACCTACCCGAACTTCAGAACCGGCGGGAGCCCCGTGGACGAGGGCTCTCACTGCAGCTGGGCGACATCGTGCTGGTGGCAGACAACACCCTGCCACGCAACACCTGGCCCCTGGGGAAGATAGTCGCAGTGTACCCGGGGCCCGACAACATCGTGCGCACGGCCGACGTCAAAACCAAGGGAGGAACACTACGGCGGCCAGTCAAGAAGCTGGTGATCCTGCAGCAGGCGGAGACAACGGTCGTCCTTCACCCAGAAGATACGTCGAGACACCGGCATCACGACGTACGGCGGGAGAATGTTCCGGACGACGCCCCTGTTCCAGACGACGCCCTCTAAAAACTATTGAATTATATAACTTATAGCGATAATATAGAATAAGACTTATAGTAAATAAAGATAAGCATAAGCATTAAATATAAGAAATAGCTAAGATAATTATGTAATAGATAGACATGTAAATAGTAAATAGACAAAGTTGTAATGTATAATACATAGAGAGTTAATAGATACATATGTAATTCCAATTAGAGTCTAATTAGAATATAGTTTTAAATAGAAAATAAGATAAATTATTGTAAAATGATAAATAAACTATTTGAAATAAAGGTCTTTCAAAGAGAGAGAAAGCGAGGAGGAAAAAGGAGAGCGATAGGAAAAATAGGCAAAATAGGCGAATAAATGCTCAACAAACAGGCCGCTAGTTGCGGACCCATAGCGATAGGATAAATATGAGCGCAAAATTAGTTAGACAACCACTACTGATCCAGCCACATTAGAAGCAAGAAGCTCTCACTCTCTCTCTCTGAAGATCGACATCAACAACAACAAAAAGTCTTTTATTCAAGATCATCTCAAGCGTTAAAGCCGGCAAATAGTTACAAGCGGGTCTGGCAATCCAGCGAATAGGTGCATCTCGCACAGTAATTGTTAGGAAGTTTCAATCCACCTTAGATTATTTTAAGTCCTCACCATGTACGTACGTACACTTACATAAACCCGATTATAAATGGCAATTACTGCACTAAATTCACATGTTATAGAGGAATAATGTAGCTTAGTGTCACTAACATCTTGTATTGTATCGCTAATAAAACGAAAATTACGCGATTAAACCAACAATAAAATAGTTACGCGGTAAGACTAATCTTGATTATTTCTGTTCTCATTAGTGACACTAATTATCCCAGTTCCGATTACATACGTAGATTATGATCTCTGCGTGGGGCAAGGAAATAGGTCAATCCGATACCTAATTACGTTTAACACGTGTTACTGATCGAATGTGAATGGTGACACTGTCTTAATTTGACAGATCTTAAAATACGAGTATGTATTATGAGACAGTTTCCGTGTCGTCATGAGTCTAGCTACAATATGTATAAGAGCACCTTTCAGTTTTAGTCCTTTCCGTCATATAATGAAGCCCAGATAAAGATCTCACGCAGATAAATTAACAGTAAGCAGTAAGTGTTAATGTTAAAGAGAAGGGATAGCCCCTACTTCTTATTTTTCGACTCCTTACAAATCGATGATAACTTAACTTCTCAACAAAAGTAGAAAAGAAAGAGAAAGAATATAAAACAGATCTTTATTGCAGGTAGGTAAATAAAATTTGCGTTTAAAAAATTTGATGTGCTTTATATTCGTTCAATAAAAAGTTGCTGAAGAAAACCTCAATGGCGTAATGCACATCATCTCTAACCGTCAAGACTATGCTTCCTTTCAGGCTTATTAAGAAAATTCTAACAGGATTTTTATTTCTCTATTACAATCTTCCAAAATACCAGCGAAGTTATTAAGCTCGCCTGCAATTATATGAAGACTATGCTTCCTTTCATACTTCTATAGAAAATTCTAACAGGATTTTTGTTTATCTATCAGAATGTTCCAAATTACCAACAAAATTAATAAGCTCGCCTACAATAACGTGCAATAAGTATAAAAAAGACAACGAATCAATTTAGTCACAAAATTGGATAGATAGACACAGCTGCTAAACCTGCGGAATATAACTCAGCGTCACGACGATGACGCGCTCACAGCCTGTTTGCGCAAGCCTTTAAGACTACATAGTGCATCAAAAGTAAGATTGCGTAAAATAATACATGGTAAAAATGACCGTTTAGTGCCAACCTACATTATGGCCAACTTCTTTCATGTGGGTGTCGTAAGAAACGACTTAGGGTAGGGCCCATCTTTACTCCACTTAACACCCTTCTGTGTGCAAACAGATAACATAAACTGCTGTCATCAACCTGCCTGTCCGTTTAGTGACTTTGAGCATAGCATGTAATAGCAACGCATCTGGTGGATGTCTACGACCACCAATGAACTTCAATAGGCTGATGATGATGACGATGATAATATGTACCTATGTACAAATAACAGCACGCAGTGCGAAACATCCTCTTGTCTTTCCTCTTTATATTGAACCTTCTTTTAGATTAACTTATGTATAAATAACATCACGTAGTGCGAAACATCCTCTTGTCTTTACCTCTTTATATTGAACCTTCTTTTAGATTAACTTACTTCTCGTTATATTTACTGTGGTTTCTTTGCTCGGATATTTCTTCCGTTCACGTTTATTGAATGTCTACATTTATTGACGTGAATATTTTCCTGGAAATCTCGCTGGAGTGAATTTGATTTTTATCCACACCGTTATGGCCCAGTTGAAGAGGTTTGAAAACATCTATCATTTGAGATTAGAACAAAATGCAAGTTCTAAAATGTAAATGCACATCTGTCTATCTGCAAAGACATCAGTTTGGATAAAAGTTAATAATAATTAAGAAGTTAGTGCTACTAATGGGAAGTCAAATAAAGAAGTAACTGTAGTAAAATCACTACCTATTAATTAGGTGTAATTATTATCTAATTAATAGGATACGGCGTAGTACACTAACTACATAAGCCACAGCAGGTTGTCTTACTAGTTTTTGTTGATATGGCCAAAATAATGGTACTTCATAGACGTATGTACATATCTAATACATAATAATAGATACTATGGAACAAGGTGCCTAACGTCACAGTAAATTCTTTTACTGTGCTAACGTACAGCACGTTTGCTTCGATCTTAAAAACTACATGAGGGATAATAATACGGTTTTATAAATAAAGAAAGGATTACACGTTTTGACAATTTAAAGAAATTAGTGATTTGACGCATCAGACAAATATTATATTCACAGAGGAATTCGCTTCAGGATGATTTTCCATGAGTACAACGGTCCACTCTAATTGGCTCTTAAGATTCAAATTGGCGTAGTTAGAAACTCGATAATTTGTGCTCATTGAATTGCGTCGGAAAGTTCAAGAGATGTGCTCGACTAGCTGTCTGTTGCTTGCGTAGGATGAACTCAATTTTGAATATATATTGTTTTATTTATTTTTCTATCAATTTTAAGAGAGGTAGAGCTTTGTGGAAACTCCACTCTTAATGAGCCGCTCGTCTGGGGAAGTACCTCCACCTTACAGAAGACAGCAGTGAAGTAGCACTTCGTAACTGTTGTGCTATGTTTCTGCTGGTGAGTAAGGTTGCCAGAGCTCAGTTGGAGAGGGTATGGGTTTAAGGCCGGCAACACATCAACGATACCTCTGGTGTCGCAGATGTCCATGGGCGGCGGTGATTGCTTACCATCAGGCGACACGCTAGCTCGTTTGCCGCCTATGACATAAAAAAAAATCAACATTTTTGTATATTTGTTAATAATTTGTAGGATTTGTTTTTATATTTCTGCGTCAAAATCGCAAATGCAGAACGATGAAAGGTAACATTGAACAGCTTGCCCTTTTTCTTCTGTATCAGATACCTACGAAGGTAAAAATACCAAAGTAGGTATAAAACCTGAAATAAATCTACATAATGAAATAAAATAACTTTTAAACGATATAATCGCGGTGTAATTTAAATCGTTTCGTTATCACGACTGCTGAAAAGTCGACGGATTTTCCTGTAAACATGCAGTTTAAAATTATTCCGCGATCCTCCGTCTAAAAGGAGGTTTATATCATGTGTTACAGTCGCGTTATCCTTAGAAATCATTATAAACATTTAACTATAAAGAAAGATCAACCACAAAAAAAAACATCATACTATTGTGTGGTAGATGGGATTCGAACATCACATTTACGAAAACGCACCATCGATCCAAATAAAATGATTGGTTCCTAGGTACTTCCTTTTGAGATAAAAATTTCTCGCACAAGATATCCATTGTAGTTCTCACAGAACAATCATTATAATAAGACAGAATTTCTTCTTGTGGTACACACAACACAACCACATATACATATTTTGTATGAAACTACAGATCAAACAGAGTTGGACACTTTTGTATCTATTGAAATCGTCGACTCAATGTATATCGCGTTTCCAATTTCAAATCAGGTCCTTGAATTTCCTCGTACTCGTAAAGAAGAGGATTGTTAACAAATTAGATCGGATTCTTGCGTCCGAAGATTACCAAAAACAAGGAAGTCATTTGATTTTGAATTTAATTAATTTTAAAATGGCCTACATCTATGTTTAGATATTAAATTGTACCAATACATATGTATTTCATTTTTTTTTGAATGTTGTTGAAAAAGTTTATTGTAGTGAATGAGTCTAAAAATATTAGTTGAATAGGTACTTACTGTTATAAAAATATTAGTAATTGTCTATAATCTTTCTATGCCTACTCCTTGGCCAACATTCACTCCTCAACGTCAAAGTTTTGGCCAAGTTAGATGACGTCTACTGTACTACCTCCTAGTATATATCCAAGCAGAAATAGTAAATATTACTATAGAGTAAATTCTGTACACAAACCCTTACGCTACAGCAGATATGAATGTAAATGGGAGGCAAAACGTTTTAATTATTAAACGTATTAATTCGGTAATTGAAAAGGGATTGAAATTTGTAATTTTGGGCAAATCCGCACATGTACATTGTGAGTTGTACGTTTGTAATTCATTTCTCTTTGTCCATCCATGCCGGCAATCAACGAGGCCATATTAATTTGGATTATTCGATGCCGCGTTACCGTTTAAATGACATCGGAATTGATGGTTTAGCTTTGATAAAACAATATTGACTGAGTGCTGTATGTTGTATGAGTCGCGCTTGTCAATGCTTAGGTATATCGCGATACAATGCAATTTGTTATAGATGTTAGATAGATACTAATGGAAAACATAACTTCGTAATGAAACATGAATTTATAAATGGAATCATGACTTAAAATATTTTATCTTTACTAATATAAAAAAGCTCAACTGTTTGTTTGTTAGAAAGCGCTAATCTCAGGAAATGCAGGTTCGAAATAAAACAATATTTTTGTGTTGGATAGTCCATTTGTCAGGGAAGGCTTTAAGCCATAATTAACACTATGTGTGCGGACTCCACGGGGACGAAGTCGCGTGAGGCCCGCTAGTGAACTAATAAATGGAAAAGATTCTATGTAATTCTATGTATCTAAGTTATATGAGTTCTAAGTCTGATCGTGATTTTTTAGGGTCCGACGATTGAAGTTCCGTAGGGGCCCTAAGATAAACAAAGAAGTTTTATAAAATAACTAGCGGCCGCCCGCGACTCCGTCCGCGTGGATTTCGATTTCCAATAGACTAAAGCCTTCGTCGTCAAATAGACTATCTAACACAAAAATATTTTTTGAAATCGGACCAGTAGTGCAGGCAATGAAGCATTTTGGGTCCGAATTGTTTTACTGTGAACCGATTTGCATGAAATTTTGGAATTAGTTTCATTGCACCCTCCAATTCAAAAGTGAAAATGATTTGAGCGCCGCAACTACCCCTGGAGTGGTTGCCACCCCATCTCGGGGGTGAGTATTCTTTTTTTAAGATAACCTCGGATATCGATAGGAAGACTAATTTAAAGCAAAAAATCTATATCTATACTTATAATAAATCTGTAGAGAGGTCAATTCTGTACATTTAATATTTTTCCAAAATAACTATCAGGGGGTGTTTAATGATCGATACTGATACCAAAAATGCAATCAGTAAAATTTTTGTCTGTCTGTCTGTCTGTCTGTCTGTCTGTCTGTCTGTCTGTCTGTCTGTATGTTCCTTATAGAAACAAAAACTACTGGACGGATTTTGACGAAACTTGGTACCATTATTCTTCATACTCCTGGGCATATTATAGGATACTTTTCATCACGCTACAATCAACAGGAGTAGCGTAGTGAAGGGAAATGTGGGGAAAACGGGAGAATTTACTCCATTTCTTAAGCTTCAGTCACGTGTGCAGCCTTAATGGTTAAAGTCACATAGAAATCATGTATGACGGAAATATTCTACATAAAATTGCCTAAAAAATATCCCCCAACAGCATATGTCTATCTTTTATGGATGACTCACAATAACACGTGCAACTCAAGATCCAAATTGGTTTGAACGCGCTAAGCAGGAACTACTGGTTCGAATTGACAAAACATTTTGTGTAGTCACTTACCACTTACCATTTGTCGAGGTAGGCTTTAAGCTATTGTATATTCCTTTATTTTATCACATCATTGTAAATTGTGCTAGCGAACTATTTAGTTCTAAAATGTGCCGATAGATGGCGCACCTCGCTAGAGGCGCGGCCGCGGATCTGAATCTCGGTGAACAGATGATTTCTCAAATGTATAAGGTCTCCAGATTATTGTTAATAATGAGAAGCGTTTTTCGTCACTTAATTTAATTTGACTATTATTTCTATCCTGAGTAATTGTAATTATTAGTTCCCATAAAAGTGTGCAAGTTGACTGCATGCATATAGACCGTTGTTTTATTCAGTTAGTTTTTGCCTCCTCCCATGAGACTTGAGATGAGTTCCGATTGTTTCAAGAAGAAATATAAAACAGCCTTAATGAGAAGACAATTTGCAGCCGAAAATCTGAGTCGTGGAAACGGGAAGCTCCTGCCAATGAATATTTATTTCAAATAAATTATATAACCATTCACACACTCACGCACACACACACACACACACACACACACACACACACACACACACACACACACACACACACACACACACACACACACACGAAAACGTTCGTTTACTAAGTGCCACTCAAGAATTATTTTATAGATTTTTTATTTATTATTTGTTTCTTTATCTAGATTGTCCTTTTTTTTACATTAAATTTATTTATTTGTTTTGAAATGTAAGCCCTCGTAACGTGACCCTCGCACAACAGCTAAGAGGGGTGGGGATGGCTGAAAATCAGCGCTGACCTCTGTCAGCACCTGCTGAGCCACCTCCATTTACTTCCCATTTTAAGTCCATTACAATGTTAAAGATTTGTTGTAATTTGTAGTAATAGGATAAGTAGATTAGTTTGTCTAGCTTAAGAAAATTGTACTTTTTTATGGGAGTAATAAAAACATTTTGAATTTGAATTTGAATTTTTAGTAAGACTGTGTGCGGAAATCGTAACCTACGCGGACGGAGTCGCTGGCGGCCGCTAGTCATCTATAAAGTTTTTCGATAAATCTAATACTTTTCAAGTTATTGGAAATTGAATATTCGCAATTTTGTCACGTTTTTCATCGGTTTTTTGCAAATATCTCCAAAAATATAACTTTTATTGATTATGTTATGAGGAACAAAATTGTGGCAGGTAAAAAACTAAACAATTTTGTTTATAATAACGTATTCTAAGTGCAATATTAAGTTAGATGTTAAAGATCAAAGCCGTTTTTTATTTTGTCTGCATTTTAATCGATGTAGTCAATGTCATCTAGCGGCGACCAGATGCATTTTATGCATTCTTATAATTAAGAGTTTTGTAGTGCTTGAAATAAGCTTTCAAATGAGTACAATTAAAGTCTTTTGCACGTTAAATAAGTAAGCTGTATTACAAATAAGAGGAGCATCCAATATTTTTTCTTTTAAAACAATGGGTTAAATAAGTGCCATTTCCACCAGAATTGAAATTATTCGTATTCCGCCAAGAATTAACTTTATTATGAAGTGTTTCATAAATTGTATCAGTTTGGCTGCTTTAAGACACATATTTTTCAAAATAGACAGCATTAAAATAAAAATATAAAATCTCATATTTTAGAAAATCCAACCTTCTTTTCATAATATCTCAAAAATTACGACAGATGCGTATAAAAGTGTAGGGATAAAAAATTTAGGTATTTTTCTGACAAAAAATTAAGTAATTTTGTTATTGCTGTTAAACAAAAACTGACGGAGATATGATTGTTTAAAGAGCGCGTGGCAGCGGCAATCACAGCCTCTCTTAAGCCCTTTAACCCTTCACCGTTTTCGAAAAACGTTTTTAATTATATATTGCAATAAAGGATGTTGTAGTTCTCCTAATTACCTTTTCAATGCTCTTTTAGAAATTGTGATAGCATGAATAGCTTGGAAATGGCACTTGTGAAACCCATTGATTTACAAGAAAAAGCATTCGATGATCCTCTTATTTGTAATACAGCTAACTTATTTTACGTGCAAAAGACTTTTAATTGTACTCATTTGAAAGCTTATTTCAAGCACTACAAAACTCTTAATTATAAGAATGCATAAAATGCATCTGCTCGCCGCTAGATGACATTGACCAAATCGATTAAATTGCAGACAAAATAAAAAACGGCTACGATCTTTAATATATATCTTAATATTGCACATAGAAAACTTCAGGATAAACAAAATTATTAAATTTTTTACCAGCTACAATTTTGTTCCTTATAAAATTTTCGATAAAACTATTATTTTTGGAGATATTTGCAAAAAACCGATGAAAAACGTGACAAAATTGCGAATATTCAATTTCCAATAACTTGAAAAGTATTAGATTTATCGAAAAACTTTATAGATGATTTTTTGCTTAAAATTAGTCTTCCTATCGATATCCGAGGTTATCTTAAAAAAAGAATACTCACCCCTGAGATGGGGTGGCAACCACTCCAGGGGTAGTTGCGACGCTCAAATCATTTTCACTTTTGAATTGGAGGGTGCAATGAAACTAATTCCAAAATTTCATGCAAATCGGTTCACAGTAAAAAAAATCGGAGGTTGGACCATATTTTTCGCTTCAATGACTGCGCTACAGTTGTTCATGAGATTAGCGCGTTCAAACAAACAAACATACAAACAAACTCAGCTTTATAGATTTTAATATATCTAGTATTAATATACTAGATAGTCTAGTGGTTAGAGACCCTGAACACAAATTGCTACACACATGCAAACATTACACACACTTATTTATTTGAAACAAAAATGATACATTTCATAATTTTAATACTATAACTTACTACAAAGAATCTTACCGCTCCCTGACCATTAAGAGCTAAAATATGCCCTCAATGGATCGAGTCCATTCAATATTACCATTGTTTATAATTCCCAAAAGTCCCTTCCAGACAAAAGCCATTCAAAGGAACCGATCCTTTTTATCCAATATCTATCGGCCAACCATTCAGACAATACAGCCATTGAGCAGGCACTCTCTGGGATCATGTACGGAGCAAATAGCCGGTACAATTAGCACTAAGCATCGCGTCATATTACGCACGGAAAAAAAGACGATCAATAGTTATCATTCGGTTTCAATGCAGGCAATGCGTGTGCACTCGCTGCATACCTCCATGTAGTTCTTATCAAATAGTCTACGAGTTTTCTCGCTGTCCACCACATGACATGTGTTCCACTGTGGACATCGGGAACAAAAGAAGTTGCTGCCTCTGTTATTTTCTCTTCAGAAACCACACCACTGGAAAAAGTTAGTTACGGGATGGCATCCCTCCAAAGTGGAAGAACGTTATCATTCGGTAATTCGAAATCAGTTGCAAGTGCGACACTATGGGTCATTAGAAAAAACAAAGTTTCTTATTTGTGAGAATTAAGTACAACTGATTAAATTAAAACATTCCAAGACCACTGAAAAAGAAAGTGTTACGCTCATACCACTGTGCTCATACGCTGTAACCTCTGTGGTGTATATTAAAATCAAAAAGGTGCGCTACCCCTATTTTTGACTATTTTTATATGAAGAATATTCAACGCGTCATATCACGCACCGAAAAAAAATCAACGAAACGTTATCATCGTATCAATGAATGCGATGCGCCCGCGCTGCACATGGTATATCAGCCGGCGACCCGTCAGTCGACCGCCAGTCGCGCTGCTGACCGCACGTACACCGCACGAGACCGCACGGGACCGCACGAGACCGCATCCTCGTGGTCTTCCCGACACATCCTAAAAATGGTAAGTCCAGTGATTTCTACTAAAAAAGTGAAACGTTCGGAAGTAAAAATAAGAAGTCGAGATTCGCGCGTCGGCAATTATACCGTCTCGTGCAAACTTCTGTCGATCGTGCATAATGGAATTTCGTAATGATCAGGTAATTATTCGTCTCGCCGAACATATTTGAGACTCCTGGAGATATTTCTCATGACTTCTAGTAATGTGAAAATGTGCTGTTGTTCAGTTTTAATAAAACCTGTTCTAAGGTGATTTACAAGAAAAAATACGTGCGTAAACTAATTTTCCTGCAGTTTGACAAAAACAATTACCTAAATCGTTCGCATTGAAATTGTTTTGATCACAATTAACAGGTGAATGAATAGTTATTAACAAGTAATTAATTGAAGTGTGCGTGTAATGGTTGTAGGTACTGGTATCGAACTTCTTATTGAGGTTCAATCAGTGAATCAGGAAACTGCGCAAAAAGTCTCGGTCAAATCAAAGAAGTTTTTGTTGAAGACTATCGTAAAAACAAGTCTATTTCATGGGTGTGCCATAGTAAACATCAAATAGGTACATTAGAAAAACATTAATGAGTTCGCATCATAAAGTATATTATCTGATCTCGTTACAAGTAGCCTTTTTGTTGATGAACAATCGGCATCACAAATGCTCCTATCAACTTCGTCATTAGATGAAAGATATGTCCACAACTAATTGTTAATAAATCGTATTTAAACTGGATTCTCCTGCTCATTAGATTTTGCTTGTATGTATAATTGCCTCCGTGGTGTAGTGGATAAAGCGCTTTGCTGAAATCCTCGGAGGTCGCGGATTCGAGTCCCGCAGGGAATACCACTTTGCGATTCGGTGAGGAAATTGCAGGCTTGAATCACCTAATTGTCCGATAAGAATGATGATTCCGTGATTTAGAAATGGTCTGATTTCCCTTGTAAGGGTTACAGAGGTCATAAGTCGCTCCTTTGCAATAGCAAAGCTGGTCAAAGCCATCCTTTTCCATTGCAAAGGATACAACCAGGAGAGGCGATATGAAGATGATGATGGTGAAAGTGTCTTTACACAGCTATGGTACTACCCATGCCCCCGGATTTTCCCTAAGTTGCTTGTTACGACACCCACCAGGGAAGAATATTAATAGGTTGTTAGTGGTGTTACTATTCTCGACCAGCAGTGCAAGGATAATCTGTGGATATCCCAATTTATCGATTCCTGTTCACATCTCATCTCTTGAGAAGCGTAGCTATAAAACGTGATTAAAACTTTTTGCAAACACTTCAACGGTTATAAGCATGAAACAAAAAGTGTACACGAGGTCGTTACTAGTTAATTTGGATCAACAAACATTGCATTTTTATTATTTTCGCCTTCGTATGCAGCTAGACACGCAATGACCATTTAATAATGTGACTATTGTACCAGACTGTGCTCTTATATTTAACTTATAATTAAATCAAGATTGAAATAGTCCGCGCAAATGGAGTTTTTTTTTATTTATTTAGGTATTAGCCCATAAATGTCCCACTGCAGGGCCTCCATCATTTGAAAACATGTTTTTGTTGCAAAGATAGGTTTTTATTAAGAAAGACAATGATATCACATTGGAATGCATTGGTTTTAAAAATAGAAATGTACCTACTTCTAAATTTAAAACTTATCTTTTAATGTTCAGTATCATTATTAAATTATAAGTTTATTGATGAATAATTGAATAGGTAGGTACAACTTTTACTTACTTTTCATTAGTTTTCGCCTAAAATGAATCCAGATATATTAATCGACATTAAAGAACACCATTCTTACATCTTACATTGTACGTACGTAGGTACTTAATTTCTCAAAACTGATGCAATCAAAGATTCTTTCAAAGAAGCACCATTGTTGACATAACAGCAATGTACCGAGTACTTACCTGATACATGTCAACCATCCTTTCGTATAAATATAACGAGTATTTTTACTGTGTTTTTACTTTAAGGCAATAAAATTGTCATTGGAAATAAATAACTGGAAAACATACTAATTTCGTATTGCGTCTGCGTAGAAGTGGTCTTCAATACAAAAAACGTAATATCGTCATTCATTACTATAACAAATAAGTTACGCGATGTATTTTTATGTACTAGAGGCCGTCAAAGTCTTCGTCCTCGTGGATTTCGGTTTCTGCACACATAGTGTTATATTATAACATTAAGCCTTACAGATGGAGCTATTTTTTTGTTAACAATAAGAATATTCGAAAGGAACGTTATTCTTCGATTTTTGAGACTTGAACTTTGTCACTGCATTGGCTGGCCTTGGTAATTAAGCTTAGCCAATCGATATTAACATAAACTAACGAAATAGTTTTATTGCGTTATTTTCTATTTATTATAAGTATAGATTATTAAGAAAACGTGCCCACAATAATCAACAATTCTTATTTTATCAAAGACAGCTTGATCCAACTAATCTTATTAGTCGTAAATTTGCTTTGTCTTGCAAACCTAAGGGCTAGTACACAAATACAACTACACACCAATCACATAAAGGAGAAAGTCCACTTTTAGCAACCAATTCTTACCACCCGCAACTTAAGCTGACCTTAGATCACATTTTCTTATAATATTTCTTGAACTTGGAAACGGATAGACATACTTAAATATATATATTTTTATTCATACAACTATACCTAAATATATTACACCCAGACCAGGACAAACAGAGATGTTCATGCACACAATTTTTTGTCCAGTGCGGGGATCAAACACGCCCCGACTGATATTTTTGGCTGGCCTATTTGATATTTTTGCCAAGCAAGCATTAACATGAATGGGTGCTGAAAGTGAAGTAGGCAATGTGATCAAGTTGCGGCTGCTTAAAAATTGGGTGCTCGAAGTGGATTACATCTTCTAAAGCCGTATTCACACGTCGGCCGGCTGCATCTAATCTTGTGCAAGCACAAACACGTTACCTAGGCCTTTCAAGTCAGCCCCTATTTACATAGAAATTCGACTATCGCCCAACCGGCCATCTGTTACAGAGACAGGCTCGTAAGCTTAATAGTGTTGCAAGATTGTATTGCTGGTGTACTGTCTAATAATTACTTTAGGGAAAGGTCAACGTACTTAAATAAGATCGCCCCAAACCTGAACCTTCAATGAATATCCTCCTAGTTTTTTTAACGATAACATTTAAATTTAGAACTCAGAGGCAGAGTAGAGTCAATATACCGCAACATTGTAAAAAAGAACGTAAAACTGGGCCCCAATATTTTGGTGACAATGAAATGCAAGCACAAGTGTAATCAATGTGTACTTTGAGCACCTGTCAAAAAGTACTAAATGTGCCGGTAATGTAACTGGCTTCTGATAATGGAATACCTCGCAACACTTATTACTCTCATAATTCTTAAAGACAATTTAGGCCTATTGTTTCCTCCTTATCACAAAATCGGTCTTCAAATATATGTTACTATAAAACTCTGTAGTCTTTATATTTATAGTTAAGTTAGGAATTAACTAATATGTATTTTAAATGGAACAATTGCACGAACATCATATCTTTATGACTTAAATGTGATTGGTATTTTATTAATATCGCAAGATTACTTTCTCATGTAACATTTCTGTACAAATTATCAATTTCCAAACCACTAATTCCTAAGGTATACTTTGACTAATGAGTTTTTAAGCGAAACTACGTCAATTGATCTGAGTTAATTAAAACATATATTAAAATAAAAACATAGAACGTAAATCGTTAGAAAGACGCTATCCATGTTTGTGAAATAACAAGTTCCGGGGTAGTCTAACATCAACACTATATCTACACTATAATATGTATTATAAAGAGGAAAGACATTTTTGTATGTAACGAATAGACTCAAAAACTAATGGACCGATTTAAATAATGTTTTCTACACTATCTCCGGTGACAACAGGGTACTTTTGATACCGGAAACTTGGGGAAAAGGGGGGGATTTTTGAAAAAAAAAATTACGCCCGTTTTGAACCGTAGGTATCCTATCTTCTATATGTGTAGGTACTTCCCCAGAGGGGAGTGAAAGTTCCGCCAAGTTATACCCACTACTCTTGTGTTGTGTGATGTACATCAAATCAACATTCAATTTGCCCTTGAGGCATCACTCACAGACAGAGGACATTCATAAATAACTATTGTACCAAATTATTCATGAAAGTAATGTATGCCTAATAGGCAATTTGAATATAGATTTTCAAAACGGCTCAGTATTTTTTTTGAATCTATATTGCTTGTTAGGCTTCTGTTTGACTAATTAGCAAATATGTTTCTCTTCAGGTATTCCACATTAGTTTGTAGTGAGAATTTTACAGAAATAAAATCAAAGTCTCATAAATTCAAATCATCATCAGCCTATCGCAGTCCACTGCTGGACAAAGAACTCTAAGGCTCTCCATTTAGCCTGATCCTCGGCGACTGGCATCCAGTAATAACTTCTTCGTAACTTGAAAAAAAAGCAACCAAATGGCATTGGGTTTTGTGAAAAGTCAACCAAATTATAAGTTAAAACGCACTTACATAGAAATATTGAAGATGACGTTTTAATAATTTATAACAATGCGAAATAACATAGTGGAATGATATGAGTTTATAATATTAATAAATAAATGTTACGTACGACAAAAAAAAATGGGTTTGGGTTTATTAAACAACGTATGATAACTAAATTTTACACGTATGCAAAAAGCTAGTTAAATAAATATTTTCTTCTTCTTCCTTCGTTCAAGGTACAAGTTTATCTCAATATTTTATCTTTATGGTTTTAATCTTAACAACTAATGTTCTAAATCTACAAGATGCCAAGATACGTCAGGCAGTGTTATTAGATAATATACAGCTTGCTTATCACTCTGATATTAATATTTAGTTGATTATATGCTGAAAATTACGTACCTAGACTAACAGCCGTTGCAGATAACGTCTGGTACTAAAACAACCTGGAAGTATACTGCCGTCATAGCGAAAAAGGGCGCATCTAACATTTTTCTCAAAATTGAGTTAGATAGTGATTCGGAATCAGCAGAAAAAGGCGCACCTTCTAGTATTTTTTAATTTTATGAAATACGAATACTCTTTCTTTTATGAACAACTAAAAAGGACTTATCTACAAAATTCATTGTAGATTACTAAATTGAAAAGACGTTTCTGTATAATACTAAGATGTAAAGACGTAACTAAGTAGATGAGTCTTATTCGTTTACAAAATATATTAATGTTCATAGGTTGAAAAGGCGTAACTACATGATCATACGAAGAAAAAACGCATCTGAGTAGATGCGTCCTTTCTTCTAAGTATTACGAGAATCGGTAAGGCGTACGTGGCAGTAACGTCTTTTCTACTAAGTATTGTTGCGTGTGCGGGGGGAAGTGGAAGCCGTGGTAAAGAACATGTTCTAACAGATGCGCCCAGATATAAGAGTATATCCAAAAAAATCTCTATGTTTTTGAAGATTTTAATCAAGAAGTATAGAAATGAAATGAAACTATTTATTCAGCAATTTGATTCACTTAGTGAATTATTTTGTTCGTCAAAACCTTTTTTCACCCAACCAGCGACTTGGCGAACTGAGAAGAGACGCCGGAAGAAACTTAGCAGTTACGCCTTATTCAAAAAATAATTTCAATATCACAATTATGTCAAATATAATAAATATAATAATGTGCAGCTGAGCAGATTAAAATGTACATGCATATTTGTCATTTAAATAAGCCTTTATTTTATAGTAAGTCTTCATCAATAAGCAAATCTTAGGAAATTCAATAAAATTTTCAGGAAGGTTCTTAAATATTTTGATACTTAGTCCAATAAAAGACTTCCCAGTCTTATGAAGCCTCTGACTGGGAACGGCAAGCTTATGTTTATTTCTTGTATTAAAGCTATGAAAGTTATTTTGTCTAGAAAAAATGTGTAAGTTCTTGCGTTTGTATAAATTATGCAGTCAAAGATGAATTGCGACGCTGTAGTTAAAATGTTAATCTCCTGAAATACCTTTCGGAGTAAATCACGCGGCTTAAGATCATACATTGCACGGATCGCCCTTTTCTGTATTATGTACAAAAAAAAATTGTATATCAGCAGATGATGTCTCTTTTCGGCAAAACGGAGTGTTTTAAATCTGACTCCGACTTTCCGGAATGTAGCCGTGCCGATAACCAACCGCCTTGAGCTCTTAGGTTTGAGCATCTCACCCAAATTAAATTTTGGCCAATACATCGAGTCGATTGCTAAGACTGCTGCCAAAAAGCTGGGTATCCTAAATAAGGTGAGACGATGCTTCACTTCCGAGCAGCTTCTGTCTTCTTTGCCTTTATCGGGCCCAGATTCGCTCGTGTATGGAGTATTGTTGTCACCTCTGGGATGGCTCAGCCCGCTATCAGTTAGATGCACTTGACTCGTTGGAATGCCGTGCTAAGAGACTCATTGGTGATGACTCACTGACCGAGACTGCTTTGCAAAGCCTTGTCCATCGTAGACGTGTGGCGTCTTTATCATTGTTTTATCGGCTGCATTTTGGTGAGTGTGCGTCGGTCTTACATGACCTTATTCCTCCAGCTCCCTTCCGCCTTCGGACAACTAGACGCGGTGAGGGCTTTCACCCTTACATTGTTAATATTCCTCCTTCTCGCACGAAGCGTTTTGCTTCATCTTTCATAATGCGAACTGCTAAGGAGTGGAACTCTCTGCCGTGTTCTGTGTTTCCCGAACGTTATAATTTGGATGTCTTCAAGACTAGAGTGAACAGGTATCTACTAGGCAAGCGTGCTCCATCTTACGCCTCATCTACACTTTCCATCAGGTGTGATCGAGGTCAAATGCAAGCCTATCTTAAAATAAAAAAAAAATAAAAATGATCCCCACAATAACAGACTGTAAGACGTAATACTTTGGAAATTGCTGAAATAAACCAATATCGTCGTTCTAATATCAGTCAATCGTCAGAACTGAGTCTCCCTGCCAAAGCAACAATATGGGGGCTCCATTGTAATTTTGAATCTATAGTAATTTCTAAAACGACATTTGAGTTGACTACATAAATATGTTCATAATTCATTGAAATATTTGTTATAACTTGTGGCACATTTGGCATTGTGAATTTAATACATATACCAATTACATCCTGCTTAGCCTCGCATATGTCAAAAATATGTTTTACTAAAGAAACTCCTGCATCAGTTGTAGATTTGTTTGTAAGTAAATCAGTACTGATTTTCATTTAACAAAGAATTTTAATTTAAATATGACAATAATTGATAAAATATTTTTCATACATACATATGGGTCTGAAGTGGGACAGATCACTCTTTTCTCCTGATTTAAATAAAGAAATTAATATACTATGTTTCATAAGATTTATAAACTAAATATCAATGCTAAATATGTATGTGCAATGGGAATAATAATGGATTTTTGAATATGTATTGAAATACCCCATAGATCTTCCGTCTTTTTTAACATAAGTTCTTTGAATGTTTTAATTATAACTAGTGCATCAATATGTGTGACATTAAAAAGCAACTTTACACTTTTCCATTTTTTATTGAAGAAGGCATTGAGCAACATTGGATGATATGCTAAAAATGACCTTAAACTTCAATTATTGCTCATTAAATGCCAAAATATAACGGGCGTTAACAGTTTTCTTTTATAATTGGTGTTGCAAAACTTAGAAGAAAAGCAGCAAGTAGCTAAATGCGCCCTTTTTTAGTAAGCCTCGAAACAAATTTCAATACAATGAAAGAACGTTCAAAAAATTACTACGTTGAAAAGACGTATCTAGCCAGAAACGCCTTTTCAATGAAGTATTGCGGGTTTTTTGTATTTTTTTTACTAAGAAGAACAAGAAAATCGCGTATTTTAAATAAATAATATTGATATAATTGAATTTAATTCATGTGTCCTGATAGGCTACCTAATCATACAAGTTTTAAAATTGCAAAAAGATTAAAATACCTATTTTCCACTAAGCAGCAACGTTTTTCATTTCATAATCACAAAATATTTTTTTTCTCCGTTTTCTACTTTATGTAGAAGCGCCCTATTTCCTTATGACGGCAGTATAATATTTCTATAAATATTATACTGCCGTCATAAGGAAATAGGGCGCTTCTACATAAAAAATAAAATTTTATTGGAAAAAATAGTGGTACTACCTATGTAGTACCACTATTTTTTCCAATAAAATTTTAAGACATCTTCACGTGGGAAAGAGAACTTTGTTAATACATGTATCGATGTATAAGTTACATTTTACATACAAAAACTTAGAAGAAAAGCAGCAAGTAGCTAAATGCGCCCTTTTTTAGTTTTTTTTAGTGGTGTTGCTTATCTGATGTTTTCATATTTTTCTTGCTTGTAGGTATCTACCTAACGTGAGTATCATAGTAAAAAGTCCGCAATGCCGCAAGTGTTTCAAAATATCCAACAAAAAAAGATATGGATTATTGTTGAATAGCGAGCTGTTCTGCCTACCTAGTTCTACTAATTAAAAATTAATCGCGTCGAAACAAAAAACTTTGTAGGGAAGATGGAGGTGCTATCAAATCTCAATCAATTTATTGACAGTTCTGATTAGGTTAAAACGGGCAAGAACTTCTACTTCCTTAAAAGAATATTAAAGATGTTGCTTTCTCTGTAATAAAATGTTGCTCCGGTTCTTGTCTAATATCTAAAGGACAATGCCCATTTTTGTATGGGGATCCGTACCATCTTGCGTCACATTGAATTTACTCTCAAAAGCTTCGTTTTTATTCATCCTTCCATTACCAAAAAGATTTTGTCAAATATTTAACCGCATTTTCGAAAAAATCAAAAAAGTTAGAAAACGCCTGATCATACTTTTTAGCAATGTTACATCGTTGTGATTGGTATAATTTATGTATTAATACATAAATGTGAACTGCCTTCGTGGCGCAATGGCTAGTAGGTCGCACTTTAATGCGACGGCCGCGCCGGGGGTCCCGGGTTCGAATTCCGGGTTGGACCGATGAAATATTGTGCTTACTAGATGAAGTGGTGTCCATTGCAAAAACACTTGTTCTGTATGAATTTATTTAACCTATCAACATTCAACTCTCGTTTAATTATGATAAATGTATTATCATAACGGATAATAGGCCACTAATATCAATATTATTATCATGAGTACTTAGAATAAAATAAAAAGTAATAAGAATAAGAATGTTTAATAAAGAAACTTACTGTAGTAGGTGTTACCCATGAGTTTAATACTTCGCGTATATTTTCGTGCACATTACCGACCGAATGTACCAATGTGTTCCTTGGTATCGCCAACAAACAGTTGATACACCGACGCCGATTACTCACTGAAGTCATATTGCTTCTTTCATCCACTTTAACTAGCCGGACAACTCACACCAGATCTATCTGAATTCGCCACAACACAAGTCACTATCTCAACACTGTCGTTATAAAAAAATAAAAGAACAACACAAACGCAGCAGAAAAACATCCATCGATGGTCGATACAAACAATCAAACACCAAAGACAGTCTGAAATCAGTGTTCCGAAAAGCCTTGACATAATGTAGTTCATAAAATACGAAACGTTTATTTCATAAAAAAAGTTGATTTAAATACAATTTCTTATAGTTTATGTGCCCATTATTTTCTATCGTGTATTATAATCTTTGTGAAATGTTTAGATAGGCTAATACTAATTAGGTAAACAAGATTTTTATTTTAATTGTCAGGTAACAATATTGAGTGACAACTATAATCGGAATTCGGAACAAGAAACTTACGGGAAATGAATCTTGCGGAAGTAGGTAGGTCATTTGATCACAATTTATTTTTATCTTTTAAACGCGGTTAAAAGAAACGGTGAAATTCCAGTAAATGGTATAAATAAATAAAACTTTATTTTCGGTGTGAATCTACTTTTGACGCAATATGGTACGGGGTTTGGGCATTGTTCTTTCTAAGCAAAATTTAATAACTGTCGATCCAGTAGTTTCGGTGCCGATTCATTTCAGACAAACAAACAACTCTTTTCTCCTAGTAATAAAATAGATTACTCCCTAAATTGTTAGATATCTTCAAATACACTGACGCCCGTTTTAACAAGAAAATTGTCTTTCAATCGGTCTCCCAACCCACAATAGACGGAATTCCAATAGCCCCATAAAAATTCCCAAGAGTGGGAAGCAAAAAATTGTATTATCTATGGCAACAAGTTCACAGTGCGTAACAATAGACAAGTTATTATTTGGCGCCAAACACTCTAAAAAGATAGTGATGTCAAACACCGCTTGTTCATAAGTACAGGATTCCGTACAAGTCACGTTATTTATTTTAGTCCCATAAACAACATTGAGAAAAATAGGAAAGCTCTGTTATAACATTTTAAATGTAACGGATGTAACCTTTCAGGTGTTTTTGATATAATAATAAAATCAAAGTGTAAACTATTGCCCAAGGGAAATAAAAAAATCTTATTTTAAATATTATCTTAACTTAGCGATATATATAGCATTAGTTAGATAAATATATTATTTACATAACAATAGTTCAACTTATATGTAATAATAAAGTTCACTAGGTGACTACAATTTTTCGCACTATGTATTGAACCCTAAACATATAAAAAGCGCATGGAATTTGTCATTGAGGCCGCTCTATACACTATTGTCACCATGCTGTACCGACAGCTATTATCCATACCAGAATTAGGGTTGCCACTGAATTCAAAACGATTAAGATTCACCTATCAAAAAAGTGTTATTTTTGTTAAAAGTCAATACGTATATGTAATTGTACTCAACAATATTAGGTATTGAATAAATTGATTGTGGACCAAGCTTTTTTTTTCGTTAAATCGCCAAATAACTATTTTTAGACTTTCCTGTAAATTGGTGGAAAATCCCGATCGATGTAGGTGATTAACGTTTAATTATTATTTAAAGGATATTGCGGCTACTACCGCAAGGTGACATTTTCCCTAGGTATTTCTTAACAATTTGACTTCATTTTCGGAAGTAGTGGATCCAAATAGTTTAATTTTTACCACTCGCAACCCTAAACAGTGAAGTGACTCTACGAGATGGTCAGTGGAGGCGGGCAATAGAGGATAATAGTATTTCATTGTTCTTCTTCAATTGCAAGTAATTGTTTCGAGGGATATCCGCTGCAGACGATCTGCATAGACTTTTGACCATACTCTTTCGCGGTTATTGAACCCATATTAAAATTCAGATTAATAACTTAAGTCAAAGTGATTTATTAAGTAATTTGATTTACAAAGAATAAGGTACTTGACACCATCACTCATTTGACTTTCTTTTATTAACTGTCAAAACGATTCCAAACTATGAAGTTTGTATGGATAGAGCACACTATGTCGTCACTCTTTTTGAAGTAAACTGAGTAATTAACTGTATTATTTTAATTTATAAAGGGATCCTCATCTTACGTATTAACGAAAACAAACCAATGTGTACATTAAGTGCTAAAAAGCGTCTTATTTTTGAAAAAAAAGTGTTGTGAAATTAATTGTAATATATGTCAACTTCCCTATTAATTTTGCACGTCTTATCTTTTCTGACCTACAAGCAGGTCGACGTGAATGGCCCGCTGAGAAGAAGTTTAAAAAGTTATTTTGTCATTTTTATAAGAAACAGAACAAATGTGCTGTTAAACCGAAGAGACACCAAAATTTCATAAAAACGTGTAAAATGTTTCATGGTTACTAAAAACCAAAAGAAATAATCATCAGGCATAATATAGATTTAGGGTCTCAAAACTATGAATTCTCGAGGTATAATAAAACACATTTTTAGATAATTATTTATTTTTCGACCCACAAAGGCTATGCAACTTCACACGATAGGAGTTCCCACTTTAGGAGAACTAGTTCTTGTATTATGCATTGTTTGAAGTTTTGAACCTGATAAACTCAATAAATTACATAACGTTACGTAGGTACATGATGTTGCTTAATGAGAATGCTCTGTTTCACTGACTCAAACGTTATACAAAATACAGTTTCATCTTAGATAAATAAAAAAAAATTGGCCAAGTGCGAGTCGGACTCCCGCACTGAGGGTTCCGTACAAATTCTATTTTTGACGTATTAAAAAAACTACTTACTAGATTTCGTTCGAACCAATTTTCGTTGGTAGTTTTTATAGTAATGTACATTATATAATTATTTCAGTTTTATCATCCCCTTATTTTAGAAGTTAGAGGGGGGGGGACACTCTTTTTTCCACTTTGGAAGGGTCTGTCACGCAAAGTATTCACATTAGAAAAAAGTGATACTAGAAACCTTAGTATAATTTTTAAAGACCTATCTATAGATACCCCACACGTATATGTTCAATGAAAAAAAATATTTCGAGTTTCAGTTTTGACTATGGGGACCCCCACGTTTTTTTATTTTTTTTCTACTTTCATGTAAAAACCTTGTTGCGGTTCACGGAATACATCCACTCACTAAGTTTCAACAGTATAGTACTTATAGTTTCGGAAAAAAGTGGCTGTGACAGACTGGCGGACAGACAGACAGACAGACAGACAGACATGACGAATCTATAAGGGTTCCGTTTTTTTGCCATTTTGGCTACGGAACCCTAAAAAGAGTAAAAAAATGTTTAGCCTTTTATATAGATAATTAACTAATTTTAAATTCGATAACTGTAATTTACTGTATAACGGTAAATTTATCGATAATTTATTAATTATAAACAAATAAATAATCATCTGGCTTCAGGCAGGATCTATCGTTCAATTTTAATCTTAACAGCGTAGCTGACAATAGAAGTATCCAATTTAATGTGTGGGAGGGTACTCCATCCAGGCATTGAACTGACGAAAATCTCAAGGCCAGTGGCATTCGTTCCAAGCTCTTCGTACATTGAAAAGACAGTTAATGTCTGTGTAATTTCTATTTACTTTTTGCACGATCATGAGATCATGCGACAACAAAAAGTTGCAGTATAGTGGTGTTGAGCATTTAGCGATCAAACTACTTTCTTCACGAGATTAATACGAGGAAATCCACTTATTTTAATTACAACTAGACAATGTGACTATCAAATTAATATCTTGATTATAAATTAATAAATAGCAGTAAGATCAGTATGATAGTTCACTGTTTATCATTATTACCACAAGATATACTTAATAACAATCATACTAATTCTCGTATCGTCCTATATTTCGTTGAAATCATTTGCTTCTTTATCAATCCGTCCAATTTTAAAACCACGTGGTGGGCACACTTCGCCAAATAAAGGACCACGCGCAAGCGATCCGTATCACCTGTAATTTGGGTCCAAGCATTTCACAAATTGCCGCGGGCTGCGTGGGACGTACTTAGGTATCGGAATTGGAATGGGCATTTGCCAGGCGATCCCTAGGTAAGATTCCTACTTCCAAATTTTAACGCAGGGGTTTAGTTATAGCGTAAAAATGTAGTAAATCACAGGTACAAAATACAACGCGCTGTATTATACAAATGACACGACGCTGTTAAGATATACTGTGAATGCATTTTTATGCTAATTAATTGACACTCAGACTCAACACACAGTTTAATTATGATTATTAATTTGATGAAATAGTTTCACATAACATTTATGACCTCCCGTTCATTAATGTTTCCGAAAAAAACTTCTTCACGCAAACGCACGTAGCTGCATTAAAAACGTTTATTGAAATATTGTACAACCCGGTTTACATACGATTATCTCTAACCAATACAAAAGGCACGACGCAATCACACATAGCTTAATAACTGACCACGCGCGAACGATCCATATCATCTAATTAGGTGATTATCCTTCTTACTAATTGCCATTAACGCCAGTAACGAATTTAATCCCATTCTGCAAACATGATACGAATATTACATTTTCTCTGGTGTTCTTAAGGTTCCTTCACTCAGTCGTGACTAACAATCACGAGATACCCCGACCACACATCTTAAAAAATTATGCGACCACGTGCATGCTATTTTACGAATTTGTTTTTCCGGCCGACTCGAGATTTTAACCCTCCGCGGACCTCCGGCGCGGCTAACTAAGGCAGGCAGGAGACATGACCACACGTCATCAAATGCAACCACGCGAGAGCGATCCATATCACCTAATTGGTTTTTAATACTCTTCGCCGATGCCGCAGGGCCGTATGGGACGGATTCAGGCGCGTATACCAAAATAAGACACAGGAATACAGACCAGAATTAGACTGACGCTTGTCAATTTGTTCTTAATAGGCCGCTTTAGAATAGCAACACTCAGCTGGAAGTACGCTGTTGAAATATCGTACTGAAAATAGGAAAATTATATCGTGACGTATCGCTTCGATGGTCTAGTGATTTCAGCACAGGGCCGTGGTGTCGAGGTCCTTGGTTCGATTTCCGGGCTGGGCAACATTTGCGTTGGTTTTTCCGAACAGCCCTGGTTTGTGTTTGGCAAGTGTAACTGCTATGTTAAACCAGCGGGCATACCATTTTTCATCCAACGGGTCCCTAAGAAAGGCTCCAAACTCCAATGCAGTGCTATACCCCAACAAAATGGGTGCATTGATGCATTTGTGTGGCGATGACGACATAATCATACCCAATGCGGAAACATAATATTAACATTCATAAACCTATTGTGAAACAAGTTTCTTGAATTTTGTGCAGTTTAATGCTTCTTTTTGCAACGAAAAATTTAATTGCTTTTTTCACTTATTTTATAAATAACCATCTCGGTAAGATGGCATTGAAATGAAAGTATAATGTATTCTTATCGAATTTAAGTGGCATATCTGAGAAAAAGTATGCATTAACCACACATAACTTTCATGTATAAATCAATCAGTATCAAATAATACCTTTATCTTATCGAACTCAACAATATACATTATTTGTTTATCTTTATTACTTCTGTATTATTAATGTTTGCTACACAATATAAACGTTTTCGGAGCTTAGGGAAATCCAGTACACGCCTCTCTTATCCAATCAACACTTTTGATATTTTGGTAAAACATAAAGAATTATGTTTTATAAATAACTAGCGGCCCGCCCCGGCTTCGCCCGTGGTACTTGTCCACTATTTAATGGATGATATTATACATTAAAACCTTCCTCATGAGTTACTCTATCTATTAAAAAAAACCGCATCAAAATCCGTTGCGTAGTTTTAAAGATTTAAGCGTTCATAGGGACATACAACATACAACATGACAGAAAAAGCGACTTTGTTTTATACTATGTAGTGATTATTTTTTCAAGCAAAACAGTTAAGCACTGTCATGATATACCTACCGTATTCGAGCAAATGTGACAGTTTAATTTCGATTTATTTATGAATCACTCTCGATAACATGGTTCTTTTATGATTATCTACCCAAACGTAATTTAATTTTGTGTTAAAAAGATATAATTTTATTATATAGTTATAATCCCATAGTCCGAATGTGTCGCCTTTACAACGAAGTTAGCCAGAATAATCCGGAAATCGATATTTTTAACTCATCCATAAGTGTCTTCAAGCGTAGTCTCAGAACACTAAATTGAACGTTTTTATTTACAAAAATTTTGTTACCTGTTTGGAGTGTGTGATTTGTTTTCTTTGTTTATGTCATGTAAAGTAACAAATAATGTTTGATCATGCAATGGATACATGTTATTGGGTGATAGTTTAGACTGTAAAAATAAAACTTAACCATTGTATTTAATCATAAGCTGTTACCTGTATGTGTCCTTAATAAAATAAAATAAAAATAAAAATAAAATATAGACTAAAAAAGATGGTTTTCACCAGTAAATCAGACGATTAGACTGGTTTAATTGTAATACGTAGGTATGAGTTACTAGTGTGCGTATCAATGAGTAAGCTTTTCTTGTAACATAGAGGTGGCCGTGCCTTCAAAAAAAGTTGTCAGTGTATTAACAACATGATCATCACTGTAAAAGCAACTACAGCGTGACCACAGATAAGTGGCAAAAGTATAGAAACACACCTAACGAAAACGCGACCGAAGATATAACTTCAAACTTTCGCGTTGCATTATAATTATTTAACACTAGCGGCCGCCCGCGACTCCGTCCGCGTGGATTTCTTTTTTTCGAAATAAAAAGTAGCCTATGTTCTGTCTCAGGGTCTAAAGATTGTCTGTACCAAATTTCATCAAAATCGGTTGCGAGGTTTAAGCGGGAAAGCGTAACAGACAGACAGACAGACAGAGTTACTTTCGCATTTATAATATTTGGGATTGAATTTATTAGTTGGGATTAGTTGGGATTACAACGGGACTAAACGCGATATTATTTTTAGCAAAGCAGCATTGTCAAGCAGTAAGTACTCAGGTACATATTAACGAAATGAAATAATTTATTCAGCAATTTGATTCACTTAGTAAATTCTTTTGCACGTCAAAACTTTTTTCACCCTAACAGAGCATCGTCGACGTGAATGGCCTGACGTGTATTAAATTAAAACTTAATATCGCGTTAAGTCCCATTCCATTGCAATGTTAAATAATAATAACGCGACCGATAGTCCAGGAATTTTAGATTTTATCTGAGGAATAATTCCTAGTGAGCTGAAAAAAACTAAGTGGGTATACAATACCATATGTGAGTGCATTCTAGTCTCTATTTCAAAAACGGTTAATCCTACTACTATTATAAAGGCGAAAGTTTGTATGTGTGGATGTATGGATGTGTGGATGTATGGATGTATGGATGTTTGTTACTCTTTCACGTAAAAACTACTGAATGGATTTGAATGAAACTTTACCACAATATAGCTTATACATCAGAATAACACATAGGATATTGAAAATCGAAATCCACGCGGACGGAGTCGCGGGCGGCCGCTAGTTCTACATAAAATTGCAAGAGACGAACAACTTTTATGCAACCATTATTGACCTCTGAGCAATAGATCGCGAGATATTTGCGAAAAACTGATTTTCGTGACGTTTGGACCCCTATAACTTTTTTAGCCGACACGATATCAATGTCGATTTT
This sequence comes from Nomophila noctuella, assembly GCA_958496325.1. NCBI lineage: Eukaryota > Metazoa > Arthropoda > Insecta > Lepidoptera > Crambidae > Nomophila > Nomophila noctuella. Next base: position 10,647,264 of record OY292497.1, read on the forward strand.
TCACATCATCATTACAATATCATAATGAAGGTGTATACAAAAATTCAGCTCACTAGGAATTATTCCGCAGATCGTGGATCAAAATTGCTAAAATTACTGGACTACGAAGTTCGGCAGGATTACGCTCTCAATGTATTTTACGTCAATGGAGGATGACACATTATGCCGAAATCACGTCACGAAATATTGTAAAGAAAACTTCGACCGCCTTCTGTCGTGTTTTTTCCGCTTAGTGTGTTTCTACACTAAAAATAAAATGGCTGAAAAGTCTCTAGCAACATGGCATAACGAGATATCCACTTCAGGCCACTTGCACTTTCCCAGATTTATACACCGGCGTTTGCAGACTGAACGTGAAGTGGGAAAAACTTGCGATGAAATAAAACTGCGCGATTCGATGCAGTATAAATTGCACGCGGTCAATCAGTTTTGTCGTGACAGGTTTATTCACTTAACTATAATATTTACTACTGTTATTATTTACTTGGCCTCATTTTATAGTTTAAATTAGAGTCATTAATATTCAATACAGCCTTACGCCCGCGACTTCGTCCGCGTCCCGTCCCGTCCTGTAAATTTTCTTGCCTAAAAACCATCCCGGGACATAAAAGAACAATTTAAATAAAGAATTCACCAAATTGGTCCAGGCGTTATTGAGTTATGCGCTTGCCAACACATTTTGCGATTGATTTTATATATAAGATATAAGGTTACACCTTAGCCTTACATTTAGACTTTTTTATTAAAAGCTAGCGGCCGCCCGCCGCTCCGTCCGCGTGGAGTTAGTTTTCCCCACACATAGTGTTATAATATAGCTTAAAGCTTTCCTCTACTAATGTACTACCATACGGAAAAAAAGTTCCTGAGATTGGCGCGTGCAAACAAACTTTTCATCTTTATTATATTAGTACCTATAGATAATTATCTTCTTTCGGAAAATGTTATTTATATCTGCTGGTACAAATGTACATGTGCATCATGGGTGCCAGACATAACATAAACAATAAACATACTTAAATAGTTTTCAATTAATAACACATAAATTATACAATGCAAACACAGTAGGCAATAAAAATACACATGACATGTTTAATGTTTATGCAGAACTTATATTTGTATAGTACAGAGAGCTAACCTTTAATTAATGAGTATTATTTATTATTTACGACTTTCATCCATTGCACTAAATCAGTCGCCAGCACTACATTGTACAAAACAAAGTCGCTTTCTTGTGTCTGTTTGTTTTTATTTAAAAGGGAGGCAAACGAACAAGTGGGTCACCTGATGGTAAATGATCACTGCTGCCCATAGACATCAACAAACGCACAAGGGTCACAGATGCGTTACCTGCCTCTAAGACCCTCCCAACTGAGTCTGTCCCTATGAATACTGAAATCATTGAAAATACGCAACCGATTTTCATGCGTTTGTTGACAAATAGAGTGATTTATGTTTATAATTCATGCGTATACACGTACGAAGCCGGGACAGATCGCTCGTTAAAAAGTCAAAATATACCGTAAATGATAAGTAAAATACAGGCTGCTTTCTTCTTGACTATTTATCCAGGTGTAAATGCAAGTCCTTACTCGGTCTAAGATGTCACACACGCGTATTTTCAATTACGAATATTCTGGCCTGTGTTTCTTTTAATAACTTTTCAAAGCCACATTCCAAATCTAATTAAAACGCACCATTTTATAACTGTGGCAGTATTTGTCCAGGTGTTCAGTATTCAGCAGACTATTGTATGCGCAGACGCATACATAGTCTACAGAAGACGATGTATGCGCGGACGCATATACAAGGCGCACTTGTCTGCATTCTTAACCTAAAATTACGCAACGGGCAGACAGGCAAAAAACGCACGCAACGTTAGAAAGACAGCGAGGCGATGGAAGTAGAGGTGGAATACAATTAACATTTTAAAAAGAAAATATGAATTATAATGAAATTAAGTACATAGTTGTTCCCTATAAAATGGCCTCAAAAGGTTATTATAAAAGTAACTTTGCTAATGACATAAGCACTAACAAAAACATAAAAGTTATGTATTACTTAAATAATTGATGTATCCAATCGCCTTCATTAAAATCACAATCACGTTCCAAATATTGTTCCAGATGTTTTTTTAATGAAAATCCAAATCTGTAAGTACTAATATAATAAAACTGAAAAATGTGTTAACTACAGGTTCCAATGTAAAAAAACTTTTTGTGTTTGATATTCCATTCTTCGAGGAAAGCTTTTAAGCAATAAATTAATAAATCCACGGTTACAAAGTCGCGGACGGCCGTTAGTCCCTAATATAGCCAGCAGTTTGAGCCAAATTATTGTTAGTAGTACACTGCTCTCTTTTCTATAGTATGTCAAAGTACAATGACCTTCCCTCGGGAGTCGAAGGCTGATTGGGAGATGCCTGCACACACCGGGACAGCCTGCCGAATCTTATTAAGGACTTCCGATAAAAACCCTTTGAGAGCGGCCCGGTAATTTCCAATCATTAGAGGCCCGCAGCCACTTATATTGTTTTGTTACTGGTTGTTGGGGAAGAAAAGAAATAGTGTTCTGAGGACACTGGTATGTTTCAAATATTTATGTTTATAAAGATTTTTTTATGAAATTTATATTTTCTCCTTCGAATATCCGATTTTTTCAACCCCTCTAAGGTGTCCAAGCTTTTCTCCAATTTAACGCAAGCGTAGGTACTTTTTAAATTACTCAGGAAAAATATTTCTTTGTTTTCTAATGATGAAAGTCACGAAGGAAGTTGATTGTAATCATAAACCTTTCGCGATGTAAGTTCTACTAAAAGTGAACGAATCCCTAAAATCTTGTTTATAAATTAACCCTATGGCCCTTGGAGAAAGGGTGAAAACACATTCTTTGGTTTTGATTTGTAGTAGAAGACCTCTTGCCGCAAAGTGAATAAATACTATGCAGGATATCATGCATGCTCATGTTAAATATCCACTCCGTCATTGCCATCTATCATTACTACTGAATCTAAGACGAACTGGTAATTATTGTTTCTTATCAAGTAGTCACACCCTTAATTAGCAATTTGCATCAACAAAACACGATACCACCACGATTGATGCCAATTACGTCGCTTAACAATTTCCTTGCCCAATTAAAAGTAAACGTAGTCCTTAATCCGTGCCCAATACTCAAGGCACTTGTAAATATACGAGTACCACTGTATCAGTCCGATAAGACGAATTACCGGATCAATAATTACGATAAACGTTTACATATGTTGATAAAGTCAACGTAATTTATGTACAAGCTAGTTTGATATATTTATTTGCCAACTACATATAATCCTACTGGACTTATTGATAACCAATAGCTATGTCGGGAAATTTCGGAATAGTCTGTTTACTCTTGTAATCATTACACAACACTAAGAACAGATCGTTCACCTGATGTCTGCCCATGTAAGTTGGAATGCATAAAATAAAAATGTCTGGTGACCCACAGGGCAAGTTACACGAAGCGTATTCATACTTTTGTAAATTTCGCATGATGGACCTTATAAAAATTCCTAGTAATACGAAAGTGGAGTCAAATGTGTTCACTCCTAGTGTTCCATAATACTCATTCATTATTGAAGTTTTACCAGTTATCACTAATTTAAAATTTTATACTAAGAGAAAATGAGGCATTGAAATGTTCATTGTTCAATAATATTTTGTTATACAAAGAAACGGGAAAACCAACATTTCCTCTTTATATTCGTATAAGATAATATGTAGTATACCTACAGATCTATCGCATTAGTATTACGTCTAAGTTCTAGCACGGAGTACGCAGACGTATCGTCTCCATCCGTTCCATTGATTGTTTTGACAGTTGCATCGTGGACTGCGAGCTAAATGGCAATCAATATTATTATCTGCATCGTATGCAGGTCTCCACTAGGTGTCGACGGAATTAAGAAATATTGGTATTAAAAGCTTACCGATTTGATAGTGATATTAAGATCAACTAATCGATTTATATAATTTAAATTAATTTCCAATATCATTGATAAGATAATTTAATGTTTCTTTTTCAGACAATCAGAAATTACGTATTTTTATCATATCATGATGATTCACTGTATTTTTTGGATACGTCAAATGATTACCTTCTTACTATATTTTAGTATCGAACGGTGGCAGTTACAGTAGTGGCATAAAATATGGTTTATATGTGGTATTTACACAAAAATGATTCAAAAACTACAAAACCAGTAATTACTTAAATATTTTAAATATAACAAAGCATCAAATACAAAACTTTTTTTATAAAACAACGTGATATGAAAAGAGTGATCGTCAACCTGACATAGGTATTATGGAGGCTTGTTTGACTTTTTGTTTCTGTCTTCCAAAGTACTCCTAATAAGAGGTATAGCAACCGTTTTAACCGCTAACGAAAAAACAGTGGACTACCTATGTCTATAATAAATACTTCGATGCACATCAAAATTCTAAAAGTGATCCTTCATAAAATTTACGCGATTATCTATCAAGAGATCGAGAGATAACAGAAATGTGACTTCCGAACGCGTGCCAAGACTCACAACTCCTGATAAATATCTGAAGGAAAATTGTGGAGGCACCAAACAAAATCGTGAATTGCATAAATATATGCGTGGCGAATTAATTAAAGCTAGTTTAGCATGAGTATTCTATGCAAGGACGCGTTTAGTTAGGCTGCTATCAAACGGATTGCAGTCGATGTATCACTACATAGTATAAAACAAAGTCGCTTTTTCTGTCCATATGTGTGTTGTATGTCCCTATGAACGCTTAAATCTTTAAAACTACGCAACGGATTTTGATGCGGTTTTTTTTAATAGATAGAGTAACTCATGAGGAAGGTTTTTATGTATAATATCATCCATTAAATAGTGGACAAGTACCACGGGCGAAGCCGGGGCGGGCCGCTAGTTCTTTAAATACTTCTTTCGGCGAAAAGATCCAGCGTCTCTAATCTGCCTTTGAAACGACGAGGAAAAACAAACGTTTTTCAAACATTTTGTTTTTGTAAACTTGTAATTTGTGCAGCGCAGGTGATAAGAATTCAATGTCTCTTTAAAACATGCCTCTTTGGAAATTCGATTAAAGTATACCGCTAAATGGTAAATAAGCTGACTGATGACACTTATTGTGATTTTATAGCACAAATGAATTGACACCACGATTTTCCTATACATACTAACAAAAAAAACTTGTACCATGTTACATAAAACTTGGGTGCTACATATTATGTGATCAATTAAAAATATCTCTGAATTTTATGACAGTCAATAACTCAAATTAAAAGTGACTATTTGTTATTCATAAATTGTAAAAAAGTGGGCCAACCTAAAGTAACATAAACTTTAATTTACATAAAAGGAGACGATCCATTTTGGGCTTGATTGTGCATGGATAAATTATATACCAAAAAAACTGTAAATTTTTGTTAATTAACCTCTATAAATAACAACGGAATAGGCTTTGGCCAACTTAAGTTAATTGCATAATTATATATTTTACATTATCAAACATACTTTATAAACGACATAGCACTATATTTTTTAATTTTTAACTGTCTTCAAAAACGCACCTAATAACATGACAGATTAAATAATCGATTAGAGAAAATCGATAAGCGGAGATTAAATTAAATGCATCATGTTCCAGTGTGTTTTTGCTACATTTTGAAAAACTACAATCATTTATTATTTGTAATAATCGTTATATCTTAATAATGATCTACTTTTTACGTCTTCATAATAAAGATAATAATAAAATCAAACAATTGATCGATTAAACGATCAGTGTCAATTGAAATGGAGCCATTTTGGCACTGACCTATATCTTGTCTATGTATAGATCAGTGCATTATGGTTTTACGTCATACGTCAATGTCAATCCTGTCACTTGATGTCACACCATATAGATATGGCAATAATAATGAATATTCATGCATGATTTTAACATATTTGGCCGTTGTATTCAGCTATTAAAATTGGGCAAATGTAATCTTTTGAAGTGTTTTCTAATCGGTGACCAATTTGTAGCCGTGCACATCCAGGCCCCCGTTTGTATGAGAAACGGATTTCTCCTTTTGATATGTAACGCAATTCAATAGTAATAAAGATACTGACCATTGGAATAATCGCATGATTGTAGCCCGAAGGCCATGAGTAATGATCAAGATCAGCACGTGCCATGACGTAACATTATGGGATCACGTAAAAAATATGACTGGAATCAATTTAAGCTATAAATAAATTAATATAATTGTTAATTTTAATTAAAACACGGATTTCATGGATCACATTTTATGGCTTCACATTTTTAAAAACCAATTTGTCTGATTCTCCTTTGGTTTTCCTCAATGTAATAAGTATTGTTTGCATCTATCTTCACAGATAAAACTTCTGAGACTAGTTGAATAAGCCACAAGGCTATTTTTTCAGTTTAACAATAAACTTGGTGATTAAAAGAGCAACTATCAAGCTTCTTCTCGATAGATTAATACTTTCAAAGTTCGTGGTAGGTTCAATCTGCAATTTGGTAATAATTGACGTTTAAAAGGGCATCTCTGAAGCCTTTATTTTTCGCAGGAAACGCATTGACGCACCTTAACTGCAGACTAGCAAGGTTTTTGAAATATTTCTTTCTTTCAATAAATTAAGACTACTGGCCCTCTAGTAAGGCTTTTGAGGTGACGACGCGTTGACACAAGGATCCATCAGCATCTGTCATGCGGACTGGGAAGGTCCAATTTGGACCGTCATAGAATAGTGGCTTTCGATGTTCAAATCTACGTGTCGACTGTCGTCATATAGGTTACGTTCAGATATTGAAGAGGCAAATATGATACGAGTAAATTCCGAAAGTGATTGCATCAGGGTCTTCGAGTAAAGAGTACCTAAATATTTAAAAACAAACGGTGCGTCTATAAATTTAAAAAAAAAACAAAAGATAATTTCTGTTGTGTGTGATAATTAGGTACCTAATCTTATTAGTATCTCATTCCCATTCATAACTAAAAACACATACGAGTACATACATGCTTCGGGTCCTTAATCGCCAGTGATTATTCAAAACCATTCAAGGGACAAGCGATTACTTGTCTGTGAGAACAGATAGAAATCCGTTGTTGGCTTGCTCGATTGGGTCTTGTTTGTCATTGGATTCTCCCCTGGTTCCATTATTTTTTGTATGCAGGTATATGAAATGTAGTTATACCCGCTACTTCGTCATTATGTTGGCTTGCTATTTTACCATTATTATTTGAGGCAACGGTTGACTTGTCACAATAACATTCTATTAAACGCATCGTCGCTTACGTTCTGTGGTCGTCATCGTGGTACCACATAACAGCGCAAATGAGATGGCTCAAGCGGCAATAGCATTCGACCACATGTCATGTGGTGACCGACAATATCGTTTGGGTAAGTGACGTGATTACCGCTAACAGACCCAATCAATACACGCAACATCCCATTAGAATGTTATTATTGAATCCGATGTTGATTAGTTGTTATCATATTGTTTACTTAATATTGAGGTTCCACTAGAAGATTGTATTGTGAAAGCTAGGGAACGGATTGAAATTCTTAAATACTTTAATAAACATCCATGACTCGAGTAGAAATACCGATGTTCATCACACAAACAATTTCCCCTAGCAGGATTCGAACCCGCGCCCCTTGGTTTTGTAGCCAGGGTCCATGGCCACTAGACCAACGGGCCCGAAATATACCAGGCTATATGTCGGGTCATAAGTTCTGTCAAAACCTTATATTTTTGATTTTTGAAGACCGGCCAGAAATTCTGCTACTTATTTTAAAAATAGAACATTTATACATATCGACAATAGAAGAACGAATTATTTTTATACATTATTTGAATATAGAATGGACGAATAACGACAATAGAGTCACGGGTTTTCCGTTGCACCGCTGTTGTAACGCATAGAAGGTGATTTTCAATTTCGTACAAAAGTTGAAAAAAGCGTTCTATTTTTTTTATTGTACTATCAATCGATACACTGAAGTCTCAAGATTTCAAAATCGTAAAAGAAGCGGCAGACCTTGCTCTTTTAGGAACACTAGGTCATTAGAGCAGTGAAGGCGCTAAACGAAAAAAAACCCGTGCGTAAACAAAAAACGCTAGCTCTCAGGCTGTGGTTAAGCAGAACCAAACTAAAAAGAGTGCTAAAAGAAAACCTGAGACCACGTGCTTATCGTAAGAAGACCGGATTTTGTCGAATGATCGACGGCACGCGGGAAAAAAAACTGCGAAATTATTTTTTTGGATGTCTTTTTTCTTACGATATTTTTAAGTTATCACAAACAAAATGATAAAGTGTATGCCCACATCAGTGAAGAATCAAGCACGTGTATTTCGAGGGACCAGTGCGGTCATCACCCTTCCTCAAACATGATTTGGCTTGTACTCTCGGATTTAGGCATAACTGAGGTGTTTTTCGGTAAAAAAGGGGGGAAAATTAAGGCCGTACTATATCAAAATACTGTCCCAACAAGCATAATACAACCTTTTTCTTAAATAATAATCAAGAACAGACATAGGACATTCCAACAGGACTCTACACCGGCTCATAGGGCCCGAAGCAGGAGATACTGGTTGACGGCGCGCGGAATTGACTTCACCCGGCATGAACACCGGCTCTCTTTATATAACTAGTAAATCGATGGGATTACAAGTTATACCAATATTTGAAGGGAAAAGTCTGTACTTAACCTCACCAGAATTTGGTGTCTCTCCGAGCGTTTCTGGTTAAATCAGCGAAAGAAAGGTGTATGAATGTGGTGCGTGCAGCGATGGATGACTGTCTTCGTAGATTAATGGCAACTGTCCAAAATTTAGGAAGACATTTCGAATGATGTTGATAAAATTATATTGAACTTTTAATAACCTTTCATTTCATATATAATTTATATGTATATCTCCAAAGATGTATCAATAATTTCCTAAAAAGTTTATGACAGAACTTATGACCCGACTAAGTATATCACGGCAGTAACTTTAAAACGCATACATAGTGTATGAGTTCATGATATAAAATTAACGAACAAGTAACCACTATTATCAGATCTTTAAACTTCATAAACAAAACAGTTGGCAGGAAATAAGAATTTAACTCACAGGTTTAAATTGTCAACATTTTCACGAGGTAACATCTCAACAAGCAAGCAATTATGTTAACAAGATAAAAATGTTATCACAATTGTGACAAAATTATAGTGTTAAACGTTTTTGAAATTTGCATTACAATGTAGAATTGTTAGACGCATTATTTTAATACCGGAAAATTTTTCACAAGTCTCGCTAGCTGGTTTATAAATAAATCATAATACATTCACATAACGACTCTTCTAATAATCCAGCTAATGACCAACCTTCGACAGTAATACTTACATTGTTTTGCCATTGGTGGGGTAACGACAACTGGTGGATGTGATCAATGTTCAAACTCACCCAGAATTTGGAAAATATTTTTACCAATGAAACCTATGTCTTATAGTATTACTAGCGGCCCGCCCCGGCTTCGCCCGTGGTACTTGTCCACTATTTAATGGATGATATTATACATAAAAACCTTCCTCATGAGTTACTCTATCTATTAAAAAAAACCGCATCAAAATCCGTTGCGTAGTTTTAAAGATTTAAGCGTTCATAGGGACATACAACACACATAGGGACAGAAAAAGCGACTTTGTTTTATACTCAGTGTTTTAACTAATTCATTGATGCTTTCGAAATACAATTTTAAGTTAACCTAACTACTCAATTTATACGGACTGACAAAGGCCGTACTGCAAAACAAGGAATATGAATTATTCACTTTTGTAATATTTCTATGAAGGTGCTCGTATATTTATGCAGTTAATCCTTCAAAGTAATCCTTAGGTTTGCTTTCATTCTACTATCATCGTTCTTGAATATGGTTTATCTAGGTCGCCTGCACCAAGATGCATCGATCTAACTTAATGCCTGTCATGGCCACTCAACTTGGAATACGAGTTCCCAAATTGGAAAATGGTATTTCGGCCTCTAGTTCAGAGCTCGGAGCGCCTGTTAAATTGTTCTCAGAACTTGCGGTTTGTTACATAGTTCGGTTAAAACAATGTTCAAATGCATATATCTACTAGTATACTAAGTCCTTAAAACACAGGGACTTGTTTTATACGATGACCTAAGTTTGTTTTCATGTATAGTATAATCATACAGATTCGTGCTAATAGGCAATTCGTGCGAAATAAAATTGGATGCAGTGGTTATACATAAAAAGCATTGCCATTTAACCGGGCCCAATGACAGATGAAGTGTGCATATAAGAAAACAAGTTTAGACTTCTTTGGTAAGTAATTATAGCTGGAGCTTGAACTATCAAGAATTTTCAAGACAATTGTAGACTCTTTTCTCTACTTTATATGATTACAAAAAATATAAGACCTCTTCTTTATCTCGCATTCAAGACCAAGTACCGGAACGTTACTCCTCCTTTAATTTTAACCCTGCAAAGAGATAATGTGTGCTAGATTGAACTTTACGAGTACCCGGAGATTTACATTATAAACTCCACCGTTGGATTCTGTTTTAAAAATTCCTTTGAGTTTCCTGAAATTTCATTTAGCTGCTAATACCATCCACAAAGCCTTTAGTGCTTGTCGCTTGCAAGTTCGCTACGGCTGAGAAGTCTCGATAAACAGTGCATCTAATAAGCAAGGAAATGTAATGAATAAACATTTTCCGTCCTAATTAGCCTTATTGTTTTGACGTATTTCACGGAGAAAATCCATAGTGAGCAGTGACGGATAATATGCTCGTTGCTATGTGTTTGTTTTGAAATGTGTAGGATTATAATATCGTAAATGACGGATGCAAAAGACGACCTTTGTATCAATTAATGTTTTTCATAAGAAAATATCCATTATAATTAATAAATAACGCATACCTACTCGTAACATTATTATCAGAGAAATCCATTTACCCGGTTAATGTTTTACCTGTTATTCTTAAGCATGAACATCACATATTAAATATATATTATTTACCTTGTTGTTATATAAATTAAAAAAAAATATAGTGATCATAAGGAAAATAAAATAATATACCTTCGTTTTTAATAAGTAAATTAATTTCTACCCAAAATAATAATGATGTAGTCAATCGTTACAAAACTTGTACAGCTACATATCTGTAGATTCTGTTATCCTTAAATGAAATTGCTCTATCAACTTAAACTTTATCTTTCTGTTTACATTTTAAACAATGATTTATACTCGAATTCATGGTTTTGTGAGTCATCGCGAATACCTAAACTCGAAGTGACGACAATGAAACCAAATGTCACCGCGATCATTGTACATGAAACGCAGGGTAGGGATGCCAATTACTCTTCAAACATCATTTTGCTTATTAATACAATCATGCAGCACAACCTATGATTATTATTTATGTTTTCTGTGCTATGGTGAAGATACTTGTACGTAACAATTTGTTAAATCGACCACTCTCCATGTTTTTAAACCCTAGCAATTTGATCAGTGTCTATTCCAATTAGGCCTTGTAGATTTAAAATTTAAAATACTTTTACCTTCTTTCATGAGATGCTAGGGAGATCTTTCGAAATTTTATCTTATTTTAAAATAATTATCCTTAAGTGTACGCAGTTTATTTGTACAGCCCTAACGACATTACACAGCATTTTTTATTTACAAAAGCAAACAGCTTTGCTAGCAGATTTTAATGCAACCTGCTATTCAGAATTAAATGCACCTACATAATATTATGCAATCAAACCTGCATGCGGGTATTTTCCCTACTCACCATTATTATGACATGGACCTAAATAGGTTATTGTGTATGTGGTAGACCATTATATAACTAAGTAACTAACTAACTAACTTACTCGACACTTAGGTACTTATTGTGAATGTTGATCCGTGGTTTTCCGAAATCATGGTAAGTTAGTGAACACTTTCATCACGTCTTAAGGTGGTTCTTACCTTTAAAACTTGTACTGTACACTCCTATCACTTGCATTGCGGTATAAAAGTTGCACAAAAACTTTCATCCCCAATAAGTATAAGAATCGATGTTTTTTTTAATCTTGCATCATGTGTTTTTATATTGTTTTTAACGATGTTTTCAAGGTTTAATTTGCTTCCATTGTTTACAAAAATAGCCTTCTGTTGTCTAATGTTTTTCGACTAATCAGTCAGAATTTCAGGGTTCTTCCTTAATTTGAAGCTATATCGCTTTGTCTAAACTCTTCCCAAGAAACGTTTAATTTGCTTCCATTGTTTACAAAAATAGCCTCCTTGACTACCAAAGTAACTCTTCTTGAGTAGCCAATAAAGATACTCTGTTTATCGGTTTTTCAGCCTATCAGAGATCTTACACAATTTGAGTCTAAATCGCAATCTCTGAACTTTGCCCAAGAAAAACATCAAAAAATCTCCTATTTCTTTTTCCAGAACACCCTGACCCACATAACAGCGCTGCTGGTGGTGGTAGCGCTGTCATCCAGCAGCGTGGTGCAGTCTCCAGCCAGCGGGAAGAACTTCGAGCTGCTCATCCTCCACAACAATGACATGCACGCGCGCTTCGAACAAACTTCGCAGCTGAGCGGCACCTGCACCCCTGCCGATAGAGACGCGGGGAAATGCTATGGCGGCTTCCCGAGGGTCGCTTATGTGTGAGTCAAGTGTTTTTAGATTGTTTCCTCCATAACAGACTTTGAAGAAACGGTGCAGCTGAGCTGCACCGGCACACCGGCCCATAGGGACGCGGGGAAATGCTATGGCGGCTTCCCGAGGGTCGCTTATGTGTGAGTCTGTTACTTATATTGAATCACTCATCCTCCACAACAATGATATGCACGCGCGCTTCGAACAAACTTCGCAGTTGAGCGGCACCTGCAACCCGGCCGATAGGGACGCTGGGAAATGCTATGGCGGCTTCCCGAGGGTCGCTTATGTGTGAGTAAAGTGTACTTATATGTATTACCACAACAATGACATGCACGCGCGCTTCGAACAAACTTCGCAGTTGAACAACACATGCACCCCGGCTGATAGGGGCACGGGAAATGCTATGGCGGCTTCCCGAGGGTCGCTTATGTGTGAGTAAAGTGTCTTCTTGATCCTGATGTTCTTGATTAGCTCATCCTCCATAATAGACGGTGCAGAAGAGCGGCACCGGCAAAAGTAATACAAAAAATATTAAGGTATTAATTTTTGATGTACTTTGCCATGTCCAATTCATACATCACAGCTGTGATATGTTAACAATGTACTAGTTCAATCAGCATTGACTGACCTATCCAAAATAAATACACTGATTCAACTTTCCAATTTATTTGGTTGTGCGTAACAAATGTAAACTGTTCTCGTGGGCTCTGTGTGCCATTCCACGAACTACAAATACATACAGGCATTTATATACTACAGTTATGTATTTTTTGTGACCTAGTTCACAGGGAGATCAGGTGCTATCGATCGATGAGACCCAATATTATTGGGCTGCTATATTGGTGAAACTGTATTGGAATTAAATTTGAAAAAAAAAAAATTGGTTCGCGCAAAATAACTGACAGATTTTACTTGGTTTCTATCACTATCTATATGTCTGTGACCTAACTGTTAATGTTCTAAAGTATGATTGCTTAGATCTTTAAATTTTCTCAACCTTTCCTCGATGGTTTCGTGGTTTAAATACAAGGCCGTGGTCTCGAGGTCCTGCGTTGGATTCCGAACACAGCCCGGGATTGTGATCGGATTGGTGAACATCATCAAACTGGGCCTGGCCTGGGCAGTTTGCAAGCGTGGTTTTTAAGCCAAAACCCATCTTTGTAAGGAAAACATGATTTCAAATGATGGAGGGTGAGCCCTGCAGTGGGACATTAAAAGGCTAATACTACTACTACTACACTATTGCACTTAAAGCTCTAGCGGACATCATGAGTCATTACACCAGTCTGTCACAACACACATTATGTTTGAGTGATTTTTCTCCAATTGCTATCAAAATATTAGGTACTGTCTCTAAGACTCAAAACGAATATATCTCTCAATATCTTTCCAGTGTGAAGGAAGCGAGAAAGGCCGCCGCATCGGGAGAAGGCCCGCCCGTTCTCTACTTGAATGCAGGCGACACATACACCGGCACAGCCTGGTTCACCATTTACAAGTGGAGGATTGCAGCCGAGTTCGTCAATGCTCTCCAACCCGACGCCGTCGTGAGTATCTTCACCTTTATCTACTTTCGTTCATCTATCAAATTCAAAATCACTTTCGAATTTTGTCCCATCGATTCCGTTAAGTTCATACATACTCGTTGTTCCATCCAAAGCAACTTTTGTTTCGTAGACTGCTTCTGTTTCATTCATATTTTAAGTGTACCTAAGTGTAGTGAGTGAACACACTTAGCTGAAATTACGCGACCAGAGTTCGGCGGCAATGTATTTTCTATACAAAATTACGCATCGCGTGTCATCTTCCATTTAAAATACATTGGAGACGTAGTCACGCCGAACTTCAGTCACGTTTGTTCCCGCCTAGTGTATTCCTTCCTACACTGAAACTTGTAAACTGTACTGTGGCTTATTTGCCTTAAATGGATTCCTGGTGTAGTCTGTGGAAGTGCTGTTACGACTCACCATCATACCTCGATTGTGGACAGATTCATTTCCCCATTACCCATCATCATGAGCCTGTTGCTACAGAGGGGAAAGGAACTGCCCATCCAACCGGAATATCCCTGAGATGATGATAATATTACGTCATCGAAAGGGAGAATAGCTGTAGTACCCATAGATTTAAATTGTTAGATTTGCCCTCGCTGTACTTCGAAATTGACTCTATAATAAGAGCAACAGTCGCTTCCAAGACAGCTCGTTGACAGTCACTCGTATAAAGCAATGGTCAAAATGCTGTCTCGCTCTTATTTTAGTGCCAATTTCGAAGTAGGCAAGGGCAAATCTATGGTGTTAAAGGAGAATGAAAATGTTGGGCCCAGCATGTAATGACTTGCAATTTGGTCAAAAAATAAGTCGTAGTTTTGTAAATACAAATGCCAAAAATCAGCTTGATTCTCAATCTGGAAACTGAGAAATATGAAAAGATCATTTTCCTGAAGTAATCGATTGTACGAATGATTATTAATTATGATTTTCGATTTCACATTATTAATTAACATGTGATATGATTTTCCTGAAATAATCGATTGTACGAATGATTATTAATTATGATTTTCAATTTCACATTATTAATTCATATGTGACTTGACAATGTGTCACTTGCTTTTGGTATATTTACTTTACTCTATGGTCACTTGTATTGTATCGTGTTTTTACATGCGTTCCCAATGCTTTTCTCTTTATTTTCTATTTTCAACGGCTATTGTTTTGTTTTATGGACTCCGAACCAGCCTACCCTTGCTTTTACATTGGACACCGAAGATCGCACGCACGTTTACTTGGATTTGTTATTTTGGATTTTATCGCCGGCTTGCGGATTGGTTAATGTTATAAAGATGGATCGCTGTGTGAAAAGTGGTATAACAACTAGTTAGTGCAATACACTAGGCCACCGACAGTGTAGTGGTTAGAGCTCTGTTCTCAAAAACTACGAACTCTGAGGTCGGGGTTTGAATCCCGCGGGAAACACTTTCACTTGGTTGGTTGTGTTATTTTTCCCAGTTTGGTTAGGACATTGCTGGCTTGAATCACCTGATTGTCCAATAAGAATGATGATTCCGTGCTTGGGAAGGCACATTAAGGCGTTGGTCCCGACTATGATCCAATTGGTCTGGTTTCCCTAGTGGTTACGGAGGTCAGACGACAGTCGCTCCATTGTAATAACCAGGCAAGTCAATTCAGGATCATAGTCGCAGCGTACCCTGGGCTCCAAGGTAATGGCCGAGGATGCAACCGGGAGAGGCGCTAGGATGATGATGATGATGATGATATTAAATATGAGTTTTTAAACAACGTCTGAACATTGTGTACCTAATATAAATCAATGCATGACAGTTAAAGATTGCAAAATAACCTCACTTTTACTAAACTTACATTATCTCAGCTCTCAGATTGCCGAAACTTGCAGAATTTTCACTGATTGGTTTATAAGTTTGAACCTTTTAAATAACACTATTTTCATTTCTTTACATGCTGGGCCCAGGATTGTATGGGATCGTTTCAGTCTCCTTTATGTAGTACCTACATACATATATTCTGGGAAGAGAGCCGCAATTGACTAAGTAATTTTGATTATTACGTAGTGAGAAGCGAGGCCCGCTCCTGTTGTGGATATGCTTATCGTGATTTATCTTCTCATTTGGATTATGTGGTCTGAAGATTTGCGCCATGTCTTCTTTCTATCATGATGCTATTCGTATCCAGTTTCAGCGTATCACCATTTATCATTTGCGTTATTTTGTATGCAGAGACACTAAGACTAGTTTATGATAAATTATTTTATATGATGTGATCAAAACAACTCATGTGTTCCTAGTCAAGAATATATTTCTAAATATTGAATAGTTACTTAAAATTACAAACATGGTTGATAAGAAAATCTTAAAGCAAAGTATAAATGAAACAAAAAACACAGGAAACGTGTGTTTAAAAATGTTGATAATTTGACTCATCTATTTAGTCGGATATGATAAAATTGATAAAGAATTTAAAAATATTTTTGAAACAACTGTACTTATGTAAATTTCACTAAATCAAACAGACATTACATCGTAATATGTTGTAATGTAGATCAACAACAAAATACGAATATTTACCAAAGGATGTTTACTGAAATGTGAGTTATGTCAGTCTATTTGAACTAATATGTACTAACATAATGATAATGTAATTCGTAAGATCCTAACATTAATTATAGTTTCACTAACACATCGCTAAACATAACCCTAAGCTTGTGGTGATGGCATGGTTTTCATGATTGATGGTTTGGCTTGGTTGAGGGTACCTATAATATGAACAAAAAAAAACCCTTTTTAGTTTATTTGTTTGACCTTTGGGGTTCTCGAAGTACAGGGTTCGAAACCCAAATAAAATCTTATTGTTAAAGGTAAAAATATATGTTATACAAGGTTAACAAATCAATGCTCATTGCCTCTAACTTCGGAGGTGCCAAAGTTGTGACGGTCAGTGAATATGCTAAGACCTATTTTCCGCCAATGCACTCTATAGGTTCAACTAACTGCTTTAGTAACAAAACTATGAACACCATTGCATACTTATTATTTCTTAATCCATATCAAATTAAATATTAATATTTCCTTATATTTTAAACTATTTGTCAAACTAACAAGGTTCACTTTCATAATTGTATATTTACACAGTTTATAATAATCATTATTCTGTTTCAGTCACTTGGAAACAGCGATCTTACACGAGGATCCAACGAATTGTCTCCTCTTCTTAACAATGTCAATGCCCCGATATTGGCTACAAACGTCATCCTTAAAAGCGAAAATGGTCAGAGTAACCTTCAGAAATCTATGATCCTGAACGTAGAGGGAACAAAAGTAGGTTTAGTCGGCTATTTAACGCCAGGAAACGACCTTCTCGACAACAGTGATAATATGGAATATATAGATGAAGTAATTGCACTGCAAGAAGAAGTAGCAAAACTTCAAGCTCAAAATATCAATATCATAATAGCTTTAGGGCACTCTGATGAAGATAAATATATGGAAATCGCCAAACAAGTCGATGGCATAGACGTAATCATCGGAGGTCACAAGAACGTTTACTACTGGAACGGCAAAACTACTAATGTCGACTTACCAAAAACTGCAGAACCTTATTTTATTACTCAACAATCTGGAAGAAAAGTATTAGTCCTGGAATCTTACTCTTATGATAAGTATCTGGGAAGCCTTAACGTGAAATTTAACGACCTAGGTGAAGTTATTAATTTCAACGCAGATCCCATTTTGTTAGATGAAACTGTTCCACAAGATTCAGAATCGGTGAGAATATTGACTAATTCGTATGAAGAAGTTACCATGACTTCTGACGGGGTCGTCGGATCTACTGTAGTACTTCTTGACGGGGAGACGTGCAGTACGGCAGAATGTAACCTTGGCAATTTAATCACTGATGCTATTGTGTATTATCATGCCGTGAGGTTTGAAGGAACAACGTGGACGGACGTATCTATAGCTTTTATACACAGCGGAGCCATAGCATCGTCTATCGCTCGAGGTAGCCCTTCTGCGCCTGTTACACAAGGCGATTTATTAAGAGTATTGCCATTGGAAAGTAGCTTAGTCAGAATGACTTTGACTGGCACACAATTAAACCAGCTATTGGAACAGGCAGTGGCTAATTACAGCATATCGAATCCAACTGGTCAATTGCTGCAATTTTCTGGAATAAGAGCAGTGTACAATGTAAGCAATGACCCTGGTTCCAGGTTGGTGAGCGCTGTGGCTCGTTGTTGGTCTTGTGTTGTTCCTGAGTTTTATGAGATTGAAGCGAACAGACCATACCATATAGCTGTACCAGCTGCGTTGGCAGACGGAGAATATGGGTTCTCCGTGCTGACGGACATAGTACGTGAACCACTTGGGTACGATGAAGTAACTTGTCTTGCTGAGTTTATTAGACAACGTTCCCCGGTTTACCCAGAGGTAGCTGAGCGATTAGTTTTGACAGGCGAAGTGGATGAGCCTGAGCCTGACCCCGGCTCGGCTACCGCCATCACCTCGACCATGACTGTTGTTGTTTGCGCATTATTGCCCTTATTTTACTGATAAATTTACGTATTATATTTTTGTTGTAATATATTTTGTGAATAAATATTTTGTTTTAAGAAATTAAATATATTTTTACAAGTATTATTTTTCATTCACCTCATCTTTTGACATTGGTGCTATAAATAGATATAGGGCATTTAAATTCACACGAATTAAGTTTTTTCATTAATTCTATTCTTTTCATGGTTAAACCGGGCAGGCAAGATATTGCTCAAGTAAACGTCTAGGTCAAACGGACTTAAGTTTTATCTGTGTATCAATGCTGTAATAACAGAGAGACAAACTTAAGAGATGAAAATATTGTAATTATTGTACAACTTGAATCAAACGACAAATTACTAAATGCCATAATGAGGTTAAATGATAACAAAACAGATGTCTAGCCCAAGGTAACCTTCCTATGACACTCAAACAAAACATTTAAAAATAAACCGAGCCTCAAAATATTTACTCAAGCAGTAAATTCGTTCTTCTAAGATAATGATATATTTTTAAAACAAGGTTCTAAAACAATTTTCAAAAATCGGCTTCATCATTTGCATTAAATGCAGGAATATTTGTGTAGGTAAGTACCTACCTACCTTCGTGAATGAACCTACTCTTTAACTGACAAACTGAACTTGACAAAAATAAATCGCATGAAATGGTTTTCAGTTAGTTTAAAAGCATGATAATTACTTTTTTGCCCAAAAGCTACCTAAGCAGCCATTAACACAGCACGATCATAAATGTGGTCTGAAATCAAGAAATTACGAAATAATGATAACATATTTAAACATCCCAATAATAACAATATACCAGCTATATCGAATAAGACGGAAGGTATAAAATATGCTTACTCTCATTACATAACAAAACAACATATTGTCCACAAACATCACATTATTTGCATGGAATCTTACATACATTTACAATTGTTATCTTTTGCATGTTCAGTTACTTAGTTATCATGATATTCTACTATCACATTTATTTGTTTCAGTCCTTGGGAAATCACGAATTAGATAACGGTGTGTCAGGGTTGACACCGTTTATTGAAAACCTAACATGTCCCGTGCTTGCGGCTAATCTCATTTTGAACAAGGTTCCCGAGTTGGAAGCCGAACCAAACCTTATGAAATCCATCATATTTGATGTGAACGGAACGAAAGTAGGTGTCATCGGTTACCTAACACCGGACACTAAAGATTTAGCCATTAGAAGTAATGTTGAATACATTGAAGAAGTAGAGGCTATAAAAGAAGAAGCAGCGAAGTTAAAGAAACAAGGAATAAATATACTAATAGCCTTGGGCCACTCTGGATTCGCCAAAGATATAGAAATAGCACGAGAAGTGGAAGATATAGATTTAGTTATAGGAGGCCACACTAACACGTTTTTATGGAACGGAGTGAATCCTGATTTAGAAAACCCTGAGGGTCCATACCCATTGCTAGTCAAACAAAAGTCAGGTAGATTAGTACCTGCAGTGCAAGCTTACGCTTATACTAAGTACCTGGGAAAGTTACACTTAGTTTTTAATTCTGATGGGGAAATCATGAAAATGGATGGTAATCCTGTTTTATTAGATAACAGTATCCCACAAGACCCCGACGTGCTAGCCATAGTGAACCGTTACAGCGGTAATATTAAAAAAGTAACTGAACTAGTTGTGGGAACAACATCCGTGTTATTAGATGGAAAATATTGTCGTTTGAAAGAATGTAACATAGGAAACCTAATAACTGATGCAATCATCCATACTTATGCCTCTGAATATACTGGATTCGGATGGACTGACGCCCCGATTGCTGTCATGCAAGGAGGTGGCATTAGAGCTTCAATAATCCATTTGGAAAAGCCAGCAAATGTAACAAAGGGCGATCTTCTGACAGTTATGCCATTTGATGGTAATATGGTAGCGGTGATCGTCAATGGTTCGGTCGTCTGGCAAATGCTAGAGCATGCAGTTGCTCGTTACAACCTAAAACGTCCATTAGCACAATTTTTGCAGATGTCTGGTATGAAAGTTGTGTATGATTTTTCAAAGAAACCTGGAAAAAGAGTCGTTGAAGCATCAGTTCGCTGCGGTTTATGCGTAGTTCCAATATATTCACCGCTGAATATGACGAAAAGTTACAAAATATTAATGACATCATTCCTGTCTATGGGTGGTGATGGCTTTACGATGCTTAATGATTTGCCATCCACTCCTTTAGATTACGATGAGCTAGAATGCACAACTAGATACGTACAATCCCACAGCCCAGTTTTCCCGGCAATAGAAAACCGGATCACCATACATAACTACGACGACTTAGTTTATAACACCGCAACATCAGTCACAATCTCATTGTACACACTTATTTTAGTGTTTACCCATAGGTTAATATTATAAATATTTAATTCTTGTTGTGAAAAATGCGCTGCAAAGCAGCTTTTGTTAATAGATGTATTTACGGCTGTTTTTATATAAACTTGTGTAATTTTTGTCTTTAGTCAATTTAATTTTCTAAAACGAATCTAAGAGCTATTTATATTAACATGTAAAACAGAAGATGTAATAGATGTATGTTTTAAATTATATTACTATATAAGCACGATACAACACATGCAAAAATGTAAAATAACCGTTAAAACCATATAAGCTCATCTATCGTTATTTTAATGTTTACTTACGAAATGTCATCCGTAATTTGGACAAACAAATGCATTTAGAAGATCCATGATACAAATGTTTACTAAGTTCCTATATACAAATAGTATTCATCAAAACGCAGACTTTATCTACATATGTACCTGAGAGGTATGTTAAATTACACACAAATCTTACAACTCTAACCAATCATTAAAAATAACACCATTGACTATATTATTTACTCTTTTACTGACAAAACAAAAGATCAAGTCAAATTCACATCTCGTTTTCCTACTCACTAGCACATAATCAGGCATAATATTGCCAACTACATGGGTAACCTAAGCATTTGATAAAAATGGCGCTTTCTTCATTTATGTTCGAATCTTGTAATCTGCACGAAAAGCATGTCCATAACTAGATTGGTGCTTTAATACTTTCTAACTTGAAAAAGCTTTTACAAATGGAGTATGTAACAAGTCTTAAACGAATTATTTGTTTCAGTCCCTTGGGAACCATGAATTTGACAACGGTGTCAGCGGACTCACCCCCTTCATTGAAAACCTTACGACTCCAGTGTTAGCCGCAAACCTCATATTAAATAAAGTTCCTGAGCTAGAGAATCAACCTAATCTTAAAAAATCTATAACGTTTGACGTTTCCGGTACCAAAGTAGGAGTAATAGGTTATTTAACACCAGAAACCAAAATCTTAGCGGTTAAAAATGACGTTGAGTATATAGACGAAGTAGTTGCGCTTAAAGAAGAAGTTGCAAACCTCCAGAAAGAAGGAATCAAAATAATAATAGCATTAGGTCATTCGGGTTATCTTAGAGATTTACAAATAGCGAAGGAAGTTGAAGGTTTAGATTTGGTAATTGGTGGACACTCAAATACTTTCCTCTGGAACGGTACTAGTCCAGACGCTGAGGAAATTCAAGGACCATATCCGACATACGTAAAACAAGCATCTGGTAGGACAGTCTTGGTAGTTCAAGCTTACGCTTATACGAAATATTTGGGAAAACTGCACATGGTATTCAATCAAAACGGGGAGGTAATAAGTGCTGACGGTCAACCCATCCTTTTAGACAATAGTATACCTCAAGATCCAGAAATATTACAAATTGTCAATCGTTATGGGGAAAGCTTGAAAAGTTTAACAGAAGTTGTAGGAGAAACCACTGTCCTTTTGGACGGTTTAGGATGTCAACTTAAGGAATGTAATCTAGGCAATTTGATTGCCGATGCAATGTTCTACACATATACTTCGAGTTATAAAGGGGAGAATTGGACGGATGTTAATATGGCCATGATACAAGGAGGTGGTGTCAGATCATCAATATCTCATGAAGACTCTGATAACAGTATAACCAAAGCAGACTTAATAAACGTAATGCCTTTTGGTGGTAATTTGACTGTCGTAACGTTGAATGGTAGTACAATATACCAAATGCTTGAGCATTCTGTTGCCAGTTATGATTTCTTAGATCCTCCTGGAGAATTGCTTCACTTTTCTGGCTTGAGAGTAGTATTTGACTTGTTAAAACCGGTTGGCAAAAGGGTTGTAATGGCGAAAATAAGGTGTACAGATTGTAAAATTCCCGAATACTTCGACGTAAAAAAAGAAAATACGTATAAACTTCTATGTCCTAAATTCCTTGCTGACGGCGGTGACAACTACTCGATGTTGACAGGCTTACCAACGAAAATTTTGGAGTTTAACGAACTGTACAGTACGGAAAATTATTTAAGGCATCACAGTCCTGTTTTTCCCGAGGTAGAAGGCCGTGTCATATATTTAAACAGTGAATCTTTAAGAGGCTCATCTCCATCACTCTATCCATCAATCATACTGTTTTTAGTCATATCATTGTGTAATTTATATTTATAACATTTTCACTATTAGAAGTTTGCGATATTTACCTCCCTTACGTGATTTGTACATATTAATAGTGTGTACGTTATATTGTTGTTTACAAGTTAGTCTTTACAGATGAAATGAATAAAGTTAAAAAAAATTAGTATGTAACCCTGAGGGAAATACGGCAACGTAGATTTTAAGTTATTCTCGTAGTAGCGTGGTACTTACATATTTACGCCGATGTTATTGTAAGAATGTAGGCACATGTAAAACGTATTGTCAAAGATAGTACAAAATAGAAATATCGACCCGATGATATAAAATCTCGTGAAAGAATATCAGCATTATTCATGTTATTATTAAAATCAGTATTAAAGGTAATTAAAAATAAAGTACAGTATTAAGTAGCAGCCAGTGTTTTATTAAGTACAAAAATAAACGATTTAAAATTTTACTAGTAGTTTTATTACATACCTAATCCTTGTCCTCCTTTAAACCCTGTCTGTATTAAAGAAAATCTGTCGTGTCACTTAAAATATGATTAAAAACCAACTAACGAATCAATGCAGATTGATCGAATTGTAATTAGATACTTACTCAATTTTACTTCCTAAGTTCCTACCTACAACAAAGATCAACGACTATGGGCGGATAAAAAAAGTTATTATTACACCTCCGCCGAACAATCAAGCGTAGATTAATGAATTCAAAAGTGCTATTTTCTTTAAAATTAAGCGCTAGAGGCTTATCCAGAGATGGTACAACACTAGCTCTTTTGACTCACTAGCTAGTGAAATATTTTTTTAATCGGTCCAGTAGTTCTCAAGCCTATTCATTACAACCAATCAAACAAAGTTTTCCTCTTTATAATGATAGTACCTACCTATAGACATATTCACGAATGCTATAAGAAGAAAGAAACACGACTTTGAGGACAGTAGGTAATCATAACCGAATTATAGGATAGGTTTAATTTTGACCATAAAAATTATGACTGTCAGTTTTTTGTTTAATATAGCACAAAAACTGTAAAGTGCTCGTTTATAAACTTTTATTAATTCAAGGATGGTAATAAATAGTATATTCAAGTGAGTAGTGCATGCAGATAATAAACATAGTTTTCGTAAATCAATTGCCTAATGCTTTTACTACCCTTAGCCATTGCGTTATGTTTTATATCTATACTTTCTTTTCAGTCTCTCGGCAACCACGAGCTGGACGAAGGCGTCGCTGGTCTGGTCCCGTTTATCCGGAACCTCACATCACCTGTCTTAGCCGCCAACCTCCTCCTAGACAACGTGCCCGAACTTAAAAATGAAACAAACTTATACAAATCCATCATCTTGCAAATAGATGGTACTAATATCGGAATAATAGGCTACCTAACCCCAGACACAAGATTCTTGGCACCTAAAAACAAAATTGACTACGAGGATGAAGTAATAGCAATCAGGAGACAAGTAGAAGTACTGAAAAAGGAAGGTGTCAACATATTCATAGCTCTTGGACACTCTGGATTCATCAAAGACCTAGAAATAGCTAAAAATGTAGAAGATATAGATTTGGTTATAGGCGGGCATTCTAACACTTTTCTATGGAACGGAAATTTCGCTGATGAGAAACCAGAGGTTCCCGAAGGACCATATCCAGCGATGGTTACGCAACCATCTGGTAGGAGAGTTCCTGTCGTTCAGGCATACGCTTACACAAAATACTTAGGAAAGCTCCATTTGATTTTCAACCCTGAGGGTGAAATAATCAAATACGACGGATTACCATTGTTGTTAGATCACGACATTCCAACCGATCCAGACCTTCAAAATACAATTGACCACTACAGAAAAGAAATCGATAAAATAAATAATGAAGTCTTAGGACAATCTGCCGTAGCTCTAACTGGAGCATGTAGATTGGAAGAATGCAACATGGGAGACTTGATTACTGATGCCGTTTTGGACTTCACTAGTCTGCATTATCCTCAATATTCTGATGTAAAGATTGCGGTTGTTCAGGGTGGCAGGATACGCACGTCCATAGATCACCCTGAGAGGCCGTTCGACGTCACTAGAGGTGACCTAGTGACCGTCCTTCCATTCTCGGACACCCTTAGCATTGTAACGATGAATGGAAAGACGTTAAGAAAAGCTTTAGAACATTCTGTATCGACATGGCGAACAGTGGACAGTACTGGACAGTTCTTGCAAATGGCTGGAATGAGAGTGACTTACGATTTAGCCCAACCGGCTGGCTCTCGTATCGTGAATGCTCAAGCTGTTTGTTCAAGCTGCGGAGATTCTAATCTAGCAGACATAAATGACAATTACGAGTACAAAGTTTTCATGCCAACATTCTTAGCCAATGGTGGAGACGATTACTCAATGTTCGAAAATCTCCAGAAAGAAATAATATCATACGATGAATTAAAATGTACTGTGGATTATATAGATAGATATGGCCCAGTGAAACCAGATATTTCTGGTCGCATAGTGCTTCTGAATAAAGAGAAGATTATTAATGCTGAATCACGAACTGGTAACAATGGTAACAATTCCAATCAGATTTTAGTATCTTTTAATCTCATATTAATATCTTTATTAGTATGTTTACTAAGAAAGTGGTGATTTATAAGTAAAAAAAATGTGATATTTTCTAGTACGAATATGTAGCCATGGTTTGGTTTTACTAAGCCAATGAAATACAATACAATACATACTCATATGTATAAATGTTGAAAGTCCTAAAAAACATAGAATAACTTTACGTTCTAAAGGAACAAAGAAATCAAATTTATTATATACCTTGATATTATTAGTCTTCCTGCTTAATTTTTTTTATTGTTCACATTTGCATCAGTAATCATCAATCAATTTCTAAAAATAATTCTGTTAATGTTCAAACGATCAAAAGAGAAAACAAATAAAAATAACTTTTGTTTTGTTCTTTTCAATAAAAAAAAAGTGCAGAGAAAGTCCTCAAATCTTCCAAATTCTTGTAATATTATATAGATATTATTATTAATTAATTCAGCAAAGTATTCATGACATTGTAAAGATCTTATTTAATTAATACGTAGATAATAAATAAGGTAGAATTATTGTTAGAACTACCTCTGTGGCTGTCGAGTCTAACCGACTCTTTTTTAGTACTTACTTAATAATCATTGTTTTTGTCATTAAAATTGTTTTAATTTATATTTTTTATTGTTCCTCCGATAATTTTAACTTTGACTTTTTACATTTTTGACTTTGAAATGTGTCACAAAATTTTAGTGATAAAACCAGGTAAAACTAGATTTTATAAAATTAAATCATTAGATATATGAGTGTAAAAGTCATGAAATACAGATTAGATTTATGGGACCACGGTTAAATCGTTTTTTTAATAAAAAGTTTGAAGATGAAATAAGTATAAAATCTTTTTGTGTTGTATTTTATTTTCTCCAGAATAATACAGTAACGAAATGACAATTCTTCATAATACTTATTTATCTTAATAAATCTTTCAAATCACAAACAAATATTAAATTCAATACAATAATAAAAGGCAGGCAGTTACTTATACTTTTTTCGTAACTAAGACATCTCAGAGGCCCTACCATCAAGTCTTAAAGCGATCTTTAAACGAGTGAGTAAAAGGGATGCCGCTTTACATGATGTAAAGCGGCATCTCTCTTACTCACTGGAATCCGTCCTGCTATAACGGCTGGCAGTAAGCCCCCAGGTCTTTATGGAAAATCGTTCCAATATCATATTTATAAAAGCTTAAATATTAAATATTAAATTTGCTTTAAAAAAGACTAACGTTAAATAGAATTATGGCTTTCTTCAGGAAGCATAAGATAACAATAGAAAAATACAAAATACTTTAACATACTTTTATATGAATGAATCCAATTACACATGTCTTTTTATGAAGACTTATTTAATAAAATGATTATATCAAATCAAATAATGACTCTTGAGATAATAATT
The DNA here is from genome assembly GCA_958496325.1 of Nomophila noctuella. Classification (NCBI taxonomy): domain Eukaryota; kingdom Metazoa; phylum Arthropoda; class Insecta; order Lepidoptera; family Crambidae; genus Nomophila; species Nomophila noctuella. The sequence goes on from OY292497.1 coordinate 10,674,515, forward strand.
ATCCAGTCTCCTTATAAAATAATCTAAATAAATTGTACCAGCTATAATACTGGCTAAATACTTATTTCAATACCTTTAGGTAATAAAGCACTTTCAATTATTCAATTACAATAGAGAGTAAACAAGTCTCTTAAATATCAAGTCTGTATTAGTCTTAACAATAATATTACTCAGTTGTCATCCTCAAATGTATGACATATTTAATATGGAGGATTTAACTATCAAACAATACAGTTTAATTTGTAACAAGGCACATTCATGAAATAGCTTAAGGCTATTAGTAAGACAGTGATGACTTTTATACTTAATTCTAATAACAAAATATGACAGATCTACTGACTTTATCTTTCCTCAATCCATATTTGGAGGGGTTGCCTTCCAATCAACTATCTGGCTATACCCATAAGGCACAACACCGTAAAATATTTGCAAGCATTGCTTTAACGATTCCTGACAATCCGCCAGCTCAACGCATGGGGCGTATTGGTCCAAAGCCTCAGCCAATTCACATAAAGGTTTAAAGAGGAACTCAGCTGTTGCTACATTACCTTTCTGTAGTTTACTCAGGGTGGTTGCATTCAACAGTTCGTCCTGACGATTTCTCAACGCAACTGGTAAGTTCTTGGCGGGCTTCAAACTCAAGTATGTAGGCCAATCTTGAACACATGCTTCACAAAGGCACATGAACTTGTATTGGAATTTAAGCTCTTTCTGACGAACATAGCGGGGCTGCAGCGCGTGATGATATCTGAAATGTATAAAATAAAAATGTTAACTGTGTTGTTTCAGTTAGAATTTATATTCTGCATTATTATATTGTAATTTAGTTTGGTCATAAGAAGATCTTAGTAACAATAATTTCATAAAATGAAATGAACTTTGAAAAACTTACCCATAGTTATCAAAAATCTGTGTCCCTTTTTTAATTGGTCTCAGGGCAAACAATTTCATTCTGCCCGTACCAATATTACTGTATCTTACTACATTTGGAGCGCAGGAATGATTCAGTAAACTATGAAATGCATAAGGAGCGCTTGCTATACTGAACTCGTCCAAATAATCCCCCTCTTTGTTCTGTACAGTCGTACTGATTCCATGCATGTTGGTAGGACCAGTCATGAGGTGGAGAAGCAGTGTACCAGCTGTATAATTCCTAATATTTTTCCTTTCATCCTCAATCGCACTCTCTAAAAAAGACGTCCTTTGTTCTAACAGCCATAAAAAAACAGCTGCAGTCACCGACTTCTGGAAAATATCTGATACAGACCTCTTGTCGACATTTGATTCCAATGTATGAATTGAAGCATAATACTGGGAATCATATACCCACTCATTATTTATTTTAATATGACCTCTATATTCTGTTTCTTCATTTTCTTCCGCTTTTTCTATTGTTTCAAAAAGGCTATCCCAGCTTGAGTGATCATTTCTTGCTTTAATAACTGTTCTGAGTGCAAGTAATTCTAGTTTAGTAAATTCCATGTCAATTAGTGTTGGCATTAGCGGACATTCAGAGCCATGATAATCTTTCCAGGCTTTTTCTTTACATTCTTCACTACAGAACATGGCAAAGCAACAATCGTTGCATGGCAACAAGTTAAGATTTCTAGACAAGCAATAACTGCAAGCAAATAAGTACTGAGATCTTAAAAGGAGTGTGAAATAAGGGTCTTCTTCTACCAATACTTCACCAACTTTAATATCTGTTTTTGCAACAACATGTCTACCCATTTCCTTGTTGAAAACAACTTCCAGTTTAGAACTGGCACATGGAAATCTTGGGCCTTGTGGATCTTGTAGGTTGAAGGGGAAATTAGGTGTTGAATTAGAGTTTTCATCAAAACTGTCTTTTACAATATTTTCTTGGCAATTTGCTTTTCTCTTACTAAGTTTTTCCTTTAATTTGTCAGGATAGTTTAGTGATAAAACTTTTTCAATATCATTTAAACACTCAATGTATTTTCCCAGTGAAAAAAATACAGCTGATCTATTAGCCAGAGCTAAACTGTAACATTCTGAGCCTAGCGGAGCATGTAATAAAGATAAATTATAATATTGCAATGCTTTGTAATCATCCGATTGTTGAAACCTTTTGTTGCCAAGGTTACGGTAGTGTGTAGCTATTTTTTCACACTTGCTCACTTTCAGTACTGTTGGGAAGGCATTCAAGTTTTTCAAAATGCCATAAACATATAAAACTTTGTCACTTATTCCATTCAAAGATAACAAGTGTTCTGATATTACTTTGATACTGCCTTGTTCAGTCAATTTCTTAATTACACCTTCATAACAGGAATCAATAATCATATTGATTTTGTAGTTTCTTGAAGTGTAGAACAAGAGTGCAATGTCTCACTTTGCGACACCTTTTATTGTTGTTAATCTGGGCTGTGAGATGGTGTACGTGATTGATCAACGTTTGAAAGCTCAGAATATCACACCAGATAAATCCGACAGAGGTTAGATGCCTGCAATTCCTGGAAACAGTTTATAAGGTTAGTGGAATAAAAATCAAATAGTTTCTAATACATTATTATATTATTTACAGTACTTACCGACGTGGTTACCGTGTTGCTTCATCCCAAACTCCTGGACGAGTTATTTATACCGCAGCCGGTGGCCACCCACGTCGTTCTAAAACAGCTTCTGCAAGATATATCCGCCACCTCTATCATGAAGCTTGACGATTACTCCATGTCCAAATTATGGGATCTAATGACTATGATATTCAAATGGCAACTTTCTGTAGCAACAAACCAAAACATATTTGACATTAGCCGGCGCCATCTGAGAAGTGTGGCTACTTTGATGCCACAATATTTCACAAAGTGTATAATTGAACAAGCTATGCGGAGGTTTGAATCTTTAGCGCAAAAATTCACTGACGATGATTATAAATCACTACGTAATACGCTGATTTTGTGGTTTTCTGAATACCATACCAAAATATCAGTTTTACTAAGATTAGGTTTGCAAAAAAAGGATGGGACATTCAGCTTGCCCGCCACTATCCACCCTAAAATATTACAAAACCTAGGAGAAAACATTTACATCTATGATAATAAGAAGAATCCTGTGGATGTATATGAAAGCAAGTGTGCTGATACTAGCGAAATAAGTTGCCTATTGGGTACAATAGACCCAACACCTGCAAATTCTAGTGTAGTTGAATTGAATTTGCCTTTTGAGTATGGAAAAGAAAAAACAAAGAATAAAACTTTATCTCTAGCACGAGATACACATTTTGAAAGTATACGTACAAATGTGAAAGTAAAAAATACGGAACTAACCTTTACTCCTGATATTCCCAAATCAACTCAAGAAGACCTATTAGACCTACTATTAGAATCGGATCAATCGAGCGTTTAATTATTATCATTTGATAGAATATCAAAATCAAAATTATATCACTAGTTTTAGTTTAGCTAAGTGGAATTTAGGAGTAGATTAACATACATTTCGGTAATTCCCAGAAAACGATTTCGAACTCCTTGTTCTTAGTGTTGCCAAATTGTAACAATCAAAAGTTACTAATTTTCATCAGTCAAGAAACAAATTTTTGACAGTTTGGTTGGATTGGATAAGCCAAAGATTTTGAAAGTCAACCTAGATGAAGGGAATAATTTGACAGATTTTCTGTCCTTTTTCTCCTTGGCATGAATCACTTGTGATAGAGCAAGATACCAGACACCCGACTGTAGTCGTCTAAATGTCATTATGACGTGGATGGAACTGGAGATTCCAGTACATGCGTACTAATTTTAATCGATATCGACTGCACATAGATTAGATACAGAGTATTTTTTTGGTACTAGAGTTGGTTTTAAAATAGCTGTTATGACGACATCAGTTATAAAAGGGGCTATTTTAATAATAAATATGGATAAAGCCGGTCTGGCTGACAGGAATTTATATTAAGTTTGTTAAACTGAATCATGTAATGCTGCATCTCTTTTTTATAATTTTCACCTATTGATGAACATTTTTAATGATTATTATTTACTAGCCGCCACCCGCGACTCCGTCCGCGTGTATTTCAGTTTCCGCACAAACTGCACAGAGCCTTCCTTGACACATGCGACTATCCAGCACAAAAATGTTTTTTCAATTCGAAGTAGAAGTTCCTGAGATAAGCGCGTTCAAAAACAACCAACAAACTCCTCAGCTTTATTATATTAGTCTAATAATACATAGCATAAATTTAAATATTGCCAGACTTGCCAGATCCTGGATCATCGTCAAAGCGAACCCCGCATAGAAACGGGATAAACGCTAGGAAGAAGAAGAAGTATAGATTTAAATATGTATATAGTTGTTACGGAATTGACGACAGAGCTGCAGTAAGCAATCGGCACCAACGTCATCATCAAAACAGATTAAAAAAAGCCAACCTCGTACTTGACCTTTTTGGGTGAGGTCATCGGATAGGTCTAAAAATTCTAATGGATTTTCCTTATAGGGGATCAAAAATGTCATCAGATTTTACGCATAGTTTTCGAGATATCTGCAGTTTTATAAAATTTTATTTGATAAAATATTCCTTAACGAAATTGGTACCAATTTTTCAAAAGTTTCATTCCTCTTAGCGAAACTGTTGTTATTTTGGGTTTCTATGTTAGGCAAGGCACTCATGATCAGCTTATCGTATGCCACTGCTGGATATAGGCCTCCTAGTGCAGGCGCTGGAGGTATGTGAGTACCTAAGCAAAAACCGAGTGACGGCAACTATGACCGGATTCTTATTCCTAAGACCCTCAATAATGAGAAAACCAGTCTTGCCGCCGGGTCTGATGGTCCATTTCCCCTCCATTTACATCCCCTCCTCGCCCATACAAAAACATATGGCGCGTACGCGTTTGGTGTGTTTTTATGTCCATTCCGTCGCTTTGTTAGTCGTATTTTCGTTTATACATCACCGATTTCGATGCGGTTTTTTTAAATAGATAGATTAATTTATAAAGAAGGTTTACATGTATAATACTTGCATATTATAGTAGAGAAACACTGATAATTTTAGGGGTTTCTTATGTGATGTCGTGAAAAAGCACGTTTTTTGTGCTTATATTGTAATAACGCTGGCTAAATCCTACTAGATAGACCAAAATAATGTACTAATACTGTAGTACATTATTTCAGTCCACCTTGAAATGTTCCACAACAAAGTCCCGCATGGTATATGTCTATCTCTTTGGGATAACCCACCATAGGCTGATCATGACCATGAGTGCCTAACAGAAGAACGAAACTTTTAAAAAATTTCGTTAAGGAAAATTTTATGCGACGTCAAAGCCCGCATTTCAGCTGCCTGGGCCAAGTGGCGTGAAGTGACTGGTGTCATTTGTGACCCCAAAATGCCGGTTAAGTTGAAGGGACAGGTCTATAAGACCATCATTAGGCCGGTCCTTTTGTACGGTAGTGAAACGTGGCCTGTACTTGAGCGACACAAGCAGATGCTGCGTGTCACGGAGATGAAGATGCTGCGCTGGATGTGTGGAGTGACGCGGAAAGACCGCATTAAGAACTCACGCATTCGGGGTAGCCTTCGTGTCCGTGATATTGCAGATAAACTGCAGGAGTGTCGCCTACGTTGGTAAGGGGCAGGCCCAAGAAGTGCTGGCTTGGCGTCGTTGAAGATGACATGCGTGCCAATGGTCTTTCCACCCAGGATGCCCAAGACCGTATTAGAATTTTTAGACCTATCCGATGACCTCACCCAAAAAGGTCAAGGACGAGGTTGACTTTTTTTTAATCTGTTTGATAATGACTTTTAAAAAATTGGTATCAATTTCGTTGAGGAATATTTTACTTACTTACTTACTCCCATGGCTCAGCGACCCGAAGTGTGTCTTGGCCTCCAGAACGAGAGTGCGCCACTTTTTTAAGGAATATTTTATCAAATAAAATTTTATAAAACTGCAAATATCTCGAAAACTATGCGTCGTACGTAAAATCTGATGACATTTTTGATCCCCTTTTAGGAAAACCCATTAGAATTTTTAGACCTATCCGATGACCTCACCCAAAAAGGTCAAGGACGAGGTTGACTTTTTTTTAATCTGTTTTGATGATAACTTTTAAAAAAATGGTATCAATTTCGTTAAGGAATATCTTATCAAATGAAATTTTATAAAACTGCAAATATCTCGAAAACTATGCGTCGTACGTAAAATCTGATGACATTTTTGATCCCCTTTTAGGAAAACCCATTAGAATTTTTAGACCTATCCGATGACCTCACCCAAAAAGGTCAAGGACGAGGTTGACTTTTTTTAATCTGTTTTGATGATGACTTTTAAAAAATTGGTATCAATTTCGTTAAGAAATATTTTATCAAATAAAATTTTATAAAACTGCAAATATCTCGAAAACTATGCGTCGTACGTAAAATCTGATGACATTTTTGATCCCCTTTTAGGAAAACCCATTAGAATTTTTAGACCTATCCGATGACCTCACCCAAAAAGGTCAAGGACGAGGTTGACTTTTTTTAATCTGTTTTGATGATGACTTTTAAAAAATTGGTATCAATTTCGTTAAGGAATATCTTATCAAATAAAATGTTATAAAACTACAAATATCTCGAAAACTATGCGTCGTACGTAAAATCTGATGACATTTTTGATCCCCTTTTAGGAAAACCCATTAGAATTTTTAGACCTATCCGATGACCTCACCCAAAAAGGTCAAGGACGAGGTTGATTTTTTTTTAATCTGTTTTGATGATGACTTTTAAAAAATTGGTAGTATCAATTTCGTGAAGGAATATCTTATCAAATAAAATTTTATAAAACTGCAAATATCTCGAAAACTATGCGTCGTACGTAAAATCTGATGACATTTTTGATCCCCTTTATAAATAAATTCCTGTCAGCCAGACCGGCTTTATCCATATTCATTATTAAAATAGCCCCTTTCATAACTGATGTCGTCATAACAGCTATTTTAAAACCAACCAAAAAAATGCTCTGTATCTTACCTACGTGCTGTCGATATCGATTAAAATTAGTACGTAGTTCGTAATGGAATCCCTAGTTCCATCCACGTCATAATGACATTTAGACGACTTCAGTCGGGTGTCTGGTATCTTGCTCTATCACAGGTGATTCATAATAAGGAGAAAAAGGACAGAAAATCTGTCAAATTATTCCCTTCATCTAGCTAGTATGCACTTTCAAATCTTTGTTGGAAGTGCCATTATCTTTGCGTTATTGATACTTTTTGTTATTAGTTTTTTTTAATTAATACCTAATTTAATTTGATTATGTTAACGACAAGGATAAAAGAACCAAAAAAAAACATTATGGTAACCGTAATGAAATCCAATACATATAATATTTTTTTTATTATTATTTATTCTCGGTCGCATTAGGACACGCAGGATCATGCTAAACTGACATAACAATCACTTGAGATTATAAAAAAAAATTACATTAATAAAAAGAAAATTGTAGATGGCACTAACTTTGGACCGTTTCATACAAAGATTTTGGAAATATATATCTTTTGTTTCATATCTATATTCCTAGTGAGATAGTAAAGAATCCTTTCGTATAACTATTTTACGGTATATAATGATATCCTTAGGGATATAGCTATATTTTGGCTTAATCTATCTTACTGCGACATAAAGGTGTTCGTCTACCTACAATGTAAAAAAAAACACTGATCTTCAAAAAATACTTTATTAATACTTAGAAATTACTTTAATTTACACAAACAAACGATGTCCTATCATTTTGTTAATAACATTATAAAAATAAATTTAACAAAATTGAGAAAACATCTCATTTCAAATACTTTAGATATTTGATACTTGAGAACAATTATGTACAACTCCTCCACCCAATAACTAAGAATCAATCGAGATGAAAGCAATCACATAAGCGAAATGTGATACTTTGATGATTTTACAATAGAAATGAAAACAATTAATTTACTTTAACGTAACGACTAGTCAAAATATGAGTTAATTTAAAAACTAACTTGAATCACCAAAATACCACATGTGTTGCTTATAAGCAGGATATTTGACTGCTAAAATTAAATCTAGTGAGAGTTTATTATGTCGCGAATCAAAATAACCCGAAATAGCAACATTACAATTAAACAAAAATATCTAAAGTAAGCAACGAAAAATGGAGTGCATCAATTGTTATAACCATATCCCAGGCTTAATAGCCTCAAACTTTAATGTGATACATCTTTGTACACTGTATAAAATAATGCTTAAATCAATAAAGAAAAATAAAATATGTGTTGAGTTTTATTTTAACATAAGTCACATTTGTCAAGTACAGTCAAAGGTGAATGTCAGTAATATAATTTTTGTGAGGTAGAAAAAAAATTACAATACATTAAATTAAACTTTTAAGATGGAAATAAAAGTAATGTATGGCCAGTCATGACATTGTCTGTACAATGCCTGCAAAATCCCGAAAAGAGTTTCGAATACAGCTTCACTTAGATTAAGGTGTTGAAGTTACTTTTAAAATCTAGTGTAAAACAATCCGAGTCAGATTTATAATCACATTGCTGCCATCAATAATGACTGCATGTCTCAGAAAATTGGTAGATAAAATAGATAACTTAAAACAATTGAATATTCCGTCAATCTATTAGCGAAATTTTGAATTCATATTTATTCAACAGTTGCAGAGGAAGTCACAAAAATAAGCAGAGTCAAAGTCATTTAAAATTGATATTATAGTCCAGTCTAGCTTAGTCAGTCACAACCAAATATAACAAATTGGATAAGTCTTAAACACAAATGAGTTACATTTAAAGTCTTTCTTTAGTCAACTTAAAGAAACATTTCATCACTGCATCCAAACATCAGTTCAATATGACTGGACACAGTGGGCTTTGGCCTTCTAATAGTTATAAAAATGTGAATCCTTTTTCATCATTTCACTAGTACATATAGATCCCGGCAAACTTTTTGAACATTGGCGACGTTAACGCGTGAGCACTTAGTTAGGTAAGGTATTTGACTGACAGGTCAAATCCATGGGCGTAGTCAGCTTTGGGCTCAGGGTGGGGCAGCAGTGAACCTATCCTCCGGGGGGCCCTCCGATTTTTTGAACCTTGAGCCGTTAATAAAATATTTTTTTTTTAGCAATAACTGATAGTATGATTGTTGATGTTGTTAGTTAGAGTTTGTAAATAAACATTGTTGAATCAGACACCTTATAGGTCAGATCCAGGGCCCAGGGTGGGGCAAGTGCCCCAGCTTGCCCCAGTGTGGCTACGCCCATGGTCAAATCACTCACTTTTATTAAATGACTAAATCGCAAGATTGTATCAAAAACTGTATGCAATTGTTTTGTTTAAACACACAATAAACGTTTTTCTTTCTTGTTGCCGCCGGGTCAGGATCGGGGCGGCAGCAAAGAAAAATAAAAACGCCCGCTCTTCCGAGTAAATTCGCAACCAATATATTTATGACGTATAATCTTATAAAACAAAATCAATATCAAAACGTCATAGAAAAGAAAATATCAAAATCAAAAATATAATGAAAAAGAGGTTTGCGTCGGCAACATGGCCGCCCCCGGTGTCGAAGACACGAAAAAAGTGAGGAAGGCGACGCTAGTCTCACGGGGGAGCTATATTGCCAACGCGGAACCATATAAATAAAACTCACAAAATTATTAAAAAAGGTCCGCGAGCCGAGGTCTACTTCCTAGCGAACCCGCCGAATCATGTCCCCAAGAGATGAACTCGTAAAATGGAACGGCATTATCGCCACTAGAGTTCTTGAATTGACATGATTCAGCGGTCGCGAGTTCTCGAGGCCCTCCGCTTCCGCCGGTGAAGATGTGCAGCCGTCGGCGAGCCGTCTCAATAAAAGCGACCAGCCGCTCCCAGACTCCGCCCATAAAATCATCGCCGGGTATGAAATGAAGACAGTCGAAGCCGATCTGTTCCTCCGGTAGACCTCTGCTAGGTGGCGCCCAGGCTCTCTCCGCAGGCAGGTCTCCAATGGGCGCATGCACGTCCGCAGACTCTCTGTCGGACACGTCGGGTGGCCGCTCACGACCCGTCGAACTGCCGGCTGCCATGCAGGGATGTAGTGGCGTCGCGCTGGTGGTGGTGAGCTGCACAACAGTGGAGACAGTGAGTCGCATGACGGCTAGCCACCACGAGGATGAGCAGAGCGCTGGAGACGGCGTCGAGTTTGTCAAAGCCGGAACGCGCAGCGAGAGGCGGAGGAAACCGTCTCGGCTTAAATTTGCGTAGGCTTCGGTTAGGCTTCGGCTGGGCAAGGCTCTCCGCGACGAGTCGGGCATGTGAGTTGAGTTGGGAGCGGAGGTGTCGCAGACGCTCAGCATCTTCAAGTGCTTCCACGGTGTCGGCGAGTCCACGATGGGAGGGCCGATAAAGGAAGTAGGAGTAAGACCTTCGGCTAGAGGATAGTCGCTCATTATCGCTCATTGAGGTACGCGTACGCACGCCGAGGAGATGTACGCGCGCGCTGTTGCAGAAGGCGTAGCTAAGAAGTGCCGGCGATAGTGCGCCGAAGGGGGGCGCAGCCGGCTCTGAGAGGCCAACAAGAGGGCGACCACTGGGGGCCAGGGAGGCAATGGACGCGGCCAGCTCAGAGTGGCCGGCGATAGTGCGCCCAATCGGAGTCGCAGCCGGCTCTGAAGGGACAGCAAGCACAAGGGCGACAGCATGTACCACTAGTCCGCTACGTTGGTGAGCATGATGACTAATTTAGAAAGGGAGCGATAATAAAGGTGAGCAATATGAGGTGTGCCATTAAAGGAACTGTCAAGACCTCTTAGGTCCTATACGACAGAAACAGTCACACAACGAAGGTCGTGATGGTGGATCACGAATGAAAAATAATGAAGTGTCGAGTCGAGATGAATGGCCGCGGGGCTTGGCTCATTAGGCGGCGCCCGAGGTGTCGCGCTCCGATATCGGAGCGATGAGTGACACGGCTGACCGCGATGAGCGCCCGGTAAGAGCTTGGCTCGTCCTGGCGGCGCCCGAGGTGTCGCGCTCCGATATCGGAGCAATGGGCGACACGGGTGGCCGCGACGAGCAATGACATAATGAGCTCAGGCCTCGATCGAATGAATAAATGGAACTAAAAGCAACAAGTGATAAATGCATGATCGTGAGCCAATGAACGGGCGGCGCGGCGAGAATCGTCGGCGATAGCCCGCCGTCCAGCGCGCGGATGACGATGTGTGCACGAAGTCGCGCTCGTGGTGGACGCGCGCGCTGGAGGGCGGCGGTGCGGGTGCCTCGTAGTCGAGCTCGCGGAGGGCGCCGGCGCCAGGTTATAGCCGTTCTGACACAATGTTGCCAACGGGAGGCCGTCACCGAGGGCGCGGAGCGCGCGCTCGTCGTGGTGGCGGCGATAGGCCGCTGGCAGCGGGCGGGACTGCATGGCCCAGGCAGGTGAGCGGCGGCCGCGGCCACCTCAGATATGCCGGCCAGGGGGCGCCCAATAGGGGGCGCGGCCGACTCCGAGGGGCCAACAGGAACAAGGCGACCGCTGGTAGCAACCTCTGGCCTAGAGGGCGCAGTCTTCAAAGCGCCGCGCGTGAAAATGTCTGTGGGCAGAAACGATCGAGTTAAGTTAAAGTTACGTGTAATGAAATAATCCTCGCGCTCGGGTAGAACCCGCGGAGTGTGTGGCCCTATGTGTGCGGGAGCTTGGCTCATCAGTGCGGCGCCCAGTGTGTCGCGCTCCGACATCGGAGCGATAAGCGACACGGGTGGCCGCGATGAGCGCTCGGTATGAGCTTGGCTCGTCCTGGCGGCGCCCGATGTGTCGCGCTCCGATACCGGAGCACAGTGCGACACGGGATCAGACCGCGACGAGAGCTCGGCACGGGAACACACAACAGTCCGAGTGGGTCCGGGCTTAAAAGCAGGACCGAGCGTGGGCGAGTAAGAGTCGCGCGTGGGCGACAGAGCGTCATTTGTCGGGTTGCGTACAAAATATCCCTCGCGCTCGGTTGGTGTCCGCGGCGTGTGTGGCCCTAAGAGTGCGAGACCTTGGCTCATCAGTGCGGCGCCCAGTGTGTCGCGCTCCGATATCGGAGCACAGTGCGACACGGGCTCAGGCCGCGACAAGCGCTCGGCAAGGGGACACACAGCAGCCAGTGCGGGTGCAGGCTTAGCTGCAGAACCGAGCACGGGCGAGGGAGGGTCGAGCGTGGGCAAGGGAGTGTCCAACCATCCTCCGATAGCGGAGCGGCTTGTGCGGGAGCCGCACGCTAGGGCCGCGATATTCGCCTGCAGTTCAAGGAGCGCGGTGGCTTCCTCGGCTGCGGCAAGGTCGCGTCTGATCTCGTACACGCGCCTAGCGTGCGCTGCCTCGAGGGCTAGTATCCGCGCGGCTCGGCTAGGGGAGTTGGACATCGCCTGGGATGTCATCGCCGGTAGTGAGTGAATGTAAGGAATTGGGTACTCACATTTTCCACGTAACTACTTACGGTGGTGATGCCATCCCACTTCTGACACCACTTGTTGCCGCCCGGGTCAGGATCGGGGCGGCAGCATAGAAAATAAAACGCCCGCTCTTCCGTGTAAATTCGCAACCACATATAATTGTGACGTATAATCTTATAAAACAAAATCAATATCAAAACGTCATAGAAAAGAAAATATCAAAATCAAAAATATAATGAAAAAGAGGTTTGCGTCGGCAACATTTCTTTCTTAGCAATAACGACACATGTTAGTGTTGCCAAGTCAATACTTTTTAGTTTCGGTTAACTGAAATAATTTTATGAAAGCGCAACAGTAACTGTAGCATAAAATTATGTGCTTATTTTTTAATTTATGCTTTTACTTTAATGTTATGTCAAACACCCAATTATTTAGAGTTTTAACCATTAGTCAGATTATGCGTCAGATTATCCTTACCCGTATACACGTCAGCTGTTAGGGTGAGGCCTATTCCCATTGGTCAGCGGGGGCGAGAGTCGCGTAATTAACCAATCGCGCTTTCAGAAAAAACACTTTCGTCCCCCACGCCCGCGCTTGATAGCCAGTGAAACCTAAAAAACGTTCTAACCTATTTGTTTGCCGGTACCTTAACATACCATACTTTGGCCGTTTAATAGTTACAAAAATGTCAGTCCATTTCAACACTTCACTAACACTGTCATCATTTCACAGTTCACTGTTATAGGAATCTTGAATGCATTCTCGTAGTGTTAGGTGAGAAGCTGCTGTCTGGGAGCATACTCGCGTCTCCGTAGACCGGTGAAGATGGTCCGTTGGAAGCGAACGGACTTCTCGAGAACGTTCTAGAACGGTTGAAGGTGGGCGTCGTCTCGGCCGGTAGGACTGTTTGTACTGGCTCCGTCGGCATCCGGATAGGCGCCTTACGCTGCATTTTTGATTTTACTAGAATGAAATAATGAAGGTTAATTTTATTCATTACAGTGGATCCCATGTTTTTATAATACAAAACATTTTCGTGACTCTTTCTTTTAAACCAGTTCGTGTCTAAGTTGGGTGATAAATGGATTTTTATGAATAAATCCGTAATTATGAATGTTATTACTGGTTTCCGTTAACCAGAAGTAAATAAATAAACCATACTTTTGAGCCAATCATCATAACAACTAACTTTGCGCTCAACTCATCATAACAACTAATATTATTAGTATAGGACTTGTAATAACTATCTCCGTGTTAAGTACCTTTAGCACTTGTGTGACAGATATCAGAATCAACAGTGGTATTGCATAATAGTTAAATAGGTACAAGTAACACCCAGGCGAGGACAAACAGACATGTTCATGCACACAATTGTTTGTCCTGTGCGGGGATGGAACCCGCGACCTCTTGGTCTAATAGTCAACTTCTTGACCACTACACCAAGCGGCTCGCGGGCTCGATATATGTACTCATTATCACTGGTAAGGGTGCGTTTCCACATAAGCTGAGATGCGCGGAGCTGACCAGAGACGTGCAAAAAAATTGACCAATCAGAATCAGAGCGAGATGTGTATTTTGCGCAATGGTCAATTTTTACATGTCTCTGCTAAGCTCCACGCAGTTCAACTTATGTGAAAACGCTCCCCAAGTATTGTTGAAAGAGAATGACCACTTACTGTACATATACGCAGCCGCCACAGCCGCTATCGTAGCCAGGGTCGGCACGTACGGTCTCAGTATCGAGAACACCGCTCCGAGCAGCGTCCCACACGCGACGTCGCACTCTCTCTCCACTTCAACTTGGATCTCCTGCGCCGTCAACTTGGACTTCACTATCACCAACCCCACCCCACAAGTAGACGCTTCGTTCTTCACCACGACGAGTATTTCACCATCCTTGTGGTTGATATCGAGTTTGAGACCCGGTGATGTGGTTATCTTGACGAGCTTCAACGCGCGAGGGTGACCTGTCAAAGTCGAAATCAAAGTATTTATTTTGTAACAAGTTTTTTTTTGTGGTAGGGGGGCAAAGTAGTAAATGATCACCGCTGCCCATGGACATCGACAACCGTACAAGGGTCGTAGATGCGTTGCATGCCTTTAAAAGCCTTATAACCTCCCCAACTTAGCTCTGACGACCTTACTCACAACATTTATTGATCTGAATCTTTATGAGATTTATAGGTATGCAAAACGCAGGAATTTATCTGGCGGAGGTAAAATAACTGAACGGATAGTACAGCCAGCATCTGATGGATAGTCTAATAAATAGACCAAAAGGCAATAATATCGGTTTCAACAAAGTGTCCATTTATTTGAGTACTCTGAGTGTCAGTTACTCACTATCTACTTGAAGCTGACTTTACAGTGAAATTCTTTTTCACGTCACACATTTGTTAAACCTACCAGTGATGGTGAAGATGGCTGGCGGGCGCAGGAGCGACACTTTGGTTTGTGAGACGGCTATGGGCGGAAGCAGGACTGCTTTGGTGCACGTACGGGCGACGCCCCACTCGGCGCATAGCTCGACTTCGGTCGCGTCCGTCACCGGCGCGGCGGGGAACACGGAGCAGCCGAGTTGACCTGGAACGAAACATAGACGTAAAGTATTATGACATGAAAGTATCCTCACTTATATACAAAAAGTATCCTCACTTATATACAAAAAGTATCCTCTTAGTGCAGGCAATGAAGCATTTTGGGTCCGAATTTTTTTACTGTGAACCGATTTGCATGAAATTTTGGAATTAGTTTCATTGCACCCATTGAATTGAATCAAAAGTGAAAATGATTTGAACGCCGCAACTACCCCTGGAGTGGTTGCCACCCCATCTCGGGGGTGAGTATTCTTTTTTTAAGATAACCTTGGATATCGATAGGAAGACTAATTTTAAGCAAAAAATCATCCATAAAATTTTTCGATAAATCTAATACTTTTCAAGTTATTGGCAATTGAAAATTCGCAATTTTGTCACGTTTTTCATCGGTTTTTTGCAAATATCTCCAAAAATATAACTTTTATCGATAATGTTATGAGAAACAAAATTGTGGCAGGTAAAAAACTAAACAATTTTGTTTATTATAACGTATTCTAAGTGCAATATTAAGTTAGATATTAAAGATCAAAGCCGTTTTTTATTTTGTCTGCATTTTAATTGATGTGGTCAATGTCATCTAGCGGCGAGCAGATGCATTTTATGCATTCTTATAATTCAGAGTTTTGTAGTGCTTGAAATAAGCTTTCAAATGAGTACAATTAAAAGTCTTTTGCACGTAAAATAAGTAAGCTGTATTACAAATAAGAGGAGCATCCAATATTTTTTCTTTTAAAACAATGGGTTTCATAAGTGCCATTTCCACCAGAATTGAAATTATTCGTATTCCGCCAAGAATTAACTTTATTATGAACTGTTTAATAAATTGTATCAGTTTGGCTGCTTTAGGGCACATATTTTTCAAAATAGACAGGATAAAAATAAAAATATAAAATCTCATATTTTAAAAAATCCCACCTTCTTTTCTTAATATCTCAAAAATTACGATAGATGCGTATAAAAGTGTAGGGTTAAAAAAATGTAGGTATTTTTCTGACAAAAAATTTAATAATTTTGTTATTTCTGTTAAACAAAAACTGACGGAGATATGATTGTTTAAAGAGCGCGTGGCAGCGGCAATCACAGCCTCTCTTAAGCCCTTTAACCCTTCACCGTTTTCGAAAAACGTTTTTAATTATATATTGCAATAAAGGATGTTGTAGTTCTTCTAATTACCTTTTCAATGCTGTTTTAGAAATTGTGATAGCATGAATAGCTTGGAAATGGCACTTGTGAAACCCATTGATTTACAAGAAAAAGCATTCGATGATCCTCTTATTTGTAATACAGCTTACTTATTTTACGTGCAAAATACTTTTAATTGTACTCATTTGAAAGCTTATTTCAAGCACTAAAAAACTCTTAATTATAAGAATCCATAAAATGCATCTGCTCGCCGCTAGATGACATTGACCAAATCGATTAAATTGCAGACAAAATAAAAAACGGCTACGATCTTTAATATATATCTTAATATTGCACATAGAAAACTTTAAGATAAACAAAATTATTTAATTTTTTACCTGCTACAATTTTGTTCCTTATAAAATTTTCGATAAAACTTATGTTTTTGGAGATATTTGCAAAAAACCGATGAAAAACGTGACAAAATTGCGAATTTGCAATTGCCAATAACTTGAAAAGTATTAGATTTATCGAAAAACTTTATAGATGATTTTTTGCTTAAAATTAGTAATCCAATCGATATCCGAGGTTATCCTAAAAAAAAATACTCACCCCCGAGATGGGGTGGCAACCACTCCAGGGGTAGTTGCGGCGTTCAAATCATTTTCACTTTTGAATTTAAGGGTACAATGAAACTAATTCCAAAATTTCATGCAAATCGGTTCACAGTAAAAAAAATCGGAGGTTGGACCATATTTTTCGCTTCAATGACTGCGCTATCTCTTTAAACTGCCTTCGTGGTATAGTGGTTAGTACGCTGTACTCAAAAACCTTGGAGGTCGTGGTTTGGAATCCCACGGGGAACACTGGAGAGTGTTGGCTTTCCCAGTTTGGTTAGGACTTAGCAGGCTTTAATTACCTGATTGTCCGATAAGAATGATGATTCTATGCTTCAGAAGAAACGTTAAGCCGTTGGTCCCGACTATGACCTCCGTGATTTTTGAGCGCAGCGCTCTAACCGTTACACCACGGAGGCAGTCACAGTGTCTTCATAAGTATTTTTAACGAAAAACAGAAGTCACTCATTCGACAAACTGGCTTTTGAGTCCGTCATCCACGTCCACTTCAACCAAGTTGACGAAAAAATTAGTCTACTTATTCTACCTAGCGTTTATCCCGTTTCCATGCGGGGTCCGCTTAGACCATGATCCAGGATTTGGCGAGTCTGGATATAACAGTGAAGCGACTGCCATCAGATCTTCGCAACCCACAGAGGGGAACCAGACAGATTGGATCATGGTTACACATTTAGATCTAGCTAAACTAAAGTCAGAAATCACTGAATGTGCAGGTTTCCTCACGTTGTTTTCCCTCACCGCCGAGCTAATGGCACAAATCCACACATAGATTAAGAAAAATCTATCTGTGGGCCCGGATTCGAACCGCGGAGTGAGGCGCCGTCTGTACCACTAGGCCACTATCGCTCGTCGAAAAACTTAGTGTACTGACTTACCATTAATAATATCGAGCGTAGCCTTCGCCGTGTGCGGCGGCTGCGTGCGGCACGTGAACGGCAGCTCGAGCTCGAGTCCGTCTACGGCGTAGCGCTGCTGCTCCGAGCACAGCACCGGCCCGCCATCCAGACCAGCCGCCTCGATGCTCAGCGGGACCATTGCGGACGGCCACTCGCCTGATATGAACTCCATCTGATGCGAAATACGAGTAGGTCAATCATTGTCATTAGCGTACGAGCCAATTGCAAATATCTTATTGTCTTTTCAGCCACCAAAAACGACGTCTTCATAGGCTTGCACCATAAAGTGTCTGATATAGACGTAGAGACCCAACAGGATTATGTAATTAGGTGTGTGTAAATGAAGTGCTTGTGTAAGCATTTGAAGTGCAGTATCTTCACGTTTACATACTTTCCCTTCCTAATTGTCAATTCATAACTTATTACCCGATACATATTTTGGTCCTACCCACTGTGAGAAATAGGCCTTCCCTAGATGTGAAGTAATGCCACACTGGGCAAGCGATGTGTAAACGAAAACACAGGGGAGATCTGCTGCCTATCTCCAGAACTTCTGTGAGCTGCTTCTTACGAAAGCCACGTAAGAAACAGAGCAGAATAATAGTAAGCCATATTGCGCGTCTGCCGCCTGCTCCATACTTCGGTAATTTTGACATGCTTGTTAGTTCTTTTCCACGCCCCCAAACTCCACGTTTGTTCTGCGTCTGTTTAAAAATCTCGAGTAACCCCTTCCTCTACCAGTTGGTGCGAGGGGCAGCGCCCTTCAGTCGCACATACCTTGTCCGTGGGTATCTGGTGCAGCGTGGCAGTGAGCGGCGGCCGGTCGAGGCGCAGCGTGTGCCTGGCGGGCCGGTCGCGCGCCAGCAGCAGCAGCGACACGCCCGCGCCCGCGTGCACCGCCACGCCCGCGGGCGCGCGCCAGCCCACGCCGTCCAGGCACACCGCCCACAAAAACTCTAGTTACCCCTCGACCAAAAAGTGGGTGAATCCAGTGGGTGAGCGGGGCATCCCCCTTCAGTCGCACATTCAGCTGCTTCTTTCGACGCCCACAGAAGAAACAATGCTGATCATTGTAAGCTATCAAATGATAGAATGCGCGTCTGCCGCCCGCTCCATCCCTCAGCCAATTGGTAGCCCCTTTCCACGCCCACGTAGTCGCACTTACCTTGTCCGTGGGTATCTGATGCAGCGTGGCGGTGAGCGGCGGCCGGTCGAGGCGCAGCTGGTGCCGGGCGGGCCGGTCGCGCGCCAGCAGCAGCAGCGACACGCCCGCGCCCGCGTGCACCGCCACGCCGGCCGGAGCGCGCCAGCCCACGCCGTCCAGGCACACCGCCCATAAAAATCTCAAGTTACTCCACCCAAGAGTGGGTGAGCAGGGCATTCCCCTTCAGTCGCACATTCAGCTGCTTCTTTCCACGCCCACAGAAGAAACAGTGCAATGTAAGCTACGGTCAATTGTAAGCTGTCAAATGACAGGATGCGCGTCTACCGCCCGCTCCATCCCTCAGCCCTTTGGTAGCCCCTTTCCGCACCCCCATACTCCACGTTGCTATGCCTATCGTCAGTCACACATACCTTGTCCGTGGGTATCTGGTGCAGCGTGGCGGTGAGCGGCGGCCGGTCGAGGCGCAGCGTGTGCCTGGCGGGCCGGTCGCGCGCCAGCAGCAGCAGCGACACGCCCGCGCCCGCGTGCACCGCCACGCCCGCGGGCGCGCGCCAGCCCACGACCAGGCACACCATCCATGCAAAGCTCGAGTTACCCCTTCACCCACGAGTGGGTGAATCCAGTGGGTGAGCGGGGCATCCCCCTTCAGTCGCACATTCAGCTGCTTCTTTCAACGCCCACAGAAGAAACAGTGCTGATCTTTGTAAGCTATCAAATGATAGAATGCGCGTCTACCGCCCGCTCCATCCCTCAGCCAATTGGTAGCCCCTTTCCACACCCCCATACTCCGCATTCGTTGCTTAACCTATCGTCAGTCGCCCATACCTTGTCCGTGGGTATCTGGTGCAGCGTGGCGGTGAGCGGCGGCCGGTCGAGGCGCAGCTGGTGCCTCTGAGCTGCTTCTTGCGACACCGCGTTCGTTGTTTAACCTATCGTCAGTCGCACATACCTTGTCCGTGGGTATCTGGTGCAGCGTGGCGGTGAGCGGCGGCCGGTCGAGGCGCAGCTGGTGCCTCTGAGCTGCTTCTTGCGACACCGCGTTCGTTGTTTAACCTATCGTCAGTCGCACATACCTTGTCCGTGGGTATCTGGTGCAGCGTGGCGGTGAGCGGCGGCCGGTCGAGGCGCAGCTGGTGCCTCTGAGCTGCTTCTTGCGACACCGCGTTCGTTGTTTAACCTATCGTCAGTCGCACATACCTTGTCCGTGGGTATCTGGTGCAGCGTGGCGGTGAGCGGCGGCCGGTCGAGGCGCAGCTGGTGCCTCTGAGCTGCTTCTTGCGACACCGCGTTCGTTGTTTAACCTATCGTCAGTCGCACATACCTTGTCCGTGGGTATCTGGTGCAGCGTGGCGGTGAGCGGCGGCCGGTCGAGGCGCAGCTGGTGCCTCTGAGCTGCTTCTTGCGACACCGCGTTCGTTGTTTAACCTATCGTCAGTCGCACATACCTTGTCCGTGGGTATCTGGTGCAGCGTGGCGGTGAGCGGCGGCCGGTCGAGGCGCAGCTGGTGCCTCTGAGCTGCTTCTTGCGACACCGCGTTCGTTGTTTAACCTATCGTCAGTCGCACATACCTTGTCCGTGGGTATCTGGTGCAGCGTGGCGGTGAGCGGCGGCCGGTCGAGGCGCAGCTGGTGCCTCTGAGCTGCTTCTTGCGACACCGCGTTCGTTGTTTAACCTATCGTCAGTCGCACATACCTTGTCCGTGGGTATCTGGTGCAGCGTGGCGGTGAGCGGCGGCCGGTCGAGGCGCAGCTGGTGCCTCTGAGCTGCTTCTTGCGACACCGCGTTCGTTGTTTAACCTATCGTCAGTCGCACATACCTTGTCCGTGGGTATCTGGTGCAGCGTGGCGGTGAGCGGCGGCCGGTCGAGGCGCAGCTGGTGCCTCTGAGCTGCTTCTTGCGACACCGCGTTCGTTGTTTAACCTATCGTCAGTCGCACATACCTTGTCCGTGGGTATCTGGTGCAGCGTGGCGGTGAGCGGCGGCCGGTCGAGGCGCAGCTGGTGCCTCTGAGCTGCTTCTTGCGACACCGCGTTCGTTGTTTAACCTATCGTCAGTCGCACATACCTTGTCCGTGGGTATCTGGTGCAGCGTGGCGGTGAGCGGCGGCCGGTCGAGGCGCAGCTGGTGCCTCTGAGCTGCTTCTTGCGACACCGCGTTCGTTGTTTAACCTATCGTCAGTCGCACATACCTTGTCCGTGGGTATCTGGTGCAGCGTGGCGGTGAGCGGCGGCCGGTCGAGGCGCAGCGTGTGCCTGGCGGGCCGGTCGCGCGCCAGCAGCAGCAGCGACACGCCCGCGCCCGCGTGCACAGACACGCCCGCCGGCGCGCGCCAGCCCACGCCGTCCAGGCACACAGCCCAGCCGCCGGTAGCTGCGCAGTTAACAATATACATAAGTAAATAAATATTTCACAACATCACATGCATTGTTCTGACTTCGACTTCGTTTTAAGTAGCTTAAACACTTGTGTTACATATATCAGAATTTTAACATTGGAACGTTGGTCGTTTGGGGGCAAAAAACATAAAATCGCGTTTTTATCCAGGACGTTTTATTAAAAAATATTTTTGATGATGTTAAAAATAAGAAAAACAATTTTTTTTTATATAGTTCACATTACGATACACACCAAAAACCATAATGAGCTTTGTTCTTTGGAGCAAAATTATACGGTTCAAATCAAGAAGCACATATTAGTATTGAATAAGTACATACCGATGATCCTTGTTGCTTGAGCATCATTGCCCATGACCCATATTTCATCCTTCACAGTGACGCCACCCGCCGTCGCTTGAAAGCTCATGAACGCTCCCGATGGCTCCAAGTTCGTAAGTAGAAGCTCGTTGCCAAGAGCACTGGAATGAAGTAAATTGAGTTAATTTAATTAATGATTTGATTTAATTTTATTAAATTACCCCACTGGGAAGCGAGCGCGTCGCTGGCGCCGCCGGCTGGGCGCGCCACCCGCGGCCAGATCCGACCGTACGAATGTCAGATTCACGTCAGTCTCAATACACTCCTGAGTCAGCAGCCTGACTGTGACGTATTCGCCGACGGTCAGGTCGTCAAAATGTAAAATCTATATTATGATGGTAATGTCTCGTCCGTCCGCCTCGCCCGCCGTGCAGTAGTGCGGGACCGCTGCTCCCTCTCACCTGTCAGCGGCTCGCCGCACGTGCGCCATGTCGGGCGGCAGCACGGACACGTTGGCGTCGGGCGCGAGCAGCTCCCGGCCGAGCGCGGTCCGCATCACCAGCCGCACCGCCGTCTCGTCCGCCTCGCCCGCAGGTTCCGCCGTGCAGTAGTGCGGGACCGCTGCTCCCTCTCACCTGTCAGCGGCTCGCCGCACGTGCGCCATGTCGGGCGGCAGCACGGACACGTTGGCGTCGGGCGCGAGCAGCTCCCGGCCGAGCGCGGTCCGCATCACCAGCCGCACCGCCGTCTCGTCCGCCTCGCCCGCAGGTTCCGCCGTGCAGTAGTGCGGGACCGCTGCTCCCTCTCACCTGTCAGCGGCTCGCCGCACGTGCGCCATGTCGGGCGGCAGCACGGACACGTTGGCGTCGGGCGCGAGCAGCTCCCGGCCGAGCGCGGTCCGCATCACCAGCCGCACCGCCGTCTCGTCCGCCTCGCCCGCAGGTTCCGCCGTGCAGTAGTGCGGGACCGCTGCTCCCTCTCACCTGTCAGCGGCTCGCCGCACGTGCGCCATGTCGGGCGGCAGCACGGACACGTTGGCGTCGGGCGCGAGCAGCTCCCGGCCGAGCGCGGTCCGCATCACCAGCCGCACCGCCGTCTCGTCCGCCTCGCCCGCAGGTTCCGCCGTGCAGTAGTGCGGGACCGCTGCTCCCTCTCACCTGTCAGCGGCTCGCCGCACGTGCGCCATGTCGGGCGGCAGCACGGACACGTTGGCGTCGGGCGCGAGCAGCTCCCGGCCGAGCGCGGTCCGCATCACCAGCCGCACCGCCGTCTCGTCCGCCTCGCCCGCAGGTTCCGCCGTGCAGTAGTGCGGGACCGCTGCTCCCTCTCACCTGTCAGCGGCTCGCCGCACGTGCGCCATGTCGGGCGGCAGCACGGACACGTTGGCGTCGGGCGCGAGCAGCTCCCGGCCGAGCGCGGTCCGCATCACCAGCCGCACCGCCGTCTCGTCCGCCTCGCCCGCAGGTTCCGCCGTGCAGTAGTGCGGGACCGCTACTTCCACGTGGATTGCCTGTGAGTGTGACGCAATAGTTAAGTACCCAATTTATTTAACCAGGTTAAACTTTCTTTCGTTTTGAAAATGGAAAACTCTAGAAACTCTCAAGACATCCTAAACGGGTGGCCTAGGCTTGCTTCCGCTGCGTTTAACGTGTGCCCACGCGAGTTCATACAAAAGTAGCATGTCGAGTAAGTCACTTCGCGGTGAGCCGGGCCAACTGCGCGCGGGGCCGCCGGCCGCCGCTCGCGTCTGCATACACTACGGGCACACGCTTAGCGCAGAGAACACCCTTAAAATTCATCGCTAAAATTGGTTTCAAAGCAAACTAAATCTCATTACAAACACTTACAGTCTCTCTATAAATATTATTTCTCTCGTCCTTATGGTGGGCCACGATCACTCCGTGCCCCGGCGCCAACGCCGTCAGTTGTCCGTTCGGCTTCATATCGAACGCGCCATCTTGGTAAGCGTTCCAGTTACTCCTCGGCAATGAGTTCAGGCGTATGGTGGAACCTACGGCGACGGCTAGACGGTCGCCCGCCGCCAAGTCTTTGGGAAGCCCGTCCACTGACGTCCGAATATCAGATATACCAAGGATTTCGATAGTGCTGTCCCATGAGCGGGTTTCTGCCGACTACAAATTAGAGACAGAGTTTATTAATCTTGTAGACCTGTGATATGAAACAGTTGATAGCAAAAAATATATATTGATATTGTACATACCTGTCCCATATTCCTCACTCTGACGTCGATAGTAATAACCCCTGGTTTCAGAGGAGTCACTCTGACGGACAACCCCTCAGCCACTGACCTGTCGAGCATATCTGTAACAAAACAATGTCTGTTATTTTTTGTAAAATTTGAAGCAACATACTAGCAGGCTCAATACCCAGATCCAACACACCCAATAGCCACTGCCGTTTGATGACATAATAAATAAGAAGCCTAGTAGTCGCCCGTAGCTTTCGTAGCGGCCAACATGGCAAAGGCGGAGTCGGGCACGGTTCAGACAAGCTGCTACGAGCGCTTGCGAAGACCTGATATCGTAGAAATTGAGTAATTTCACGTACTCATAGCGTGCGTAGCGAACTACTAGTACTGGTGTACTGTCGAGACGAGCCACGCCCAGCAGCCTCGTTAGTTACCCATATCTTGAAACCATTGATGTTTGACGGCACAATAAACAAGAAAAAGTCTAATAGTCACCGGTGTGGTCGCGCGGTATTCAGGCAAAGTGCTACGAGCGCACGCGCCGACTCGATATGCCAGATCGGTACCAGGATTTCGTATCAAAAGTCCACTGACGTAATCATTGGCGTCATAACACGTACCCATAGCATGCGTAGCAGACAGTCTCGCCGAGGCGGGGTCACGCACGGTCCAGACGAGGCGCGGCGGCGGCTGCAGCGACGCTAGCGCCGCCGCCGGCAGCCCCGCCGCCTCCACCCACGCGGTCCCGGGCGCGCCAACTAGTAGGCTCTGGGTAGCTGCGCGTACTCGAAGACCGGATATCGGTATCACCTGGCAAGGACGAATCGGTTAGCATTTAAAATCATTATTTCAATCTTAAATCATTACTTTAAGAGAGGTAGAGCTTAGAGGAACTTCCACTCGAATGAGCCCTTACAGAAGACCACAGTGAATTAGCACTTCTTAACTGTTGTGCTATTTTTCTGCTGGTAAGTAAGGTCGCCAGAACTCAGTTAGAAAAGGGGTCTTATAGGCAATTATCGCTCGTTTGCCTCTCTTTTACATAAAATAATAAAAAATAACAATAATATTTGTGTTATTTACTCACCTCAACTTCAGTCTCGGCACTAGCGATTTCAACGTTGTTTATGTCCGTAGCCACTAATTTAACTTTGCTGGTGCCGGTCGCTATCCCGTGCACTGATCCTGATGGAGATACCTGGACACATAAAAATACATATTATTATTATTCCTCCTATCGACATACTTCATCCGGCTTCGAAGGACCATTTAAATTAAGTTTTTTTTTTCTCACACGGCATTTTTTAAATAAAAATAGTATTATTAATCTACCTATCGACATATTGCATCCGGCTTCGAAGGACCTTTTTTTTTTCTTCCACAGTTTTGTTATATATTACCTCTACATAGCTGTTGGGTGATGCAATGCGATACTTCAGCGTGGCGAGATGTGACGGCGGGCCTCCGCGATGGCGCAGCTGCAGCCGCGCGCCGGGCGGCATTCGCGTCTTGTCCGGGATTATACGCAGCGGCGGGAACACCAGGACCTTTATAACAGTAATTAAATTAATCAAACAATAAGTGTAAAGACTATAGGAATATAGAAACTTTAAAAACAACTGGGTGTTTGATTGCATCCATAATAAATACTGCAACTTCAAAAATCAGCACAAATGATTATGCTACAGTTACTGTCGCGCTTCAACAAATTATTATAGTTAATCGGAACTAAAAAAGTATTGATTTGACAATTTATTACGTCATAGCTTATTATTTCATACAGTTTCCTACAAGCTTACGTTTTTGACGTTTAATAAAAGTGAGTGATTTGACCTGTCAGTCAAACACCGTATTATATACTTACTCCGTTAGCTCAGCGACCCCAACCCAGTCAATTCCGAGTCTAACACGTATTATATAACGAAAACTATTATTATACACAGACATCCTTGCACTTACCTCAACTTCAGGACTCCACACGCCACCAGACGCCGCACGCACCCGTCCCGCTCCCTCCTTCACGCCGCATATCTTGCCGTCTCTTATTGACACGTCGCCGCTCACCCGCCACTCGGGCGCGCGATTGGTCAACAGATAACTATGACTTATGGCGTTATGATAAAGCATATTCCCAACACTAACCTCAACTTCAGGACTCCACACGCCGCCAGCCGCCGCGCGCACCCGTCCCGCTCCCTCCTTCACGCCGCATATCTTGCCGTCTCTTATTGCCACGTCGCCGCTCACCCGCCACTCGGGCGCGCGATTGGTCGACAGATATCGATGGGAGATGCCCTTCACTAGAGCAGTGATGGGCATGCATGCTCCCACTCCGACCGCTCGGGACGTTGATACTTCGACACTGAGGATTTCCTCTATGAGAATCTGAAGTGGAAAAAAATGTTATGATATGCGTTTTATATGATTACGCTGATCACATGTTTATATAAAAAGATGTCAAGTATCTGCTTAGTAAGAAGGATATCTATAAGTTCAAGGGTATCATCATCGGCCAGATCGGTCTCCCTAAGATGGGGGATTTGTCCTTCTGCGTGTCTTACCTATTGTTCAAGTTGTTTGCCGGTACGTGTACCATCCTATTTACAGTGTCAACGAAGCTATCTCACCTCACCTTATGTCTTCAAGAGTATATTCGACATGATCTTAACACACTGCTTTTCGTCCCTTGCCGTATCACCCAAGCTATATTTAAATATGTTTTCAAGAGTACATTTGACATTACCTCAACAAACTGCTTCTCTCCCTGCACACACTGATCACTGATGAGCAGGTCATACGATCCCGGGCCGGGAACTGTGACGCCCAGCGCGCCGTCCGCGACGCCCGCCGCCACGCCCTTCGGCGCCTCCACAGAGTACCGCCCGCTGCCGTATCACCCATGCTACATTCACCTAACTTTACAAGAACATTTGACATAACCTCAACAATTTGCTTCTCCCCCTGGACACACTGATCACGGGGCCGGGCACGGTGACGGCCAAGGCGCCGTCCGCGACGCCCGCCGCAACGCCCTTCGGCGCCTCCACAGAGTACCGCTCCTTACCGTATCACCCTAGCTATATTCGAATATGACTTCAGAAGTATATTAGACGTTACCTCAACAATCTGCTTCTCTCCCTGCACGCACTGATCACTGATGAGCAGGTCGTACGAGCCCGGGCCGGGCACGGTGACGCCCAACGCGCCGTCCGCGACGCCCGCCGCCACGCCCTTCGGCGCCTCCACAGAGTACCGACCCTTACCGTACCACCCAAGCTACATTCACCTATAAATGACTTCAAGAGACTTCAAGATACATCGGACATATCTACCTCAACAATCTGCTTCTCCCCCTGCAAACATTGATCACTGATGAGCAGGTCATACGATCCCGGGCCGGGAACAGTGACGCCCAACGCGCCGTCCGCGACGCCCGCCGCCACGCCCTTCGGCGCCTCCACAGAGTACCGCCCACTGCCGCCCGTCACGCGGACTGTGTTGCTAAATGTGCCGCCTTCCGATGCATTCACCTATGTCTTCACAAGTATGTTTGACATTACCTCAACGAACTGCTTCTCTCCTTGCACACACTGATCACTGACGAGCAGATCATACGATCCCGGGCCGGGAACGGTGACGCCCAACGCGCCGTCCGCGACGCCCGCCGCCACGCCCTTCGGCGCCTCCACAGAGTACCGCTCCTTACCGTATCACCCAAGCTATATTCAAATATGACTTCAGAAGTATGTTTGACATTACCTCAACAATCTGCTTCTCTCCCTGCACGCACTGATCACTGATGAGCAGATCATACGATCCCGGGCCGGGTACAGTGACGCCCAACGCGCCGTCCGCGACGCCCGCCGCCACGCCCTTCGGCGCCTCCACAGAGTACCGCCCACTGCCGCCCGTCACGTGGACTATGTTGGTCACCGTCTCGCCTTCCCAGGCTACGTTCACCTAAGGAAAGGTCAAGCGGAGAATAAGTATGAGGATCGCCTGATGGGTAGTTATATTTATTTATTTCATAAACACAACACATTACAATCATAGAAAGCCAAAGTACAAAGATTTACAGTTTTGAACAAGATAGCAACACAGACACAATGTGTACATAAAAAAATTGAAATAAAATTATCGAAAAAGTTATTGTCGTTTACCGACATTGAAATCATTTCCTTGAACAAACATACGAGAAACAGTAAACAGATAAAATTGAACCTTATTACTTTGACGTAGAATGTAAACCAGTCAAAAATTTAATTATTTCATGACTGCTTAAGGAATAGGTGGCATTATTAAAATTGAGAACATTCAAAATGGCCGAATTAGAAATAATACGTAGTACTTACTTTGACAGGATCACATTTTAGAGGTCCCACCACTTTAGCTTGGATGCTCGCTGACGCCTCAGGGACGCTTACTTTAAACGCTCCACTCCAACCAACTGCTTGCTCTTCCGCTACTACTATCTAAACACCAGAAACAATAATATTAGATTTAAAAAGAAGCAGACATTTATGAATAAATTGAATTCTAATAAATTCATTGGGCAAACCACTAATTGCTTAGCTCAAAGCTTGTATGGATGCTAGGGAATGAATAGAAATACTTAAATAATTTTTATAAACTTCCATGACTTGAGTACAAATGCCGATTTTCATCACACAAACATAGCGGGATTTGAACCCGAACATCGTTTTTGTAGCCAGTGTCTCTGGCCACAAGACCAACGGGTCGTTCAAATAATTATAAGATGAACACTGTCAAACAAATAGCAACCTTCAAGTAATGAGGCAGAGTTCAAATTCCAATAACAAATTCACCCAACCACGACATCGTATCCTTACCTGGAAGTATTTATACGGTACAGGCACCGGCGCGTACTCCGGGTGTGTCTCAATGAACAGTCTGTCGTGAGCTTTGAACTCTATCGCCGGGTGGTGGGGTTCAAGATCCCATGTCGCGCGGGGTCCTCTCTCGTCGAGTAGCTCCCGTCCGATTGCGTCGAGCAGGGTTACTCTTACTGACACCTCTTGGCCGGGTCGGAGCCATATTCTAGAGAGGAAGAGAGTCAAAGATATTTTTTTTGATTAGTAATAAAGTAGAAAAAACAGTACGGCATTGACCAAAACATTTAAAATCACTATGCATTACTACGCACAGCTTGTATAAGATATCCAATAAACATTACTATTATCTTTTCTTTTTGATGCAAGTTCAAGTACTAACTTTAAAATATTTTGGGGAAGCATTATAAAGCTATTTTTTTAAGAATTCTTTATATTTTTTTTCTACTTGAAAAATGATACTCGAAGTCACAAACATGTGCTGTGGTACATATTTGGATCTTACGTCCACTTCCCAACATGGGTGTTGGCCCGCCAGAACTATTACCCGGTATCTGACTACAATCGCTAGACACCAACTGTAGTAGGTCATCATAATATCCCTAAGGAAAAGCCTATATCATCCTCATACCTTGGTCCGCCAGAACAGTTGCCCGGCGTCTCGGATGGTTCCAGACGAATGCGCGACACATGAGGAGCGCACGCCGCTTCAAAGTCCACTGATTCACGTTCTTCGTCCGAATGTGACACTAACTCCAAGCGAGAGTCACCTTTCTGTAAGATAATTTATATTTAAATAATTTATGAGGGGTACTTACCCATACTGCTATAGATAGCAGTACATGCTTGGATGATTCTTAAATATGTTCCAAATTACATGTATCGCTGAAACCATAAGTGTCGTGAAGTTTTCAGCTCACATTACAAATGACCTTTATTCTATTACACACCCTTTTTAAATATCGAAAATACGTAAATAATCCAGTTAACAGTGGTTATTGTCGAAAGATAAAATCCTCCTTCTTGAGTAGTATTCCTTATTACTGCAGGCTGTGATCATTGCATGAAAATTAAACACATAAAAACTCTCTTGGCGATTTTTAATGGAGTGGTTTGCCATTGCCTTCTCCATTGAAAGATAAAATACATTAAAAAGATAAGTTGATAGTAACTCTCCACATACCCTTCTGCATTTCATCGTAAACAGCTGTAAGTCGGGGTAGCGATGCGGCGGCGGGCCGTCGCGGCCGGACAGCTCCGTGATGCGTGGTTCATTCGATTGGGGGACTAGCGCCTCGCCTTCCGCAAGTACCTACAAACAACAAAAATAAAAGCTGATGAAACGACAAAAGGATTATGAAGTGGAATGCTGTATAGGATGATTGGGAAATATTAAATAATAAATAGGACACCATTTTGTACATACTATAGTTCGTCGATGAACAATAATATGTGTTTGGAGCCTTTTCAAATGTATCAAATAGGTACAAACAGATCCCGACAAATTTCTTCAGCACTGGGTGACGTGATTTGCGTATGTGCATTTGCAATTGAGGACCAATGGCACGCAAGTTCACACGAGCTGTCGAGACGAGGATCCATTAAAGGATTATATTGAGGGGAGAGTAGATTAGGATTGAGGCAAATCACGTGATCCGAACGACCTACACTACTTCGCCCTTGTGCTCGATACCTGAATACACCTAAAATTACTTCTACCATCTGGAACTGATGGTTAAATGTTCCAGTGAACCTCCTCCTACCGGTAACGTAGCTCCAACGAGCGCGGCAGCAGCGTCGCTGGGCCACACGAGCGCAGGCGCGGCGCGCACCGCCACGCGCGTGGCGTCGCCGGCGCGACCGCGAGACACGCACTCCAGCACGCGCAAGGTGACACTAGCAAGGTGCCTTCTCAACCGTATCAAATAGGTACAGATAGATCCCGACTTCTTGAGCATCGGGTGACGTAGTTTTCGTATGAACACGTAAGACCCAATAGCAAGTAACTACACACTTGAACTGTTGGTGCGAGGACCCATATCTATCGTATCGCTATTCCAATGAACCTACTGGTCTTCATACTTGGTACCCCAGGACACAAAAAAAAACACTTCTAAATAAGTAAATCCTCCTACCGGTAACGTAGCTCCAACGAGCGCAGCAGCAGCGTCGCTGGGCCACACGAGCGCGGGCGCGGCGCGCGCGCGGTGGACACGCCGCGCGTTGCGTACACGCACTCCAGCATAGCAAGGTGTCTACAGATGCCTTCTCAAACGATACCTATTGATCCGTCGCTACTTAGTTCCTCACGCTCGATGCTATCCAGTTTAGTTACCTGCTATTAACATACAAAGTCCTAGTAAACCATCCTACCGGTAAGGTAGCTCCAACGAGCGCAGCAGCAGCGTCGCTGGGCCACACGAGCGCGGGCGCGGCGCGCGCGCGGTGGACACGCCGCGCGTTGCGTACACGCACTCCAGCATAGCAAGGTGTCTACAGATGCCTTCTCAAACGATACCTATTGATCCGTCGCTACTTAGTTCCTCACGCTCGATGCTATCCAGTTTAGTTACCTGCTATTAACATACAAAGTCCTAGTAAACCATCCTACCGGTAAGGTAGCTCCAACGAGCGCAGCAGCAGCGTCGCTGGGCCACACGAGCGCGGGCGCGGCGCGCGCGCGGTGGACACGCCGCGCGTTGCGTACACGCACTCCAGCATAGCAAGGTGTCTACAGATGCCTTCTCAAACGATACCTATTGATCCGTCGCTACTTAGTTCCTCACGCTCGATGCTATCCAGTTTAGTTACCTGCTATTAACATACAAAGTCCTAGTAAACCATCCTACCGGTAAGGTAGCTCCAACGAGCGCAGCAGCAGCGTCGCTGGGCCACACGAGCGCGGGCGCGGCGCGCGCGCGGTGGACACGCCGCGCGTTGCGTACACGCACTCCAGCATAGCAAGGTGTCTACAGATGCCTTCTCAAACGATACCTATTGATCCGTCGCTACTTAGTTCCTCACGCTCGATGCTATCCAGTTTAGTTACCTGCTATTAACATACAAAGTCCTAGTAAACCATCCTACCGGTAAGGTAGCTCCAACGAGCGCAGCAGCAGCGTCGCTGGGCCACACGAGCGCGGGCGCGGCGCGCGCGCGGTGGACACGCCGCGCGTTGCGTACACGCACTCCAGCATAGCAAGGTGTCTACAGATGCCTTCTCAAACGATACCTATTGATCCGTCGCTACTTAGTTCCTCACGCTCGATGCTATCCAGTTTAGTTACCTGCTATTAACATACAAAGTCCTAGTAAACCATCCTACCGGTAAGGTAGCTCCAACGAGCGCAGCAGCAGCGTCGCTGGGCCACACGAGCGCGGGCGCGGCGCGCGCGCGGTGGACACGCCGCGCGTTGCGTACACGCACTCCAGCATAGCAAGGTGTCTACAGATGCCTTCTCAAACGATACCTATTGATCCGTCGCTACTTAGTTCCTCACGCTCGATGCTATCCAGTTTAGTTACCTGCTATTAACATACAAAGTCCTAGTAAACCATCCTACCGGTAAGGTAGCTCCAACGAGCGCAGCAGCAGCGTCGCTGGGCCACACGAGCGCGGGCGCGGCGCGCGCGCGGTGGACACGCCGCGCGTTGCGTACACGCACTCCAGCATAGCAAGGTGTCTACAGATGCCTTCTCAAACGATACCTATTGATCCGTCGCTACTTAGTTCCTCACGCTCGATGCTATCCAGTTTAGTTACCTGCTATTAACATACAAAGTCCTAGTAAACCATCCTACCGGTAAGGTAGCTCCAACGAGCGCAGCAGCAGCGTCGCTGGGCCACACGAGCGCGGGCGCGGCGCGCGCGCGGTGGACACGCCGCGCGTTGCGTACACGCACTCCAGCATAGCAAGGTGTCTACAGATGCCTTCTCAAACGATACCTATTGATCCGTCGCTACTTAGTTCCTCACGCTCGATGCTATCCAGTTTAGTTACCTGCTATTAACATACAAAGTCCTAGTAAACCATCCTACCGGTAAGGTAGCTCCAACGAGCGCAGCAGCAGCGTCGCTGGGCCACACGAGCGCGGGCGCGGCGCGCGCGCGGTGGACACGCCGCGCGTTGCGTACACGCACTCCAGCATAGCAAGGTGTCTACAGATGCCTTCTCAAACGATACCTATTGATCCGTCGCTACTTAGTTCCTCACGCTCGATGCTATCCAGTTTAGTTACCTGCTATTAACATACAAAGTCCTAGTAAACCATCCTACCGGTAAGGTAGCTCCAACGAGCGCAGCAGCAGCGTCGCTGGGCCACACGAGCGCGGGCGCGGCGCGCGCGCGGTGGACACGCCGCGCGTTGCGTACACGCACTCCAGCATAGCAAGGTGTCTACAGATGCCTTCTCAAACGATACCTATTGATCCGTCGCTACTTAGTTCCTCACGCTCGATGCTATCCAGTTTAGTTACCTGCTATTAACATACAAAGTCCTAGTAAACCATCCTACCGGTAAGGTAGCTCCAACGAGCGCAGCAGCAGCGTCGCTGGGCCACACGAGCGCGGGCGCGGCGCGCGCGCGGTGGACACGCCGCGCGTTGCGTACACGCACTCCAGCATAGCAAGGTGTCTACAGATGCCTTCTCAAACGATACCTATTGATCCGTCGCTACTTAGTTCCTCACGCTCGATGCTATCCAGTTTAGTTACCTGCTATTAACATACAAAGTCCTAGTAAACCATCCTACCGGTAAGGTAGCTCCAACGAGCGCAGCAGCAGCGTCGCTGGGCCACACGAGCGCGGGCGCGGCGCGCGCGCGGTGGACACGCCGCGCGTTGCGTACACGCACTCCAGCATAGCAAGGTGTCTACAGATGCCTTCTCAAACGATACCTATTGATCCGTCGCTACTTAGTTCCTCACGCTCGATGCTATCCAGTTTAGTTACCTGCTATTAACATACAAAGTCCTAGTAAACCATCCTACCGGTAAGGTAGCTCCAACGAGCGCAGCAGCAGCGTCGCTGGGCCACACGAGCGCGGGCGCGGCGCGCGCGCGGTGGACACGCCGCGCGTTGCGTACACGCACTCCAGCATAGCAAGGTGTCTACAGATGCCTTCTCAAACGATACCTATTGATCCGTCGCTACTTAGTTCCTCACGCTCGATGCTATCCAGTTTAGTTACCTGCTATTAACATACAAAGTCCTAGTAAACCATCCTACCGGTAAGGTAGCTCCAACGAGCGCAGCAGCAGCGTCGCTGGGCCACACGAGCGCGGGCGCGGCGCGCGCGCGGTGGACACGCCGCGCGTTGCGTACACGCACTCCAGCATAGCAAGGTGTCTACAGATGCCTTCTCAAACGATACCTATTGATCCGTCGCTACTTAGTTCCTCACGCTCGATGCTATCCAGTTTAGTTACCTGCTATTAACATACAAAGTCCTAGTAAACCATCCTACCGGTAAGGTAGCTCCAACGAGCGCAGCAGCAGCGTCGCTGGGCCACACGAGCGCGGGCGCGGCGCGCGCGCGGTGGACACGCCGCGCGTTGCGTACACGCACTCCAGCATAGCAAGGTGTCTACAGATGCCTTCTCAAACGATACCTATTGATCCGTCGCTACTTAGTTCCTCACGCTCGATGCTATCCAGTTTAGTTACCTGCTATTAACATACAAAGTCCTAGTAAACCATCCTACCGGTAAGGTAGCTCCAACGAGCGCAGCAGCAGCGTCGCTGGGCCACACGAGCGCGGGCGCGGCGCGCGCGCGGTGGACACGCCGCGCGTTGCGTACACGCACTCCAGCATAGCAAGGTGTCTACAGATGCCTTCTCAAACGATACCTATTGATCCGTCGCTACTTAGTTCCTCACGCTCGATGCTATCCAGTTTAGTTACCTGCTATTAACATACAAAGTCCTAGTAAACCATCCTACCGGTAAGGTAGCTCCAACGAGCGCAGCAGCAGCGTCGCTGGGCCACACGAGCGCGGGCGCGGCGCGCGCGCGGTGGACACGCCGCGCGTTGCGTACACGCACTCCAGCATAGCAAGGTGTCTACAGATGCCTTCTCAAACGATACCTATTGATCCGTCGCTACTTAGTTCCTCACGCTCGATGCTATCCAGTTTAGTTACCTGCTATTAACATACAAAGTCCTAGTAAACCATCCTACCGGTAAGGTAGCTCCAACGAGCGCAGCAGCAGCGTCGCTGGGCCACACGAGCGCGGGCGCGGCGCGCGCGCGGTGGACACGCCGCGCGTTGCGTACACGCACTCCAGCATAGCAAGGTGTCTACAGATGCCTTCTCAAACGATACCTATTGATCCGTCGCTACTTAGTTCCTCACGCTCGATGCTATCCAGTTTAGTTACCTGCTATTAACATACAAAGTCCTAGTAAACCATCCTACCGGTAAGGTAGCTCCAACGAGCGCAGCAGCAGCGTCGCTGGGCCACACGAGCGCGGGCGCGGCGCGCGCGCGGTGGACACGCCGCGCGTTGCGTACACGCACTCCAGCATAGCAAGGTGTCTACAGATGCCTTCTCAAACGATACCTATTGATCCGTCGCTACTTAGTTCCTCACGCTCGATGCTATCCAGTTTAGTTACCTGCTATTAACATACAAAGTCCTAGTAAACCATCCT
The DNA here is from genome assembly GCA_958496325.1 of Nomophila noctuella. Taxonomy (NCBI): domain Eukaryota; kingdom Metazoa; phylum Arthropoda; class Insecta; order Lepidoptera; family Crambidae; genus Nomophila; species Nomophila noctuella. The sequence goes on from OY292497.1 coordinate 10,709,752, forward strand.
ACCGGTAAGGTAGCTCCAACGAGCGCAGCAGCAGCGTCGCTGGGCCACACGAGCGCGGGCGCGGCGCGCGCGCGGTGGACACGCCGCGCGTTGCGTACACGCACTCCAGCATAGCAAGGTGTCTACAGATGCCTTCTCAAACGATACCTATTGATCCGTCGCTACTTAGTTCCTCACGCTCGATGCTATCCAGTTTAGTTACCTGCTATTAACATACAAAGTCCTAGTAAACCATCCTACCGGTAAGGTAGCTCCAACGAGCGCAGCAGCAGCGTCGCTGGGCCACACGAGCGCAGGCGCGGCGCGCACCGCCACGCGCGTGGTGTCGCCGGCGCGACCGCGTGAGACCCGCACCGTGGACACGCCGCGCGACGCGTACACGCACTCCAGCACGCAGCAAGGTGACACTAGCGAGGCCCTACAGATACCTTCTCAACCGTACCAAATAGGTACAGACAGATCCCGCCAAATTTCTTTAGCAACGGGTGACGTAGTGTTTGTATGTACACGTAAGACCCAATAGCAAGTAACCACACACTATAACTTTTGGTGCGAAGACCCATCAGAACCTATCGGATCGCTATTTCAACGATGCTACTGGTCCCCGTGCTTGGTACCCCACGACACCATAAAACTACTTCTTAGTAAGTTCATTGTCATACCGGTAAGGTAGCTCCAACGAGCGCAGCAGCAGCGTCACTCGGCCACACGAGCGCAGGCGCAGCTCGTACCGCCACGCGCGTGGTGTCGCCGGCGCGCCCGCGCGACACACGCACCGTGGACACGCCGCGCGTCGCGTACACGTGCCTTCTCAACTGTACCAAATAGGTACAGGCAGATCCTGGCTAACTTCTTAAGCATCGGGTGACGTAGTTTTCGAGAATTGGTGCGAGGACCCTTACCTATGGGATCGCTATTTCATCGAAGCTTCACTTCTAAGTAAGTAAATCCCCTACCGGTAGGGTAGCTCCAACAAGCGCAGCAGCAGCGTCACTGGGCCACACGAGCGCAGGCGCGGCGCGCACCGCCACGCGCGTGGTGTCGCCGGCGCGCCCGCGTGACACCCGCACCGTGGACACGCCGCGCGTACCGTACACGCATTCTAAGACGCAGCATGCACCCTCTGGCGGGGAAATATCAGAGTTAACATAAATAAATAATAAATAAATATTTCACAACATCTCATACATTGATCTGACCCCGCGTTAAGCAGCTCAAGCACTTGTGTTACAGACATCAGAATCAACAGTGGTATTACAAATATACATAAATAGATACATATAACACCCAGACCAGGACAAACAGACATGTTCATGCACAAAAATGTATGTCCTGTGCGGGGATCGAACCCGCGACCTCTTGCGTAATAGGCAACATTCAGAATAAGCTAGTTGATTTGAAATAAACTGACCGTCGAAGTGCTAGTAAATTAAGAACATGTAACACACTTGTTAATGTAAAGAGATTGGCTGTACATCAAATTACAATATTTGATTGTAACCTATATCTTCTTCGAAACCTATTTTTTTTTAAATTTAATTTGTATTCCTCGATGTTTATAAAACATTTTAGTAAAACGTATCGCCTGTGCCAATAAATATTATATAAATAATAACACTGTCTTTATCGATGTTTAGAAAATATTTTAATAATATGTGTCACTTATGCCAATCCCAACTAACTAAAACGAAAGTAACTCTGTCTGTCTGTCTGTCTGTTACGCTTTCCCGCTCAAACCTCGCAACCGATTTTGATGAAATTTGGTACAGACAATCTTTAGACCCTGAGACAGAACATAGGCTACTTTTTATTTCGAAAAAAAGAAAACCACGCGGACGGAGTCGCGGGCGGCCGCTAGTAAATATTATAAAAATAATAACTCACCAGCTGGCTCCACCCACAAAGCAGAAGTGACATTTTGCGGCTCAGGTCCTTCTAGGAGTGATACGGCAAATGATCCGCAATTACACCTGCAAAACAAATAATAATGAAATCTATTACATGGAGAAATATTTAAAACTTAAGTAATTAGGATGTGTTTTAGTATCTTAATTGTAATGAACTATAAATGCTGAAATAACAAATACATATTATATATACATTAATGATGTAATTCTGTACCTGTGGAAATTGTACAACTCTCCAGTGATCGGATGGGTGGCCGTAAGTGCTATGTGTAAGTGATGCGGCTTTCCAACGCGAGCGTATCCTGAACTCGACACTTGGACTAACTCTGGAGGTAGAGACCACACTCTGAAAACAAATAAAAAGTTTAAAGTTACATATCTCGTATGAAATCTCGTAAATGGATATAACTACATGTAAGGTGTTATGTCCATTTGTGAGATTTGTGTTACAGACTGTAACACAACTGTAACTAAGAGTTATCACAACAAGTGAATAGTAAATAATAAAAAAAGTCGTTTGATAAAATTACCATTTAATTTTTTTTTAATTTGCATTACAGTTATCACAACAAGGGAATAGTAAATTATATAAAAAAAATCTTTTGTCAAAATTCCCATTAAATATTTATTTGTTTAGAAATAAACATCATAAAATTTGATAATAAGTATATTTTTGTTACTTTTAGTGAAAGAAATTAAATGCAACTGTTAAAACAACTCACTTCCCAAACGCCTTAACATGCGGGTAGTTCTTCAAATGCACGCGCACCTCCAACTCGCCTTCTCCTCGCACACCCAACATCCCCGCTGGCGTTAGAGTGAGAGCGCTGATAGATGATGTCTCGCTCACCGACCAGACAACCGGCTCGTCACCGCCACCTATGTGTTTGAGTGGCACTTCCCTGTAAAGTAAAGGATAAATGTAGCAGACATATTGCGGGTGCTTGCTTGATTGCTAAAAGCACGGTGCGTAGTGATGACTCTGCCATCTCGTGACTCATATTCAAAACTTTTATCCTCAATGTCGGTAATTCTACTGTCAAACCACGGAAAAACACGGTGCCTTATTCCGCCATCTAGTGACTCATATTCGAAACTTTTACGCTCAATGTCAAATTCTACTGTCAAACCACAGAAAAAAAATAGGCATTATAACGCCATCTATAGTTTCTGCACGGTGCATATATTTGTGTAAGATTTAATACTTAGCGTTTCGGAATAAACACGAACAACTGATTGTTGTAACACAGTTGTAACATCAAACAATAAAAAAACTCGTTTTGTCATTGTAAGTGCTCTATTCATACGTCTTTAACTGTAAAGATGACTCCAGCTAGAGCTATAAGACAATATTTGTCACAAAAAAGAAAACAGTCAGATTCAGTAAACATTCAACCTGAAAACCTGCTGAGATTGTGGATTTTAACATAAAAGATTCTGAGCAATAACTCCTTCAAAGTAAACTTACTTGATTGTTTCTGTCCACGCAATGAACAGTTCTGGTGGAACCACTTGCAAAGGATCAACTGCATTTCCTGTGGCCTCTCCTTCAACCTGTACAAATTATATTATGCATTAGACCTATTGTTTATTATGAAAATAAGAATATTTAATTTAGTTCTACAAAACACATGTTATTACCGTTTTGTGCAAAATCTTTCCAGCAATAGAATGAAGCCTAGCTGTCACAGTTAGAGGTCCAGCATTTCTCGCCACAGCCTCAGTCAACGTTCCATTCTCCGTCGACTGGATCAAATCCACATTAGCTTCTCCTTCTACCGACAACCGTATTAACGTATCCTTGCCAGCTGCAAGTGCACGCCCAGCCGCGTCAAGAGCTACGCAATGAACAATGAATTTCTCCCCACGGATGAGTAGATTCGACGGACGCAATGTTACTTTTATACTGTGAGGTTCAACAATTGTTAGAGTGGCCGTTGTGACTTCAGTAACACCAGACATCAATGCGACTGTGGTGGTTCCAACTTCAGTTCCTCGGACTAGGCTCACTCTGTCCTCTAAATATGCTAGGCCCGTGTCGGGAACATTCAAGTAGTATAATGTTTCGGAGATGTCTTGTACTGTGAGACGGCCTGCGCGTGCCCTCACAACCCTGTGAAAAATTTATAATAGTAAAATCTACATCTCATTACAACATAGTACAAAATTGCCGCCCAGCTGTCTGACCCTCTGTAGTTAATTTTTTTAGATATTTAAAACTAGCCAAAGGATTAATGATGCATTTTTTTGTTAGATACAGAACCAAACAAGCAAAAGACTCACCAAAGATAGTTTTATTTAAATACATTAAATTATTCAAGGAGCAGGTTTGTATGAGCCTACATTAACACATTTAACTTACATTGTTATGTCTATATCATTTTGGTATTTTGTTTTATCCAATCCGGATTAGTCCAATGAATGAATTTATTATTCAACTCATTCCTACTCCCTCATTCAAAGTACTTTATTTTCAATACTTACTTGTATTGTACAGTATCACCAGGTGCAACAAAAGCCATGGCAGGCGTGAGGACCACACTGGCAACAACTTGCAAAGAGAAATCCGTGCAAATGCGTCCGAGGCAGACCGTGACTTTGCACTCCCCTAGAGCCTGACCGTATAACAATACGGTGTACGCACGTTGCCCGATTGCTTCAAGTTCAGTAGTACCTTGAGGAGGTTCATAGTCCGTGTCACGCCATCTCACCAATCTATAAAAAAACAATAAGTCATTATCTCTTTATTGGCATAATATGATAGTGTGCAGAATTTAGTTTAAACAAAATTATAGTAGAATATTATAAGGAGATGTACTTACGTAACTATATTATCTTCACCGATTGTATTACCAAGGTTTTCTATTGACCAAGTGAAACTGATGCCTTCCAAAGTTGTGAACTTGTTACCTAAAACATATCAATCTTAGTATTAAAAAAACTTGCTATAGGCAGTTATGAGTATGAAATATTATTGATACCGATTTCATACCTTGACTGTCATAAGCTGTGACTTCAAACGCCTCCGGAGCCTCTTCTAAATACAGCTTTATTGTGGTACTCATAACTTTCAAGGAACTGATTTTGTCTATGTCAACATCACCACGCAATATCTGGAAATATTATGAAATTATATATATCTATATTTACTAAATTTATTCATAAATTTCAGATTTCAAGGCAAACACAACAGTCACAAATGTGGAATTGTCAGGGCTGTCTTTCGCCTATTAGAGGCTCTGGGCACATAGGCCTTACAACTTCTGTTTGGTGATTGTGCGGGCCCCCAAGTACAGGTGCCCACTGTGCCCAGTGGGAAAGAGCGGCCTGTGTATTGTGGAAAGTGAGAGTAGAAATATTGAACTGAGTTGCAAGGACAAAGGTATTCTGAAATATTCCCGCCAAGTGAAGAATGCGTGTATACCTCGCCGGTATGGACTTCCTCAGCCAGGATGATGACTGAGCCCGGCGGCGCGCATCTTTTAGACACGGACACACGCGCCGCCCTCGAGCAGGTGTTGTCGTACAAAGGTTCAAGATCTATGATGTCATCGCGAGACAAACTCCTGAATAATCATAAATAATTATAAATAAATACACCATACACGAGTTAACAATAGTGCTCAGTATAATCATTGTATAAAATACATTACTCACCATGAATAGCAACCCCCCTCATGGATTTCAAAGGTAAAATTCAAATTCAAATTCTCAAACCACGGTAAGAGCACTCGCGGAGTATTTATTTTTGCACTCTTAGAGGTATGAATACAGAAACAGAATGCCAACACCAATATCACACTTTTCAGCGGAATTTCCATGTTTATTGTATTGTAATAACATGGAAAAACAGTAAAAAAAATACTGTTCTGGTGTTTTCTAACCTGTAAACATACTCACTTGCGGATTTCAAAAATGTGTTTGACAATTTGTTTTTTAAACGATTCGATTTACCACAGATGCTTCAAATAAGTTAATGCAACGGATCATTCAAAGACGGTGTTCTTTACTCGTTCTCCTTGTGTTATGTCATAAAATAAAAAAAACAACTGCCAAAATGGTAGAAATGGCTGCTTGTGTTACTCATATTTTGTGTCGTATTTTATGTGAATTTTGTAAATATAACTCAACATGAATGCAAAATCTAGCACAATTTGATTGGGTCCTAGTTATCGTATCGAGAGAAATTTAAACAAAGCGCGCTACACCATAAGAAATCACCATGTCGTTAGACAAGGCTACAGAAATAAAAGGCAATGAGATCGATAAAAGCAAACGTCGTCATAAAACTGACGACACTGTTGTTGCGACAGCGGCAATGAGTAGTGGTGATGATACATTGCAACAATATACAAAGATGGAGAACGTAGATAGCGCGGGGAAGCCTACGGAGCTGTGTTTACAAGGCAATTCGCACTTGATGTCTAGTACTACTAGCAGTTTGGCAGATACTCCCGGTGATTCAGGTGTTTTGTGTTTAGACAGTGAAGCGTCTGAGGCCACCAGCCAGGCGCTGATGTCCCACAGCCTGATAGGAGCCGAGGAACTAGCGTGCGACAGTCAGTATGATGCTCCTCCATCCTGCTCGCAAGATATGATCAAGAGCACCACCAGCAGTCTCATGACACGCAGTGACATAGACAATCAAAACATTGGAATTCCCGATGACATCGTGCCTGAACTGCTGGTCGAAACACTCAAAAAACCATATGAGAATTTGCCAGATGTAGTTTTAAAAGCATTAGAAAGTGAGAAAGTTTGTACAGATGAGGTCAAAAAGCCAGCACTCAGAACTAGTGAGCCTAAAAAGTCTCTATCTGAGGATATTGTTTACAGAAGAAGATGTAGGAAAAAGTCACAAAGTGGGCCAAGTTCACAGAAAAAGAGAGTTTCATTTCATGAAGACATTTTAAATAACACTAAAACAGACAATATTCATATAGAGCGTGGATTTGTTTCTTATGGCCCTGACAGTGCATACTGTGATAGATTTAGACAGAAGAACAATATTATGACTGATAGGTTCTCCTGGTGTGCATCAGGGGATCGACCTAAATATGCTGCGGATGTTGCACAGCAGACTATGTCTGATATTTTGACTTATGGTGATCCTAAAACAGACAGGAGCGGCATATTTGAATATGGCCAAGATTTTAATAAAGAAAATGAAGACAATAATGACAAAGAAAACAACAATGAGTCCAGGCCGACTGGAAAACTTTATGGATGTGATTCTAACAGCTCAGATTCTAATTTCAGTTGTGACTCTGAAACTTCATCTACTGACTCATCTTCCTCACATTCCAATTCAAATAAAACAGAGACAACTCTTTTACATAGAAAATGTGATAAAACACAGAAGTCATATTCCTGTGATGGTTTTGAGAATGACGGTCATGTGGCATTTATGAGGAAGACTTATTTCTCCGAAGCTGATATAGATCAATCCCATGACAGGAGTAAGAAACCTCTTGAAGTGTCACAAAGTCCTAACACAGTGAAATCTGTGTTGAAAAAGAAGAGATACATCCCAACTAACATTGTGGAAGAAAGGAAACAACTGAGGAAAGGCCTCCACTTGCTTGATGCTAACAACATTATTGACTCTCTGAAGAATTTCTACAAAAACTTTAATTTCAATTTTGCACCTGAAAAGGGTTTACCTGAAAACAGTTTAGAATTGACAAATGTTGTAGAAGCATTGCCTTGTGATGTGAACCAAAATAAGAAACTTCTATCTAAAAGCTTGGATTCTGGAATCCAAGCTGAGGATGAGGATGACTTTGTTGAAATCAATCTGAATGGCCAACCTCTGGAACCAGTAAAGCCTAAAGATATTGCTGTATCTTCCAAGTGTAATGTGACTGAAGTCAGGACCCCTAATGAAGGGTCTCCTCGACACAAACTGACCTTAGACATGAGAACTCAACTTGACAAAAAGTCTTGTAAAGCTGATGCATTCCCTCCCATCAACAAGTATGTTGTAAACTGTGAGAGCACTGTGTATGAACACAAAGGAGTGTCTTACAGCTATGTCCACGATACATTCCAAACTGCTTTTGATGCCCCAAAAGAGACTTTTGTCCCTATTCCCGAGTCTACCCCAGTCAAAGAGATGGTCTTAAGTGCGAGTAAAACTGACTTGGCAACAAAACAATCAGATGTGGATACATCTAGTAGAACATCAACTCCTAAAAGACAATTTAACAAGAATGTCCAAGATGAAACTGAACAAAAGAATGGCATTCCAAAACATTTATCATCACCAAAGAAGCAAAATGTCAATAGGTACAACAGAAAGTCAGCATCTACCATTCAAAAGTCAACTGAAGAGCCAGCTCAAGGAAATAGTGATAATTGCTCAAACACTGACAATTCCACATTGAAGGGTGCAGAAGATTTCAATGAGGAATATTTTGACAGCCCTGCTAACCAGAAACTGCAATCAAACAAATCGGCATTGTTGAATAGATATTTGAAGAATGTGTGTCAAAGGAAAGACCTTGAACTCAAAATAAAGAACAATAAGTTCTTTCAATTCAAACTTAGAATGGAAAAGCATTTTCCTAGTATCATAATTCCATTCAAAGATGTGTCCAACACCTTTCACATGTCAGCAGAGAGAATGTCCCGCCTCATAGACAAAGAGGTGATTGAGAACAAAAGGTTGTCGGTGAGGCTTCTGACAGCTGATGAGCCTTCATACTTTGACAGCTTTGAGGACAATGTTGCTATTGAATGCAATGAGAAACTTAGGTTGAAGATATTCTCTTATCCTAATGAAACTTTACACAGAGTAAGTAGTTTACAACTGAAGTTCTTTTCCATTAAGATTAATGATAAGAATTTCTGGCGTATAACCTTAACTGACTTGATTGGAAAATTAATTATTGATTCTATGAATAGCCCTGACCAGAAGTGGGATATTGGGTAATATTGAAAAAAAAAGGAATAATTAGTTATTTAAGCTTTAAATATGTCATTTGTGTAATTTTGTTACATTCGTTACGATCTTTGTTTGATGTTTACAATTTATACTATTGTGTAGCAATAATGTAGCATCCACCATCTTATTTATTTAGGGTAAATAAATAAATAATAAATATAATTGTTCCAGATGATGAAAGTACAGTCTCCTTACAATATGGATGATGGTTCATGGACACCATGGCTTGTGTTTATCACGGACTATGCATTGTACGTGGCCAGCGTAAAGCAGGGTGGTACAGAGTATGAAATCCTATGCAGACTACCACATAACGAACTTGACGCTATAGCTGTAAGTAGCCATTAAAAAATCTTCTTTTATTTAAAAAGCATTTGCAAATCTAACTTTTACCTAAAAAGGTGAAAGCTAGTCAATGATTTACATAAAATAATAATCTTGTTTTTTCATGTAAAAATTGTTTACAACTCGTAATTAAAATAGATATCAGGCTGTTGTGTTTATTAGTGTTATCTTGTTGTTTGGTATTATTGACCAGTCTAGCATGACCTATTAGATAATGCAGTATCAAAACAATCTGTTTGTCTTGGAACCTGTACTCTACATAATATACTTACAACAGGTGGATAAGATCATTGTTTATTGTATTGTGTTTAGTACAGGTATGATAGTAAACTTAACAATAGATAATATTTCTAGTATGGAATGGTAATATTTGCTGTTTTCCTGTTTTTTTTATATTTATAACTTTATGCAGCCAGTTATTTAAAACAGTATTACATCAAATATTTTCATGGCAACACTTCATTCTTTTAGATGTGCCACAGGAGAGAAAAGATTGAATTTCAATGCATCCACTGCTACATCATGGTGCAATATTTCCTTGCCATGAGGTGATCCTCTTTGCCACCCTCTTCCATAACTTAAATTTGTCATTTCCTCCACAGGTGGGCCCTAACGCCCAATACATCCAAGTCGTAGACATCGCTGGCAACATTGCCTGTTCTGTTGTGACTGCGGAGGCTAACCTGGGCGCTCGGCTGGCGTCCTCGCTGGAGTGGAGTGCGCGAACTTCGCCGCTGAGGATCTCGCGACCGCCCGCCATGCTGCCGCTCACCTGCCGACACCTGGCCGCGGCTGTTGCTAGGCAACGGCATGAGAAGAGGGTATGTGTGTTTAACATGTGGTAATACAGCATCGGTGATGACGTCTGAGCTGAACCTGGGCGCTCGCCTGGCGCCCTCGCTGGAGTGGAGTGCGCGGACCTCGCCGCTGAGGATCTCGCGACCGCCCGCCATGCTGCCGCTCACCTGCCGACACCTGGCCGCGGCTGTTGCTAGGCAACGGCATGAGAAGAGGGTATGTGTGTTTATCATGTAATATAACATCGGTGATGACGTCACAGCTGAACCTAGGCACTCGGCTGGCGTCGTCGCTGGAGTGGAGTGCGCGGACGTCGCCGCTGAGGATCTCGCGACCGCCCGCCATGCTGCCGCTCACGTGCCGGCATCTGGCCGCGGCTGTTGCTAGGCAACGGCATGAGAAGAGGGTATGTGTGTTTACAAAGTGGTGATACAGCATCCGTGATGACGTCAGAGCTGAACAAGGGCGCTCGCCTGGCGTCCTCGCTGGAGTGGAGTGCTCGGACGTCGCCGCTGAGGATCTCGCGACCGCCCGCCATGCTGCCGCTCACCTGCCGACACCTGCGGCGGCTGTTGCTAGGCAACGGCATGAGAAGAGGGTATGTGTGCTTATTATGTGGCAGTAAGCATCGGTGATGACGTCGTCGACGTTGAGATGACGTTTATTCTAAATCCATTTTTTTATTACCATCAAAGAGGAGGTTAAGGTAACCTATTGTTGATGCTTTTTCCAATCTGATTAAATATATTTATTGTAGTCCCAAGTTTAAATTTATTTATGTATTTATTAACAACGATTAAAGTCCATTTTATGTTCTTCGAAGTTATATAAAGTCGCGTATGCCGTGTTTTATGCGCATTGAGCAATAGTTTTAAAATAACTGCAAGTGAAGATCAGCCTGATAAGACATTATCTAACATATGAAATTACTCTTGTCACACTCTATCATGTGACTGAAAACATTTTATAGTCTTCATCTGTTGATACAGTAACAATCTTGTCAGATAAAAAATAATGCAAGTCCAATTAATAAGTAATGACTCATTTTAACTGTAATGTTTTGATACTAGATGACTGCTTTATGAATGTAATGTACCCAGTTACCTACGAGTTATTAAGAATTTCTTTAACTATTTTGCAATATAAACACGATTCATTGTCGTCGTTATACCAATAAATGTAATTATCTTATTCTTGTTATACTTTATGAGTTAATTAGATAACTTGTTCATAACAAATTATGCAGTATAGAATGCATTATTCTACTTAAGTGTTATTTTATCAATTGTTTATTCATGTCACGCATGGTGGAATAGAACTATTTATACGTAACTATTCAGGTCAATAGTGGAGTTGTAAAAAGTATAATAATACGAAGTAATAAATATTAGAAATAAAAAGTTACCTGATTTCTATTTAGATAAGAGCTACTCGATGGTTACAAATAACAGTCTCATCTATATTCACTTAAAATTAAACAGTGTTGAGCACAATTAAAATGCTCGTAGATTTCTCTTAAATATGCTCATCTCCAACCCAGATATTATTGAACGCACAACCATTTTGATCAGTGAAGCTTAACCACCGTTTAATATGGTCGAATTAAACATTTAATGAGTTTTAAGATTGAATTGAAAAATAGAAGCGAATTATTATAAAAATATCATCCATTCATAGGAACTTAGCGATTTGCGTCAACCTTTGTCATGAGAACTGCAAAGCTGTGGAACTCATTGCCCAACTCTGTGTTTCCTATTGAGTATAATATTACGGTATTCAAGTCGCGAGTTAAAAGGCAAGCATGTTACAGCTTAGGCCGCATCAACGCTTTCCATCATGGGGTGATTGTGGTCAAATGCAAGCCTATCTTCTTCTTCGTCCTAGTGTTTTTTAGCCTAGAGCCGGGGTCCGCTTTTTTGCTTAACCTCCTCCACTTTGCCCGGTCTTCAGCATACTCGGGAGTGAGATCGTTCTCGGCCATGTCAGCCTATAAACATATATTTAAAAAAAAACCTTTTCACATTAATTAATTATATTATTCAGTAACTTGACATTCAGAGTACTTATTCCATATTTTAATTCTGCTAAATTCATGTAACAACAACTTCTCTGATCTCGAAACGATACGACCATGACGTACCTATTACCATGTTTCTCGTCCGCACTTTCATTTTTATAGCCGCAATGCACAGAAAAGAGAAATGAGTTGTTTCCGTGAACCGTCGTTTGCTCTCCGTATTGTAAACTTGGCGGCATCTCTAATGTATGGAAACGCAACAATATTTGGATCATGCCCAAGTCTTGGTGTCTTGTCAGTTTTAATGTAATGTTATGTCCTTAACAGCGTCGTAATTTTATACTGAATTTGTATGACGTCAAATGAATCTTCTTGTTTATGCATGTTTTGATACCTATGTACTTTATTAAAAATGCGAAACGGCTGCTGAATTTTGATAAGTAAACATTCGCTGTACCATTAGTCAGCTAAAGCAACATGTGATACAAACTCGGATTGGGCTATATTCGTGTAAGTTTTTCCAAACACAACTCGGGCTAGTGATCACAAATCTGCATTTGACAAGACCCCATCTTGGAAACGATGACATGATTTCAAATGGTGAAGGCATACGCCCATTCGAACATTACTATGCTGCTACTTTATTTTTCAACAACCCGCCTGCCAGCGAGGTGACAATGGGCATAACCCCTATATGGGGGAGACCGAAGTCAAGCAGTAGTGAACTTCAACAGACCGATGATGATCAGAGCCGTCTTTCACCTATAGGGGCTTTAAACCTCTTGTTTATCTTGCATGCTAGTATGCCAACGGATAGGATAGTATATCATTTTTGTACCACATCCGCTGTCATGGCAGTTAGAGCTCCTCTTTTGCTTACCATCAGGCAGAGAAAAGACAATGTACCGTGCTTTATTAACAAAAACTTATTTTACCTAATTTGTCGTCCCCACAGATCCCCGAGATCCTGTTCTACGGTCGCGCGTGCTCGGGCGACGGCAGCGACCGGCTGATCGAGGCGCCGGGCGCGTTCGCCCCGCCGCTGGAGGGCTACCTCATGTGCCGCACCGACAAGAGCCGCCGGTTCGAGCCCTGCTACTTCTTGCTCAGGTAACATCCGTATTCCTCATACGGACGGTCGTGATCATTGCATCAAATAAATAAATATTTCACAACATCAGATACATACGATGTGGCCCAATTTATATCAATATGTTTTCCTTGACCACACACCATGTTATATAATGCGCGAAAACAATAGATATTACTCGGATTTTTATTTTAATAACGCTATTATCATTTTATTGTATGTTTTTATGGTATTTTATAGTTTTACATGCCTAGTGCTATATATTTAAAATATATAAACAAGAAAAAAAACACATGTCCCCTGGAACCTGGAAGGAAATAGTCTAGCTACCAGATAACCTATTAAAAACTTAATTAACGTATACTCCCATTGTCACCAGGGCCGGCGTCCTACACTGGGGCGCTCACTCGCCCGACGGCGTCACTCCCCTGCCCCACAACATCGCGCTCCGCTCCGTGGTGGGAGTGCGGCGTCACCTGGACTCCTCCCGGCGGCCGCACTGCTTCGAGATCGCGCTGGGCGACTCCAGCCGCCTTCTGCTGGCCGCGCCCGATGACGCCACTGCGTCCTCCTGGCTGCAGTCCTTGCTGCTACATGCTGCTCAGGTGAGTGTGTACTGTCGTCACTCCCCTGCCTCACAACATCGCGCTCCGCTCCGTGGTGGGAGTGCGGCGTCACCTGGACTCCTCCCGGCGGCCGCACTGCTTCGAAATCGCGCTGGGCGACTCCAGCCGCCTTCTGCTGGCCGCGCCCGATGACGCCACTGCGTCCTCCTGGCTGCAGTCCTTGCTGCTACACGCTGCTCAGGTGAGTGTCTACTGTCTCCCCTCCCCCGGTGTCACTCCCCTGCCCCACAACATCGCGCTCCGCTCCGTGGTGGGAGTGCGGCGTCACCTGGACTCCTCCCGGCGGCCGCACTGCTTCGAGATCGCGCTGGGCGACTCCAGCCGCCTGCTGCTGGCCGCGCCCGACGACGCCACTGCGTCCTCCTGGCTGCAGTCCTTGCTGCTACACGCTGCTCAGGTGAGTGTCTACTGTCTCCCCTCCCCGGGCGTCACCCCCCTGCCCCACAACATCGCACTCCGCTCCGTACACGCTGCTCAGGTGAGTGTCTACTGTCTCCCCTCCCCCGGCGTCACTCCCCTGCCCTACAACATCGCGCTCCGCTCCGTGGTGGGAGTGAGGCGTCACCTGGACTCCTCCCGGCGGCCGCACTGCTTCGAGATCGCGCTGGGCGACTCCAGCCGCCTGCTGCTGGCCGCGCCCGATGACGCCACTGCGTCCTCCTGGCTGCAGTCCTTGCTGCTACACGCTGCTCAGGTGAGTGCCTACTGTCTCCCCTCCCCTGGCGTCACTCCTCTCCCCAACAACATCGCGCTCCGCTCTGTGGTGGGAGTGAGGCGTCACCTGGACTCCTCCCGGCGGCCCTTGCTGCTACACGCTGCTCAGGTGAGGTGTCTACTGTGTCCCCTCCAATATAAACCCCTTTAGGCACCATCGCCATCCACCATCGCTTTCTGCTTGGCTACAAGAGTTATAAAGAAGCTGAAAGCCTGGAATACTGTAACCCCATTGTAAATCTAATAGCAAAATAAATTCTTCATCATCACCTGCATACTGCATCCCCTGTTGGACATAGGCCTTTCTTTCACTCACCATTTAATCCGATTTTCGGCCACTCGCATTCAGCTCAATGAATTCTTTGCCTTTAACCCATCAAAATGCCCGAGCTCAAACTCGATAATGTTATTCTACAGGCATTGGAAGAGAAGGACGGCGCGAAGAAGATAGACCCGTTAGCGGGCGAGCCGCCCCCCGCGTGCACGGTGCTGGTCACGCCCACTGAAGTCATCAGCGTGAGGGACACGCTAGATCTAGCGTTTGTGGCGGGAGCAGCAGCTTATCTGAAGGATAGGGGATCTGAGGCGCTGCTTAAAGGTATTGTGGCATGGTTTAATTTGAAATTAGCTAATGAATTCACTATTTACTAAGTTTTTGCGACAACGCCTCCATGCACGGTGCTGGTAACGCATACTAAAGCCATTAGTGTGAGGGACACTCTCGACTTCGCGTTTGTGGCAGGATCCGCGGCGTACTTGAAGAAAAGGGGGTCCAAGGCGCTGCTTGAAGGTATAAGCATATTTTGTTATGAAATGAGCTAGTGAATTCACCAGATAATATGTGTTTGCGACCCCGCCCGCGTGCACGGTGCTGGTCACACATTTACAAAATGATATTTAACTTGCAGAAAAATATTCGTAAATATCCGTATTCCTTATTACTGAGGTCTGGAACATTGTGTGTGATGTGGAAAATAAAACAGACAATGATTCTCTTGGCAATTACAATCGAGTGCCATCTTACACTATGCTTACGATCTCCTAGCTTAATTTTATTTTGACCTTTATGTTACATTTAATATTACATATCTTCCTCTATAGTCAATCCTTTAATATAAAATTAGTATATCAGTTAAGTTATTAAGGATACTGTTTTCCTTGACATATTTATAGTATTAATGTGTTTGTAGGTACTCTACATGTTTCATAATATGTTAGGAAGTTATGTAATCGAACGTTTAGCATACTCCTTAACTAAACACGGACGTCATAATTTAGGTTTTCCTTTTGGATAATATTACCTCGTTTTGTTTTCGTTAAACTGCTAAATGTATTTTTCTCTTATCTCGTAATTAATGGGTTTCTTTTCAGTATTACTTCTATTTGAATAATATTTTCAAGTTATTATTATGTTAATATATAAATCTTTATCATTGAATGCACACACAGAAACCTTACACGATTAACAAATATACTTTTGTTAATTGTGAAGGTTGTTGTGCTATTAGTCACTGATCTCTTATTCTTCTGACCTCGGGTTCATAAATGATAACAATGTTAGCAAACTATAGTCATAGACACTATATAGATTATTAATAATTAAAAGGTAAATAACCTTATTAAGAAGGTCGTCTTGTCTTCGAGTAAGTTGTATTTATAAATTATTCGTATGAATTTTATACAGGGTGAAATTGAATAGAAAATTGAGATTTGCTTACCGCACCTGGTAATCGAACCGATTATCTGTAAAAGATGCGTAATTAATTATTGTTTTTTTTTTCTAGAATACATCGAAGAAATGCGGACTGACGTGGAGATACTGGCGTGCGGCTCCATCAAGAACTTGACCGCCTTCAAGATCCCCGACACCGACGAAAATTGGTGCTGCCTGGTGAGTTAAACAAATAAATAAATTCGACGTCATCACATACTTACATCGATCTGATTTCTGTTTTAAGTAGCTCAAGCCCTCACCGATATCAGTATCTTATAAATACCTCGAGTAGATACTGTGACGCATAGCAAATAAATGTAGTGGACACTCTTGCTGGTGGGGCGTGCGGTGGTGGGGGCGCGGGGAGCGGGAGCCGCGCACTCTTGCATCGGCCGCCAGGCGAGTAGGAGCATCTACGGTTGCATACACACCTTGTTTTCTATTACCACACTACAACTGTACAGATACTTTTTATGTTTTTAGTAAAACGGCTGGAACCGTCGAACGAATAGTCGTATAGGTCGCAGCACGTAAGAAGCACGGGAAGACACACTCTCTTCTCTATATTCTAGCACTTCTTTTACGTGACCGGAACTATATTACCCTGAAGGTAACCTCACTTACTTTTGTGTGTATGCGTAGGAGTGGAGCGTGTGCGAGGCGCGCGAGCGAGGCGCGGGGCTGGCGCTAGTGCTGGGCAGCGGCGCCGAGCTCGAGCGACTCATCGCCGCCGTCGAGGCCGCCTACACCCGCCTCACCGTGAGTAGGGTCGCCTCACATGAGGGCGTGCAGGAGTGGAGTGTACATGAGGCGCGCGAGCGAGGCGCGGGGCTGGCGCTAGTGCTGGGCAGCGGCGCCGAGCTCGAGCGACTCATCGCCGCCGTCGAGGCCGCCTACACCCGCCTCACCGTGAGTAGGGTCGCCTCACATGAGGGCGTGCAGGAGTGGAGTGTACATGAGGCGCGCGAGCGAGGCGCGGGGCTGGCGCTAGTGCTGGGCAGCGGCGCCGAGCTCGAGCGACTCATCGCCGCCGTCGAGGCCGCCTACACCCGCCTCACCGTGAGTAGGGTCGCCTCACATGAGGGCGTGCAGGAGTGGAGTGTACATGAGGCGCGCGAGCGAGGCGCGGGGCTGGCGCTAGTGCTGGGCAGCGGCGCCGAGCTCGAGCGACTCATCGCCGCCGTCGAGGCCGCCTACACCCGCCTCACCGTGAGTAGGGTCGCCTCACATGAGGGCGTGCAGGAGTGGAGTGTACATGAGGCGCGCGAGCGAGGCGCGGGGCTGGCGCTAGTGCTGGGCAGCGGCGCCGAGCTCGAGCGACTCATCGCCGCCGTCGAGGCCGCCTACACCCGCCTCACCGTGAGTAGGGTCGCCTCACATGAGGGCGTGCAGGAGTGGAGTGTACATGAGGCGCGCGAGCGAGGCGCGGGGCTGGCGCTAGTGCTGGGCAGCGGCGCCGAGCTCGAGCGACTCATCGCCGCCGTCGAGGCCGCCTACACCCGCCTCACCGTGAGTAGGGTCGCCTCACATGAGGGCGTGCAGGAGTGGAGTGTACATGAGGCGCGCGAGCGAGGCGCGGGGCTGGCGCTAGTGCTGGGCAGCGGCGCCGAGCTCGAGCGACTCATCGCCGCCGTCGAGGCCGCCTACACCCGCCTCACCGTGAGTAGGGTCGCCTCACATGAGGGCGTGCAGGAGTGGAGTGTACATGAGGCGCGCGAGCGAGGCGCGGGGCTGGCGCTAGTGCTGGGCAGCGGCGCCGAGCTCGAGCGACTCATCGCCGCCGTCGAGGCCGCCTACACCCGCCTCACCGTGAGTAGGGTCGCCTCACATGAGGGCGTGCAGGAGTGGAGTGTACATGAGGCGCGCGAGCGAGGCGCGGGGCTGGCGCTAGTGCTGGGCAGCGGCGCCGAGCTCGAGCGACTCATCGCCGCCGTCGAGGCCGCCTACACCCGCCTCGCCGTGAGTAGGGTCGCCTCACATGAGGGCGTGCAGGAGTGGAGTGTACATGAGGCGCGCGAGCGAGGCGCGGGGCTGGCGCTAGTGCTGGGCAGCGGCGCCGAGCTCGAGCGACTCATCGCCGCCGTCGAGGCCGCCTACACCCGCCTCGCCGTGAGTAGGGTCGCCTCACATGAGGGCGTGCAGGAGTGGATGACGCAGACGTTTGAGCCAATAAATAGGGTACAACCCTAAGGTTGAAAATCATTCGCGTGACAAAACAGCACAGTTTATTTTACCGGAGCGAAATGTGCACGAGTTAGTTACTGGTTAGAGGGACCAGATAAGACGGGAGACCGCACCTGACATTGACATTTGACATTACAAATAGTGATGTGAAATGTAAACTCCGCAAAATTATTTTCGATTTTTTATGCATAAATTTTGGTTCCTAAAATTACATTCGATAATTTTTTTATACTCTGGACATCACTTTCGTCAATAAAGTACCAGAATTATTTCCTACAAAATCGTTATGAATAAACACGAAACTTCATAAGCAACGTCAGACCATTCAGACGTCATAGGTGCCGTTATCCGTCTTATCTTGTCCAAATAATAGTCCCATTGATTAATATGACATATACGTTTTCAGAGCGAGCCGTTCCCCCTGAGCGTGGTGGAGGCGGGGCAGTCAGCCTGCGCCGTGGCTCACGGCAAGTACGAGGCCGCCTGGGCGCACATGCTGCCCGCGCACCAGTAGGCGAACAACCAACAACTAGCTAGCAACTGGGTGCGACGTGCAACACAATGTCAATCAGTAGGCGAACAACCAACAACAAACTGCAACACAATGCTTTCACAGTATGGCACAGTTGAATGAGAGCGTTTGCGATTGAAAAATCCGCTAGGTGGCGGTACAGTCATGAGCACGTATACAAGCACATCCAAATATGAACTTTACTGCTTTGACATAAGAGTTTATGTGTATGTAATGTGTATATGATGTGTACATGAGGTCGTACTGGTATGTCACAATTTTGACTTATCGGTCAATGGCATGTCAAAATTCACCAATCACATACCAGTTTGACCCAACGCCTACGTAAAGCCATCTAGCGGATTTTGCTTTTGCGAAAACCCTCATTGTTAGGGCATTTCAACTAATGTACCTGTAAGGTAAATACTTTACGGCTGCGGTTCCCATTACTCCTTTGATGTACTGAGAAACGCAGCCATGGTACGCCCCACTAGATCAAGAAATATGACGACAGTGGAAGCCTAAGGCTGAGATGATGTTTGATGGTCGGAAATTGTCGTGCACTTCCGTACTTTCAAACATGTAACTCTTGCGCTTCAACGCAAAAGTTAAAAAGTAAGTACATCCTATTCTTATTTTTTGGACTATATTACTGTAAAAACATTGTGTTGCACGATATTGGAATGTCAAATATTGTAGATTTGAAGTCTCGAATAGTTAGATTGAGTTAATAATAATATGGTGTCTGTTATTTTAGGATACTGGTTGTTATATGTGTGTTACTCAGGAAACAATACATACATTAGCTGTAATTTACAAAAATAATCATACACGCCACAAACCATTTGGATTTGTTTATGAAAATGTAAAAGCAGTTTAGAAGCAATATTCTGTTTAAAGGCACATCTGACTAGTATCCTAGGAACTGCATTGTAAATGTTGAATTTCTGTTGTAAAGAAAAGGTCATGAGGGGACATAATTGAGAGCACAACTTAGTTAAATTGTACTTTAATTAATGATAATTATAATATCGCTTGTTCACGTTATACTATATACGTGTTAAGCGTAAGGCTGCTAGCGGCTGGTTGATTTAGTAGATTCAATGTTTCCTAGCTTAGGTCACAAGTACTCCATAGGTTTAAATGAAATACTCAAATTGTCTTTCGCTTATAAACTTTGAAGTCATGTCCAGATTGTTGGAAATCAGTTAAAATTTGTGACAAAAATAGTGTCTGAAATTATTGCAGCATTATCTTAAACAGTAGATATATTTCAACTTCTTGGAACAATTGAATTGGCTTCATATAAACTATTTATTCTATCAATAAATACCACTATATCATAGAATCTATATTAAAATGTCTATTTTATTAGAATTTAATTGATATGAATGATGACGCGGTAATATGAATGAATGTACTGAATTACATTTGATTGACAACAATGTGGATAGAAATTGATATTATTTAGAAATCAACGAATATTATGTGCAATCCTCAATAATGATAAATATGATACATAAAGTACTAGTATTTACTTGGCTAGAAAGAATAAAGACATTGTTCATTACAATAAAACTATTGTATTTTCGCTGTATTTATTCCTTCGGTCCAGATTAATCTTCTTAGATATTTAATAATCTATGTATTCGTATTGTCCTATCATTATGTAGTATTTATTGAATATCCAATTTAATATTTTTGAGGGAACAGATTTTGCATTGCGGGGGCTTTTGTAATGTGATGGCGCTATTCTGAAACTTGTGTTGGAATTCCCGTGTTATTTTTTCTCTATTTGTAGAAACTTGACACATTTGTCATATCGTGTATGGACGTGTCTAGGATCTTGATAGAGAATCAGGAAAACTGAAAGCGTTTGCAAGTTTCACAGAATAAGGCTGAAATGATTGTACGTGTAGCTTCTAGATTTTGTACTTGGAGAATCAATTTTGTATTACGAACCTTTTGTAGCTTTAATTTGTTTTAAAGCTAATTTTAATGGTTTGATCATTTCCAAATTTATTTCAATCAATTGGCGTTTTTTCGCGTTGGCTAATTGGTCCGATATAATTATTATATTATTAATTTATGTGATTAAAATATGAATTATAAATCTTATTAATTATATTTTAACGTCGTCTATGGCTGCTTGTTATATAAATATTGTTTCATAATGGTTGTCTTTCTATACTAGCTGTTACCAAATATATCAATGTATTATATCATTGCATATGTGTATTAGGCCATTGTAAGGGCCGTGTGATATTAATATATGTTAGGTTAGAAACTAGTTGATTGATCGCGGGCAAATGTATAATGATGTGATGGCACGTACCGCATTTTACTTCACATTACTGGGTAGATAGTGCTAAGTCACATTATTGTAGATTTGGGTGCGTAATAGTTGTAAATGTAATGTAAAGTTGTATAATTTACAACTGTTCCATATCTCAGTGTTTAATTGTAGCAAGATAATAGGTTTTATTTTAATTCTACACACTCTATTCCTCAAAGGCATATTATAACACTCACTTGACACTATTGAATATCCTGAACCTTACTGAAGTATATTCATATTTTGAATGGGATTTTGTTTTTGACAAATACTATAGTGCTTAAAGTAGTATGTCTTTGAGAAATGAGCCAACAACGAACCTATGTTATTTTATTTTCGATTATGAATTATTTTTAATAGATGAATTTTTATTTCGTTGATAGGGTTGTACACTGTTTTACTGCCTCCCACACCGAGTGGTGATATTTTTCTCAGGCTTACTGTGTTAGTATGTAAGCGCCTTAATAATGTCATGTATCTGTGATTTGTGTTATTTATAAGTTTTTCGTTAACACGTTATATTTATGTCGATGTTTTAGCTAATCTAATATCTGTCGATTTCCGTTGGATTCTAGTTCACACACATAATAACAAATAAATTAAACATTCAATTGATCAAATGATTATTAACAGTCGAATTTTAGTTTACACTGCTTTAAATTCAATATGTTATTTTCTTTTAATGGCACTGCTTTTTTGCAAGCTTTTTTCAGTAAACATTTGGTCTAAACTAAGAAAAACATTTTGACCAAAAGCACATTTATTTAATAAATAATACCACTAAGTTATATGCATAATTGCGAAGGAAATTAACTAAACAAGATTTACGTGAATTTAAACATGGCAAGCCTGAATAATAAATGTACAGTCGAATCGCTTCTTGCCTTCTAGTAAATAGGAGATCCGCTTATGTTGATATTATTTTAAGATTTAATTGGCAATTAAATAAATGATTTTAAACCATATATTTCAATCGTTAGATATGCCTGACCAGAAAACTGTGAAATTATATCGATTCAATCAATCGATCACAAAATTATTTATTTACGTAGGCTTCAAAGATTCACTTAT
Organism: Nomophila noctuella; assembly: GCA_958496325.1. NCBI lineage: Eukaryota > Metazoa > Arthropoda > Insecta > Lepidoptera > Crambidae > Nomophila > Nomophila noctuella. The sequence goes on from OY292497.1 coordinate 10,732,010, forward strand.
AAATCGTCAATAAATTATTACATTAAACTAAGATTCTACCGAGAATTTTTTTATCGAGAAGAAGCGGCAAAAAACTCGATAGTTGCTCTTTCAATATCTCCAATTTCTACAATAATGTGACGATGTAAGTACGTTTATTACTTAGCTTCAAATTCCCTTTGTCAGAAGAGGTCGATCAAAGTATGACGAGGGTATATCTAAGGATTTAAATGTATGTTTAAAAAAGTTATGTGAATTTGTAACTGACAATATGTATAATCTTCCGTTTGACCTGTACGTCGGTAGCTATATGAAGTATTAGAAAAACAATAATAATGTTAATAATCGTGTAAGTTGTAGGAGCTACATTTTTAATGTAATATGATACTGCATTACTTAATGTTATAACTCCATCCACGATTTAGTCGCGTAATAATATTGCGTTCTGTCAAAGTTATCGAGTTCATTTTTCTTTTTTATTCAATTTATAATCAATAAGATTTTTAGTTTTGCCTTATTTAGTTTCCTGACGAACAATTTAGAATGATAAGTTCTTTTTTCTTATCTCAAAATAGAACTTAGTAAAGTTTATTTGTATTTTTGTTTTGGCGATAACTTTGGCCGGGACGCCACATGATAACAGTTGTAGTATACCACAGTTTTCTGCCCTCAACTGATCTCAAATACAACGTTCTATGTCATTCTACTGCTTCACATTATTCATGTAAAGGGTTAGTAATAAATATTTGCGGAAGTATCATATTGTATTAATTTATAAATCCTTTTATATTAACAGCGTCTGTCGTTTAGTGTATTAAAGCAGGGACACAAATTACTTTAAAGTACTTATCTTGAGGTCCTTTATTTTTTTAATTCTCGCCAGGAGAAAATATTAAGTGTTGGAATTTTAAAAATAGTTAACGTTTTTGATCAAGAATCCACATTTAGAAAATGTGGTGATTATTAAAATATTACTAATAGTTAATTTCAGCTAAGATGATCCGATCTCTGTAAGGTCAACTTTCAGATTATAATCATAATGTTGTTGCCATGTCAACAACATGAATCCAAAATTAATTAATTTTGCTTCAGATAAAAAAAGTCTTATACTTTTTTATTACGAAAAGCATTTAACATATACTTATTAGAATAACGGGTGTGTCCGATCCAGAAGCGAACAAACAAACAAGAAAACAGGTTGGAATGCCGCGCACTTGCCACCAGCTTGGTCCATTTGCATACTGGTAACAAGTCAATTTAGAAATTTAAATAGGTTACTATTTATAATATTCATACGAGAACACCCAGAAATAAGTTACGGATTGTATAGAAAGTAAAAGTAAAAACTACTTAATGGGACATCTATTCTAGCGAAACTATTTCCACGACTCATATTATATGTCTTAGTGCATCAAATTAAAATCAACATTAAGCTTCACAATGGAAGATGTCTGGGTAAAAAGGTTGGCTAATAGAAAATAGGTAGGTAGGCAAGAACAAAAACCATCCTAGGATAGGAACGTTTCTTCAATTGCGGACAAAACGTCTTTCATCACACTTTACTGTATAAGTATCAGTCTACTCTAATTTATACACTGTGTTTTTGGTGGATTTGGTCAAAATATAAGCTTAACAGAAAACGAAAGAGTTTATAAAACTCGGGACAACTTTTTAAACATTAATTACGTATAATCACAGCAGCAAGATGTTTTCGTGTTTATCAGAAGCGGGATTCCACTATCTGTTAATAAACACGCTCAGCGCATTTGCATACCAGTCCCGTCACAAACAAGCTAGACGATACTTGAGGTGCGACAGTACGTGTCCAGCCGAGAACCATTCTACATCATTCGATCGAAATGGCAGAGTTGAAGGTATGGTATTAAATGTATTTCTTTAATAGTGTATTTCAAATTACGATATAAGTGAGGGTACAAAATTAAACTGGAATAGCATAGGGGTTAACTCCTATGATAGTTATGGTTTCAGCCGGCTTCCCGGCGGCTTAAAGTAAAGATTAAGAATTAAAAGTGTGGGGTCACGTTCTGTTCAATAACTTATTTTATATTCGAGTTTTTTTTTATAAGTATTTTTTTTGGCATTATACCTGGTTTACATCTTGCAAGATGTCACTGTGTTATTATGTAGGTACACATATTAAGTATTTAACGAGTCTCATCTATCCGCGTATATTTTCACTTCTTCCAAAACAAAGAGTATTTTTTTTAAATTTCAATTATTTCTGCAGTATCTATCAGGATTCGGCTCCGAGTTCTCCTCTGAAGATCCACGGAGACCAGGCGCTCTGCCTGATGGTCAAAACAACCCGCAGAAATGCCCGTACGGACTGTACGCCGAGCAGTTGTCAGGGACAGCCTTCACTGCGCCCAGGCATGACAACAAACGCTCATGGCTCTACAGGTGAGGACCGAATGTCACAAGTTGAGGTAGAGAAACAGAAACAGAACCTTGTTGAGGTTTTGAAGACAGGTAATGCATCTGGGGACGTGTTGTGACAGTAGTGACAAAGCGACAAGACAAAAAAAATGGGAAAGAGAAATATTTTTAAATATTTAACTTACTTGATGGTGTGATGGTGATATTATGTTTCTCTTTTTGCCAGGATTCGTCCATCAGTGATTCACAAACCCTTCCAGAAAGCCAACGTCGCCAAATATTTGACTCACAACTGGGACGAACAAGAACCCGATCCTAATCAAGTAAGATTTATCCAAACAGTTAATTTTTTAACTTAAATTAATTCTACACTCGCATAGGTATCTACTGAATATAACAATGTTATAACACCAGCGGCCTCCCGCGACTTCGACCCCGTGAATTTCTGTTTCCGCACACATACCTATCTACCTGCTAAAGCCTTCCTCGAAAAATGGACTTTCGAACTCGAAAGATCTTTTCAATTCGAACCAGTAGATCCTCCCAGCATCTACTAGTTCGAATCAGCACGTTCAAACAAACAAACGAACCCTCAAGCTTTATTATATTGGTAAGTATAGATAGTATAGATTGGGAAAGCAAGAATCGTATAAACACTTTCGTGCAGAATCACTGTACTATAGGCAGAGTACCTTCTTAACTTACTGACTGTAGAGTTTCCATCCTTCTTCAAGTATAAAATTAATAACAACGACAACATTACGAAGCGGACACTTAACTTAAACCTTTGAATATTCTCCCCAGTCCCGCTGGCTCCCATTCGACCTGCCCCCATCAAAGGATCAGGTGGACTTCGTGTCTGGTCTGCACACCGTGTGCGGCGCGGGCGACGCGCGGTCTCGCCACGGGATCGCTATCCATGTCTACCTCTGCAACACTTCCATGGACAAGAGCGCTTTCTATAGTAGCGATGGAGACTTTCTCATTGGTAAGTCACATCTCCTCTATCCCACCAGAGTAATGGGGACGAATATCATGATTCAAACTTTAGACCCAATTAGTCTTTTATCAAATTATTAAAACTTAAGACACAATTAGTAATTTATTTTATATTTTACTGGGAAAACAATACAGTGTAAAACTAAGTAGACGAACGTTTTAGAAAACTCCATGTTTTCACATAATACGCCTGAGTACCTACCTAATGCTTGTTTATCAATAAACAATATTAAAAAAGAATGGTAGATAATGCCATGAGGCATTAAGTCCGCCATTTGTTAAATATTATTTCGTGCAAAAAGCTTAAATAAATAAAATATTTTTTATTTTGCCAGTTACTAAAATGTGGCTTTCAGTAAAAATGGGTTTACTTTACTCTTTCCGGACTCCACATGATTTAAAGAGCAGTAAACATTCGCGTGCTTTTAATGGAACCGTTCACTTTCAGTGCCACAACAGGGGGTTTTGAAGATAACGACGGAATTCGGCAAAATGGAAGTGGCACCCAACGAGATTGCCGTTGTGCAGTTGGGAATGAGATTCGCTGTGCACGTAGACGGGCCGTCTAGGTAAATAATTTATTAATAAATCTATACTTACCTACTAATATAATTAACTCGAAGAGTTTGTTTGTTTGTTTGAACGCACATATCTCAGGAACTACCTAAGTTATGTGGATATGTGGGATAGTTTTTTATTTGACGAGGAAGTTTAAGCCATGTACTATGGCTAATTGTGCGGAAAACGAATCCACGCGGAAGGAGTCGCGGGAGGGCGGAATAAATATGCACCGTTCATAACAAACTTGTTCAACATACATTTGCATTTTGCATAAAAAAAAATAATAGCTTCTGAATACCTAAAAATGCTTATTTTTCAGAGGATATATTTTAGAGGTGTTCGATGGACACTTCAAACTACCAGATCTCGGTCCCATCGGCGCTAACGGCCTCGCAAACCCACGGGACTTCCTCACTCCAGTAGCACATTATGACGATTCTGATATCCCTGGTAAGCATTCATGTTATTATAATAATAAATTCCTTGGACTAACACACCAATTGCCTAGCCCAAAACTAAACTCAAAGTTTGTACTATGGATGCTAGGGAACGGCTAGACATACTTTGAATACTTTCATAAACATCAATGACTTGAGTACAAATGCCGTCAAAAAAATTCCTGACTGGCCTGTTGCTCTAGTGGTCAGAGGCCCTGGCTACAAAAATAAAGCGGTTTTGAGTTTCGCTAGGGGCAAATTTTTGTGAGACGGCATGTGTACTCGAGTCATGGATATGGTATGTCTTTCCGTTCCCTAGCTCCCATAGTACAAGCTTCCAGCTTAGTTTGGTTTTATGTGATCTGTGGTTTGGGGCTGGGCAATTTGTGTGTTAGTCAAAATAATTTATTTATTTAATTTTACGGACTTGCGAGTACACTTAACTGTTATTTTCACTTCTAGGATTCAAAATAATAAGCAAGTACCAGGGCGCTCTGTTTGTGGCGGAGCAGAATCACTCACCGTTCGACGTAGCGGCGTGGCATGGCAACTACGTGCCCTACAAATACGACCTGAGCAAGTTCATGGTCATCAACGCCGTCGCCTATGATCATTGTGTAAGTATACTGAAATATTATTTATTTTATTTAACCTTCATTGCACAATAAATGGACTTAATGCCTCATGGCCAGATCTCTCTTTCCCATTGGGCACAATGGGTGCCAAGGGCCCCGCGATCGATTGGGGCCCCCAGACCAGGGTCTAGGGGTCCCACGATTAACAAACAAGGTCTAAAGGCCCACGTACCCAGGGCCTCTAATAGATGAAAGACGACCCTGCTCATGGCATATTTCCTAGTCAACCTTTCGCTTTAACCAGACATTATGAGTACCTAGTGCATATGAAATGGAAAGATTATAAAGGAAAATGTTGATCCCAATTTTGCTATCGTTTTTATCATTAACAAAAGTGTTTGCAAGCAACATTCTCAAAAGAATAGCAAGATCATTTCTACAGAATCTAGAATGCGATTTTCTGTTATTAAATTAGGATGAACAATAGCATTACTATCATAAGTTACTAACATGAATTTTGTATTAATAGGACCCGTCAATTTTCACTGTACTCACGTGCCCATCGACGAAGCCCGGCGTAGCGATAGCAGACTTCGTGATCTTCCCGCCGAGGTGGTCCGTTCAGGAACACACTTTCCGGCCGCCTTACTATCACAGTAAGATATTTTAATTAGTTTCAAAATAAGTATTTAATACACCATCATATTCTAGATTATGTACTCAATGGTCGCTATAATACGACGGACCTTCAACTCCTTGAACTTGTTTTTTGAAGTAACTTGATCGGTTATATATCAAGTTACTTCAAAAAACAAGTCATCAAATCAAGAGAAACGAAAAATAACTTTCTCTTTTCATACGCTTATCGCAGGTTAAATTATATCAACAAAGTTGTTAACTCATTACACAAGCTGAACAAATAACCGAATAATACCGTCTAATTTGAGTATTCATGCTATTTGCCTATCTATAGTCATTGTAATTGTTAATCTAATAGTGTGGTACACGAATTTACGATAACTTATGTAGCTGGGGTGTCCGAGTGGTTAAGGAGTTGGACTTGAAATCCAATGGGTTATACCCGCGCAGGTTCGAATCCTGTCCCCAGCGAACGCTTTTTTTTGTAGTCTTTAGATATTAATTATATTACGGTATATATAACAAAATCTTCGTTTTGTCCGAAGCTTACCTCGTGGAAAAATCTAAATTACATGTCACATAATTTAATAAAAAATCAGTTTCGGGTGTGCTTGTTTGCGTTTACTCGCGGGTGATTATGATTATGCATAGGAGGCGCACTCGCGACAAGATTACAACGACAAACGAGTAGGTACTCACACGTTGAATGATGAATGAATGAATGATGTCTTAAGTTCATTCAGTTTGAACTTGACTTGATGTAATAAAGAATACATGGGTCAATCAAGACCCCGCAGGATCAGACAAAAAAAAGATCCTTCGCGATTGATAGATACGAATCTGACAGTCAACTTTTGAACTAAAGTTGACTTGTGTTGAATTAAAGACTGTCAGAATATGTACCCTGTACCTCTTTACTTCACTTCACTTACACCATATTATTTCCAGGGAACTGCATGAGCGAGTTCATGGGCCTGATCCTGGGTTCGTACGAGGCCAAGGAGGGCGGGTTCCTGCCAGGCGGGGCCTCCCTGCACTCCATGATGACGCCGCACGGGCCGGACGACAAGTGCTTCCACGCCGCGAGTAACGACACACTCCAGCCGCAGAAGATAGCCGTCGGCACGCAGGTATGGACAAATGGACACTCACTTTGATCTTAACCGGATCGTTCCATTTTTTATTTAAGGGTGTCACTGGCAGTTTTTTAGCACTAGATGGCGCAACGTATTCACATTTGGAGAAACCTCAGATTAATGAATACCATAGATGCTCCTTATGTATGTAACGTTTGAGTGTCTCCACCAAAATGTCTCAAATCAACTTAACTTTTCACTTAAGTCTGTTTCTCTCTCAGTCACTCACAACAGAAGACGAGAACCACACGATTATGACGTCATCCCACTTGACAGTTCAGGCGGCACAAAAGTGTGTCTGCTATCTTGCTCTATCACACGTGATTCATAATAAGGAGAAAAAGGATAGCATACCTGTGATATTCATTAATCTGAGGGTGAAAATGTACTGTGATTGTTCTTTACCTACAGAGAAGTCAAAGTAGCATCAAATTGATTAATGACAGTATTTTTACGTTGCGCCATCTAGCGGCTAAATACAATGTAGAAAAGCCCTCACTGGATTTTCGTTATATTTTGTTTGTATTTGGAACATCAACCTCAGTTAATGCCGTCTGGCTACGAGAGCTCCTTTGTGGCATCTGTAGTTTCACATAAAAGTAAAAGTTAGCAATTCATATTACAAATCAATAAAAAGAGCATGCTAAGTAGCAACTGCAACTCTTCTACTGTACTGTCAGTGCAATATATTTTTATCAATTTTACAGGCATTCATGTTCGAGTCCTCCCTGAGCATGGCCATCACAAAATGGGGAGCCGAAACTTGCCAGAAATTGGATGCGAAATACTACGAATGCTGGCAGAATCTTCCCAAGTTATTTTCAGACATAATAAATGTATAAAATCGTCAATTTACGTGTAACAAAATCGAAAAATCTTGAGGGCATAACAATTTGTTTTGACGAATATTATGTGCCATACATACGACAATTAACTATAATATGATACTTATTACTCATGTTATTTGAAATGATAATTGACACACTTCTTTGAAAGTAATTAATATGCAGGCAGATATTCGATTTTGTTACATATTTTTATAAATGTTATGTTATGAAGGTTTTAATATAAAACAACAATAATCATTACGATAGTTTTAATCATAATAATAATATTAGCAGAGCTTAAAATTACATTCCATCGCTGAGTTAGCTAAGTAAAATACCCTTGGTCAGTCGCATCGTAGCCTCGGGCAATTCCATTTTGAACAAAGAACCACAACTCTAGTCTGGCAGACTTTTGTTCAGTCACAACTTTTATATAAGATAGCCCGAATCACCGAACTTATATACCACAATCCTAAGAAAGTAAAAATGACCTTGTGACAAAACAAAAATAAATTAAAATGGAATTTATTTCACGGAAGTCTTAAGGATGTGTTTGTAAATGTTTTGTTCATGCGGCGGTTTATATGCACGTCTCTTGAAAAATTTTTGTTTACAAAAATAATGTACTACGCTCTCTATCAATAAAATACATACAACAAAACGTCTCGAGTGAGATTCTAGTGCATATAAACCATCTCACGGGCCATTGTCCGGTTTATCCATTGACAGGAACATATTAGAAATATTACCTAATTTAAATATAATTACAGTATTTTTTTTATCCTAACAGTAAAATACAACCCCCATAGACTATAAAAAACGTAGCGCTACAAAAATAACTATTATGAATTTTTAGTGTGAGATCACCACGAAACATTTTGTTAGTGCATCATACAATCAAATTGTATGGTTAGAGAAAAGTCGTGTTTGCATTCGTCCATGCTATTAATAAAAACTGGAAGGGGGTTTTACACATAATAGTAATTATCGTAACATCAAATGAACATCCACTTATTGGCTAAATTCACATGTTCCCATCGCTGAACCTAACTGCGCACGAACCACTGAGCGCGAAACGAAAAAGGATTACATTACAAGAATGCACCAAAACTAAAATATCTTATATGTAATGAAATATGAATTACAAATTAAATTCTTCTGCTACAAGGAAAATGGAAATGGGATTCATAAATTATAAATATTATACATAAAAACATTTAAATAGTTCTGCATAAACAGAACTACGGAATGAAAATAGTGCTTGTATTTGGGTACTGTGCAATGTTAGTAATGAAATTTTGGTATCAGCTTCAATAGATGGCAATATATATTATGAAATTGGGTGGATATGATAATCTAGTCTATTGAATACATATTCAGTATAAATATTACAGTTGAAGATGTAGGACTTGGTTACATTGATCAGAATCAACTTAAGGGTGGATTTATACATGACTGACAAATCAAGATCATATATTTAGTGCAAGGGTCATTTACACATTCCTACTCAATACTTTCCTATTAGTTCCTGATGGCTTTCGTACAAGTCATAACTAATTTGTATGGACTATCTGTCATAAGATCAGGAACTTACACAAGAGCGGTGAAATAGCCACAAGCATATGAAGTCGATTCCGCTATTCCGCATCACTGCATCACAACACGTTACGTCAGTCAAGTATAAACCCTCCTAGTTGAAGTGGAAACGTGCAAGATAATAACTTTCAGACAGTTCATGATATGCCAGCCTCACCGCCCGGGCGAAGTAAAACCCTCGTCAGTGCAGACGGTGTGAGACCTTGCTGTGGTGTGTGACGTATTAGCCGTGGTTGACGTTGACGCCCGACTCCAGCTCCGAGGCCGGCGTCTCCGGCTCCTCGTCGTTGTAGATGTTCTCCGCCATCTGCCACACCTGTAGCAGAAATTTCAAATCTAAATATATAAAAGGAGAAACTGACTGATTGTCATATCAACACACAGCCTAAACGGCTAAACGTAGGCCCTTGAAATTTGGAAGAGGCGTAGCTTAGGTACCGTAGAGGTGCACTAAGAAAGGAATCCCCGAAATTACCTCGGGAACGGGAGTAAGCAGGAAAAAACATTTGTATGATAAGTCGAAACCGTACAAGTTGGACGCTTCAAATACGGCATGCAGATAGCTTAGTAAGCGTTTAGCTTAGTTGAAATTCGTACAGGAACGGGAGTAAGTGTATAACGTGCAAAAGTCCGTCACGAAATCTTCTCTGTGTCCAGAAAAGGAAAATTGTGCTACCCCGAATTTAACGCGAGCGAAGCCGCGGGAAAAAGCTAGTGTTTTATACAGAAAAAACATCCACTTTGCTGGCTGAGTTGCTCAATATTGGTCTTGCCCAGAAACACTGCGATGCTATTGTCATTCATACCAAAAATCATAACATACTTAATTCATGAAATATTCAAGCCGAAATGCAAAATGATTAAAAAAAATTGTCACAAAGTTCTAAATGTCGCTGCTATCGAAAAGAGATGGCAACAAACTATTAGTTGCACTTATGTTTGAATTGCAAAATATTTTCAATGTTTCTATTTACAGTGAAATTGTAATTGTATTTTGAGAAAGTGGCATAAATCACATCGAGAAAAAGTTATTGTTACGTTGAAAAGATTACCATACCTGCATGATATTGTCCTCGGAGACGGAGCAGATGACCCACGGCTCGTTGGGGTTCCAGGAGAAGTCGGAGATCTTGGCGGTGTGTCCTCCGTGGATGAACAGCAGCTCCGGCGGGCCGTCCTCCGCGTCCTCGGCCGTCTGCTCCTCGCCGATCTTCGACAGGTCCCACACGTGTAACCTAAACAAAAGTATTTATAAAATCATAAATAATCGTAATTCGGATTTTTAAATTATAATTTTTGTAGATCACGTTACGTAAAAAGTGTGCCAGTAAATTGTTTCACAGTACGTGCCAATCAAAGTGACGTTGGGGGGGTCATTAATTCTGTGGGGTAACGTTAAAAGAGCACTGGCACTGTCGTACCAATGTAATTAGACTGGTTCCGGCATAAAACGTCCATTCGCGATCATAGCAGTGCTACCTACTGCAGCACTTTATCTATAGTGAAAAGGAAACTAGAAGGTAGTTGAACAATAAGCCAACCCTAACACAATGGTGGTATAGCTAGTCCTCAGCTATAGCAATACATAATATCCTACTTTTGATCTATGCTAAGGCATACAGATACAAACATATTAGATAATTAGAACCAAATGATGCTAACACCATGACAAATTTAACTAACGAAACATGTAAAAATCCAATTAAAAAATAGATAACTTACCTCCTGTCAGTTCCACTGCTTGCAAGGATGGTCTCATTGTGCGGTGACCACTGCACTTGGAAGATTTCGTCTTTGTGCGACTCGAACGAATGCAGCTTTAATTTCAGGTTTCTCAAGTCCCATAGAGCCACCTGTACACAATCAAAGTATTTAATAACACATATCCAGTAAAAGGACTAAAACCAATTTAATAAATGTGTTCTTCCTCACCTCTTAAAGGTTAATTTACATTTTATTTTAAGTTCTATTATGTTATTTATTTCATGGTGGCTACATGATGCTTATAGCATGTTCACGGCACTTGGGCACTTTGTTCCTTACATTTATTAATTGCAAAGGTTTATAACTAGGCTACTTACTGTTTTATCTGCACTGCCAGTGGCGAGGATAAACTCAGAGTATGGGTTGAAGCTGAGGCAGTTCACCTCCGCCGTGTGCGCGTCGACTGTGTGAGATGGTTTCGATGTGTTGTTGCATCTGTAACACAAGATAAACATTACAATCGTACACTAGAGACTAAAGACTAAAAATTATGACAGAAATAAAGCAAACTTTCTATAAACTTGACCACATTTTCTTCATTATCAAGACTACCCAAATTGTTTACAACTATCAACAAGATTTATATTTCAGAATCTCTGAGGTATAGTGCATTTACAATAGCATCATATAATTAACAGAACAGTAGAAATACTGTTGGTTTACAGCCATGGTCACAAGCGGACTGAAGTCCGTTTGTGACCATGGCTGCAGCATCGCAGCCGAAACGTCAAGCAGTAAGTACGAGAATACTTAACTATAATAATATCGCGTCTAGTCCCGTTTTAATATTATTTATTTAAAACATAACAAACACACCACTGTAACAAGCAAAAATAAAAGAGAGAACATTACTAACACCGACCTAGTATCCCAGATCATGAGCTTCTGGTCATCGGCGACGGAGCCGAAGAGCGACTCGTGCAGCAAGTGCCAGGCGACATCCTCCACGACCGCCGTGTGCCCCGTGAACACGGACTTGGCCTCGATCACGCGCCCCTCCTTCGGCGTGGCGTTGATGTCCCACAGGCAGATTGTGTGGTCGTCGCTGTTGATCATAATGAGAAAGAATTATCCAATCTGTCTGGTTCTCTAAGGGTTACAAGTGCTGATGGCAGTTGCTTAACTATTATAACCAGACTAGCCAAATCCTGGATCTTGTCAAAGCGGAAAGCGGACAGAAATAGGATAAACGCTAGGAGGATGATGAATAATAAGAAAAGATGGTATTGAATGCTGGCCTAAATCAGTATTTCTTCATGTGAACAAAAAAATCAAATAAATATTTCACAACACATACATTGATCTCAGTGTTAAGTAGCTTGAGCACTTGTGTTAAAGATATCAGAATCAACAGTGGTATGACAAATATACTTAAATAGATACATATACTTAGCACCCTGACAACATGTTCAATCACACACATATTTGTCCAGTGCCAGGATCAAACCCGTGACCTCTGAGACTCATAGACCACTTCTCGACCATTACACCAAGCAGGTTGTCACTTGTGAATGTTGTATAAACCTGCCTCCCTGGAATATCCCTATTCTATAGATACAATGGCGGTTCTTTGGATGCAATCCACCATTTGAGGTAGGATAGGCCCATAGGCGTAGCCAGCTTTGGGCTCAGTGTGGGGCAGCAGTCAACCTATCCCCCGGGGGAGGATGGGGACACTCCGATTTTTTGTACCTTGAGCCGGTAATCAAATTTTTTTTGTGTAATAACTTACTGATAGTATGTTGTTGATGTTGTTAGTAAGAGTAAGTAAAAAAAACATTGTTTAATCAAACACCTTATAGGTCCAAGCCAGGGCCCAGGGTGGGGCAAGTGCCCCAGCTTGCCCCAGTGTGGCTACGCCCATGGATAGGCCGATAATATTGATGATGATGGAAACTGATTTAATTCCCATTCTGAAAGTTAAACTTGATTTTTGTGTGGTCAATATGTCTTCCTTCATTTAGGTGGAAAATTTTTATGATTTAATTCCATCCTTAATAATATTAAAAAAGTCTCACATAGAGCTTACCTGGCTGATAATAGATAACCATTTAGATTGGGGTTCCAAGACAAGCCATAACCTTCTTTTTGATGTCCTCGCAATCTGAAAATTAGAAAAAAATATTGGTATAAAATGCTTCTATACACAAAAAATTTAGTCCAGGCTGATTGCAGATAAAATATTGAAAAAAAAATATATAGGAAACAACAAAAGCCAGCTCTTGTCACAGAAACTCACCTTAAAAAAAACGTAATATCACGTTTAGTCCCATTGTAATGTTAAATAATTATAGTGCAACACGAAAGTTTAATGTTATAACTCACCTTAGATCAGGGTGGCATTCTCCAGAAGGCTCTGGCTTGGATGGATGCTTTGTGTAGTCGAACACAAGCACATCAGACGAAGGTGTCTTAGTTGCTATGACGCATGGGTTCTGAGGCATGTAGCGTGCACGGTTCACTTCTCCTTCATGGTTTATTTTAATTTCAATATCAATCTTCCCTGATACGGAGCCAAAACCACCAAATTCTGGAAAATATGTTTTTCATTACCGTAGACATTCTACTTTCGTTAAATTCCTAATTTCAATGGACCACATGGTCAGCAAATCAACCAGTTTGTGTCATAATAATCAGGTGATGAATTAATAGCCATTGCAACACAACCTAAACAGTTAACATGGAAATTATAATGGTGATAAAATCTCATATCTATATTTCCATGGAAAACAGATGGAAATCTCATTGATCTTTGGGCAGTCAGTAACTGCTTAATAAGAAAGTTGACTTCCTCTGAACACATTTCATGAGAAATACAAGAATACAAATTACTATATTAGTAGGTACTGTATTATGGTGATAAAATCTCATATCTATGTTTCCATGGAAAACAGATGGAAAACTCATTGATCTTAAGACAGTCAGTAACTGCTAAATAAGAAAGTTGACTTCTACAAAGCACACTTCATGAGATATACAAGAATACAACTTATTACATAGTTAGTACTACATTAGTTAGTTTCTTGGTCTAGAGACAATAAAAAAAGTTCATTTAAATGAGACTATTCACAATTAATTTATTTTTATGGTTGTCTTTTAGTTCTATGAATTAATATGAGGAAAAGGAAAGTGGACACTTACCACCTTTGTCATTGTCATAGTGACTAGCATCAAACTGTGCATCTTCGTTTGGGAGCTGAACGCTTGCAATGAGCAAATGGTTTTGTTCATCGGATGTGTGTGTACCCAATATTAACCTAAACAATGAAAACATGTCAAATATCTTCATGAACAACTAGAACTTCAGACACTGGGTGTTATAACTTATTTTTACAAGTTTTGCTCTTTCATTCTCAAGAACATGATCATAATCAAGGGCAAGAGAAACAAAGGGTACATAACCTTATCAGATTATAAATTTAGCAAATATGGAACTGTTATACGGTTTACACGCACCTGTGCACTGAGTAGTCTTTTCCTTCCGGCCTGGTAACGTCAGGCAGCCACTGGGCGGTGAGCGAGGGCCACTCCAAGGCATGGGTCATGACCAGATCGTACAGAAAGGGAGTGTTCTTCTTCCATATTTTATATTCTTCGTTGATAACCCGTTCTTCCACCGCATCATCGAAAGTTTCTAAAACCGAAAAATTATCTTTTGATAACCAATAAAACACAATTCGACTTCATCTGATTGAGCTGTCATGAATACGATTTCATAAAACTGTAATCTGTGAGTGATCTACTTAAATGCAATTACCTCCATCGCCTTTGTCACCCATTTTATTTTCTCACACAAAATATATCAACTTGACTTTTTGTATCAAACACAAGAAAAATATTATCAGAATAACCGCCCGGCCTCAAAAGGCGCCAAACAACAAAAATCCTTGGCGTTGCTACTCGACAGACAGCACACAAACTTCCGGTTTAGAAGCCATTAAAATACTAATAAAATGTTACAAAATTTAAATTTAATGACATAAGAAATTTTATTGTTTTATAGAATGCTTTTATTAGTTTTTTGATTATTTAAATGCTTTATAAGTAATCAAAGCATGATAAAAATACATGTAAGTGTAATAAAGTGTAAGATATGACCGGGAAACGGCAAACATAGCCACAGAATAAATATCGATTATTAGTTCATATTTTTTCGTAATACTAATTTCTTATTTAGATTTTTATTACAATACAAAAGGTATTATAGCCAAAAATACGAAATAAAATTATTTTCTAAATCAAATAGTTTTTGTCTTTCAATCTATGGACTCTATGGTCATTTTTTTAAGTAGATCACCTTCTTCTTGCTGTTGTCAAAATCTAATGTCAAAATAAATGTCATTCATCATAACGTGAACATGGCTGATGCTGCTGCTCGTCGTGAAGCTAGAAGAAAAAGGATATTGGAGAATTCTCACAACAGACTACAACTTATAGCCGGCAAAAATAATGATGACAGCTTTAAGGGTTTGTAAATCATTCTAATAGAAGGTACAGAAAGTGGCTGTATGGACATCAAAATAATGAAACATATTTCCACATTTACAGAGTCTCCGCGCAAATCTCCCATTCCACCACAAGTTTACGAGACCACGATCACAAGCGACAGCAGTGTGGCAGGTAGCAGTTACTCTCTCTTGAACGGTGTACTTGGACCTGAGCTGGAATTGCCACAACCGTTGCCATCGAGGCATGACGTCGCGTCTGGTGCTAGCGAGCATTTGAATGACTTTGCAGCTTTCCGACCACCCCAGGCTCCCGAGCAAACCAAGCCATCACTGTGGACAAGTCTCATAACATACAAATATGATATAGTGTTATTATCTTTATTATTACAAATTGGATATGGAGTAGCTTCTATTAGTTTTGAAGATACCTACTTCTTTCTGCCTCTTATAATTTACACAGTCACAAAATTAACTTGGTTCCCTACTCAAAGCAATTCTAGTATTGCTAATGTACTTTTGCTGTTAAATGGTATGAGTCCACAAAGAATACAGAAAATATTAAAGATTGTACATGCAGCGGGCTGTATAAGTCAGGATTTATCAATTTATTTATTTTCGACAATTTGCATTCATACCATCTTTATGACACTGAAAGAAAGCTTTGTTACCTAATGATAGCTTTGGCCATTATCAGGGCATTGTTTTGACTGAAAATTTTCTATCAATAGCTGGCTAGTTACAACAGCAATGTTCCAGTTTTGATTGCTTGTGCCTTTATACATAAGTGAGACCATTGTGTGTTTGCCACATCGCCATTTTAGTTTGATAATGATAGAATCCATTTTTTCTCTAATCATCCTATATTTATACATATATTCACATTCTTGCTCAAAATTTTAATTTGTATGATTTAATTGAAGATTGGTGTACTTATATAGTGTTGTGTTATCATCTAGTTTTGTGAATGTTCATTTTATTAATAATAATTTTATGACTTGATTAATACTTTTTGTTGCATTTAATTTGTATTTATATTCAACTAAATCTATTTATTCAAGTGTTTGTAATCATAAAATAATGTGTGGTAATTAGGACTATAATAACAAAATGCCAAATTCAAAAAAAATATATCCAATAATACATCTACATCCTTTATGCATTTAATACAAATATATCCTTATAATATACCTTTTTGGAATCTGCCAAAGCATGGCCTAATAACTTTATACCTGATTTTACTTTGCTTTTTAATTTCTACATGATATCTATTCAACTAAAAGAATATGAAATTGTTCCACATTATTTCTTTTTATCTAGTAAATATATCTTAGGGCTGACATAGGAATTAAGCTGATGTGACAAATACCTCACCAAAGTTTATTAGATTGTGTTCATTTTGTTATACATTCACTTGTAATAATAGAAAATTTTATATTTCTAATACCAATGAACATCAGCTTCATTCCATTGGTGTAAATAAGGGGAAATCAGATGTAAATAAAAAGTTTATGTAATTATTATATTTTTTAACAATTGAAATAAAATGGGTCTTTGTTAAAATTTCAGTATTTCTTTTGTTCTCCCATGGTTCCTTTGTTTCCCTCTCCACAGGTAAGCTGGAATTAATTGAGAATGTTAGAGTTATTGGATTATGTGGAATTTACTTGAAATTAAAGAAAAGTTTCACAGTACAACAACTGTCTTTTAATGATGTCCACAGAGTAAAAAGAAAAGACAAAACAGTGAGAAGGCGCGAATTTACACCACAGACTATACTACTTAGTTTCATAGACACAATATAGGAACTGATATTTTAACACTCCTACCAAATTCAAGCCTTTCATCAGTTTTACACAGTAACAAAAGTTTAACAGAAGTTTGGTAGACTATTAAATAATAATGTAATCTATTCTATACTCTACAACACACATACAAATTAGTTTACAAGTTTTGACATTCCAATACTATTTCTCATAAATATAAATTTGTCTTTAGGCAAGGCTTTAGTAAACATATCAGCATACTGATTATTAGTGTGTACATAGTTCAAACTAATTACATTATCATAATATTTTTCTTTTATAAAGTTATACTTAATATCTATGTGTTTACATCTCTTATGAAATTCACTGTTTTTAATCACATTTATTGCACTCTGATTGTCAATGTTTATGCACACAGATTTTTGTCTAAATACGCCTAAGTCACTGAGTAGCTGCCTAAGCCACATTGCCTCTTTAGTTGCAGCACAAGCAGCCATGAATTCGGCTTCTGTCGTGGATAAGGCCACAGTAGGCTGACGTTGTGATGACCAAGTGATAGCTGCTCCACTTTTGAGGAAAACATAGCCAGTCGTTGAGCGTCTGTTTTCTAGGTCATTAGCAAAATCTGAATCGCTGTATCCAGTTAAATCCGCACTGTCACAGGTAGATGTATAGCATAATCCATAACTTTTTGTCTCTTTCAGGTATTTTAATATTTTCTTTACAGCGTTCCAGTGGGATTCATCATAGGAATGTAAGTATTGACTCACCCGGTTTACAGCAAGCACTATATCAGGTCTGCTCACCGTTGCTGCATGTACAAGTGATCCAACTGCTTCTCGGTAAGGATAATCTTTCTTCAGTGCATGCTCAGGCTTCTGCAACTTCACATTTGGATCAGCAGGTACATAGTTAGGGTTAGCATCTTGCATATTGAATTTCTTAAGCAACTGATCAATGTATTTGGACTGATGAATAAAAATAAAATTATTGTGCTTTTCAATTTGCATCCCAACAAAGTTAGTTGGCACAGAGTATACTTTTATTTCAAAGTTCATTTGCAACTCACTAATTACTTCCATTATTGAAGATTTACTTTTACAGAACAGGAGTCCATCATCAACATACAGACACAGGTAACATTTGAAGCCATTTATTGTTCCTATATAAACACACTGATCTGCACTGCTTTTCTCAAAACCAAACTTATTGAGAACTGAGCTGAATTTAGTGTTCCAGCACCTGGGTGCCTGTTTTAACCCATATAATGATTTTACAAGCTTACATACCTTATTAGGGTCGCAGTCTAGTCCCTCAGGTGCTGTCATCAGTATGTTTTCCTTTAGCTCCCCATACAGAAAAGCAGTAGTTACATCAAATTGAATTATTTCTAACTTTTCTTGAGCTGCAATGGACAATAAAACTCTAATAGAGTCATACCTGACTGTTGGCGAAAAAGTTTCATCATAATCAATGCCCTCTTTTTGTGCATAGCCTTTTGCACACAGACGAGCTTTGTAACGAGGGCCCGTTGGTTCATCTTTGATTCGAAAAACCCATTTGCATCCAATTGGCTTCGCATCTGTAGGCTTTTCTACCAATACCCAAGTTCCATTTTGCTTATGTGATTCTAGTTCCTTTTCTATTGAACATTTCCATTTTTCAGATTCAGGTGATGAGATTGCCTCACTATAGTTCAGCGGTACAGGAATATCTTCACTACAGCACAGGTAACCTTTTTCTTGATCATCTTTTTGTTTTGAAAATAATTCTCTATTTCTTGGTCTCAGTGTTATATTGGAGTGAGAGGGTATTTCAACCTTTTGGTTTGGTAAGTAGTCACTGTCAGTACTTTGATCTTGATCTGAGTCAGTATTAGCTGATTGTAATGTGTCATTAGAACTCTCAAATGAGCAATCATCAGTTGGTTCAGATGATGAGTGACACATTGTGCTGTCCTGTAACAAAACCTCTGAAACATAATTTCTCTCTACAGTAGTTTCAAGAAAAACTGCATCTCTACTTTTGATTACTGTTTTGGTGCCAGGAACAATAAATCTGAATCCTTTTGTATTATCACAATAGCCAATGAATATTGCTTTTTGTGCTTTTGGGTCCCACTTTCTTCTTTTTTGTTTTGGAAGATGAATCATTGCTTCACACCCAAATATTCTTAAGTGACTTATATTTGGTTTGTTTCCAGACCACATTTCTTCTGGTGTCTTGAAGTTCAGTGACTTAATTGGTGATCTATTGATGAGATAAGCAGCAGTGTGTACAGATTCAGCCCAGTATCCTTTAGATAATTTGGCGTTAATTAACAAGCACTTAGCTTTTTCAACCAATGTCCTGTTCATGCGTTCTGCAACTCCATTTTGCTCTGGAGTATATGGAGTGGTGGTTTGATGAACAATTCCGGCTGCCTTCAAGAACTCACAGAAATTTGCATTCATATATTCAAGACCGTTGTCAGAGCGAAGACACTTTATACTACATTCCAGTTGATTCTCCACTTGGCTCTTGAATTCTTTAAATTTTTCAAATGCATCAGATTTCTTGTGTAGAAAATAAACAAAAACTTTCTTTGAGTAGTCATCAATTAGGGTCATAAAGTATCTTGCACCACCCAGCGAGCTAGTCTCCATCGGACCGCAGATGTCGGAGTGTACCAACTGAAGAACTTTAGTAGTACTGGTTGCACTTTGTTTTAGAGGTAAGCGAGTTTGTTTTCCTTGCAGGCAGGTGACACATGTAATATTCTTATTTTTCTTAGAAAACTGTACACCTTCAGTGTTATCTACTAATTTCTCCAGATTTTCAAAATTCAGATGGCCCATGCGTTGATGCCAGAGGTACATGTCTTGCTTGTCAACTTCAGATATGTATGCATGTTCACTTTTCATGTCTAGCCTGTACATATTATTGACTAAGCTTGCCGTTGCAACAACAATATTGTTTTTATTCAATATTAAACAGCCTTTACTGTTGAATTTTACCTGACCTCCATTCTTTATAATCTGACTGACTGATAGTAGATTTGTTGCAAGTTCAGGTACATACAAAACATTTTGAAACAGAATTTTGTTGTACTGATTTTTATCATTACACACATCTAATGTCAACTGACCAGTACTGTGAACTGATAATAACTTGTCATTTGCTACCTTTATGGTCTTGATAAGTGGCTCCTTTTCCTGTTGTAATAGATTTCTATGTTTGGTCATATGTACAGAAGCGCCAGAGTCTATATACCAAGGATCTTGTTCCAGGCTATGTGTTGAAGCTATGAAAGCAGCGGCATAACTTGAACTTTCTTGATTCTTTTTAGAAGATTTCGACTTACACTCGGCAGCAAAATGGCCATATCTATTACAGTTGTAGCAGCGAGGGCCTCTTTTAGGTTGTTTCTTGTTACCCTTATTCTTGTAGTTATGGTTGGCGGCAAATGCAGATGTGTCATTTTCACATATTCTGACATCTTGTAGAATTTTTGACTTAACTGAGTCAGCACTGATTTTCATACCAGAGCTTTCTATAGCTATGATCATAGGCTTGTATGTTTCAGGTAGACCGGATAGCAGCAGTGTCCCGAGCCACTCGTCATCTACTTTAAAGCCAATGTTCCGGAGCTTGTGAGCCGTGGTCATAATTTTGCTCACGTATTCTTCCACATTTAGACATCCAGTAAGATTTGTTGTACACAGATCTCGAAGTAATCCCACACGGCGTGTTAGCCCCGAGTCGTCGAATGCGCTTGCCAAGCAGTCCCACACTTCTTTTGCAGACTTTGCATCTTGAATGTGAACATAGTTTACAGAGTCCACCAGTAAGATGATCTTAGATTTTGCTTTTATATCACGTTTTGAGTCGACAGATTCACCGGGCGCAGGTTCAACACAGTCCCACAAGTCTTCGTGTTGGAGATATGTTTTGACTGCAAATCTCCAAGTGGAATAGTTTTCCCGACCAGTAAGCTTTTCGATCATTACGAGAGGATTGCTTGACGACATTTTGACACAATATTTGTAATGTTCAGTGTTTTTTTCGATCCGTAAAACCGACAGTCACTTCGAGGTTATGTTTTACCGGCATACGATATTTTCGCGATTTTCACTGTGATTTTATGTTCACTAACTTTCACTATGATTATATCAGGGCTATACTGGGCCCATAACCTGTTAGAGTTATTGGATTATGTGGAATTTACTTGAAATTAAAGAAAAGTTTCACAGTACAACAACTGTCTTTTAATGATGTCCACAGAGTAAAAAGAAAAGACAAAACAGTGAGAAGGCGCGAATTTACACCACAGACTATACTACTTAGTTTCATAGACACAATATAGGAACTGATATTTTAACAGAGAAACTGATCAAAAGTTGATTACTTAACATACAATATAATTTATATAATTATAGATGAGAAATAACTTCATCTCATTTTTTCCTTAAGAAAAATAAAATATGTATTACAAAATACTTGCCAACATAGTTGATAAATATTGCAAGAGATCCTGGTCAATGTATTTTTAATTTCGATTGAGCTGGTTTGTCTGACATCATAACCTCTATAAGTTTTTCTATAAGGTTCACCTTATAGAAATTAAAAATTATAGTTGTGTCCCAGAAAGTGATGCGTAATTGGGAAAAACATTATGAGGTCTTTCTGACTATAAGCTGATGATCTAGGGTGCAAGCAAAGTGGATAAAAATAAAACAAATAATAGTCAAAAAGTGTGTATTTACATGAAAATGAAATCTATAAGCTATGTTATGTTTAATGAAAAAGAATGTAGTGATGATGTACAAGTTACCTATGTCACAAAATAATTAAAAGAAAAATATATACTCGGCTAAACATCTAGAACTTAAAGAAACTTTTAATACTACTAATTATGGTCTTACTGTTTTCTTTGCCACTTTGAGGATTTTCTGGTTTAGAATCAGTAGCTTGAATTTTGTCACCCGTGCTCTGATGTTTGTCCGACTCGCTTTTATCTTGCAAAGTTTTTGCAGTTTCTGTTGTTGTCAGACTTGGTGTTATTTCTGGACTAGAAGTTGTTGTCATACTGTCATCAGTATTTTTTGCAGATATTCTGTCTTTACTGCTAATCTTGGTGGTGGTTGAGTCAGACAATTTATCAGAGCACCCGAGTTCCTATTGTGAAGACTTAGTGCTCTTTGGCTTCTTCTCTCTTAAGGGCTTAGAGCGGACTAAGTCCGTGCGTCC
This sequence comes from Nomophila noctuella, assembly GCA_958496325.1. NCBI lineage: Eukaryota > Metazoa > Arthropoda > Insecta > Lepidoptera > Crambidae > Nomophila > Nomophila noctuella. Next base: position 10,754,360 of record OY292497.1, read on the forward strand.
CATGCTGATCATTTTCAATTCCCAAGTTTCTATATCTTTCCTGAAAATTCAATGATTTAATAAGCAAACAATACATTCACAGTATTTAATTATATTTGAAGCTATTGAAGGGATTTTTGACTGTTACTAATCGTAACAGTATTAAGTTACAGTTCTACTGTTTCTATCCTTGACTATTTTCCAGTTCATAGGCAACAAAGTTTATTATTACACATTGCATCAGGTACCTACTTTGTTATTATAGCTCATTCTCACAAGCATATTTAATAAAATTGCAACTACTGCTTATCAATGAATACTCAATTGATTGAGGTCCTACAGAATATTTTATTTGTCCAATTTAATAGAAAACACTTACTTGTATTTGGTCATCAGATCTAAAGCTTGTTTTTCATATTTAGCCTTTTCAGTCTGAGATAACTTCATCCATTCAGCCTTAACTTTTTCTTGAAATTCCTTGAGGTTATTACTTTGGAAACTTTCTTTCAGTGTTTGTGCGAACAGGAAATATGAGGACATAGGTTTCTTAGGTCTACCCAGTTCCCTATATTCCTGAAAAGATATAATAAAATAAACTCAATGTATGTTAGTGAAATTATATCAATTTAATTTATATTTCTATATTACATGATAATCATTGTTCTTATTTGTAATAACTTACAGCTTTTAGTTTCCTCTTTTCTTTGGCAGCAGCCAAATCTTCTTTCATTTGTTTTATGTCAGATTTCTGTTCCTCTGTTAATGATTTTTCATAAATTTCCTTGATTTTCTTGTAATCTTCTAAATCTTTTTCATAGTCCTTAACCATTTGTGATTTAGTCTAAAAATAATAATGAAATTTTGATAATTGAGGCATCATTTAATCATAAGAAAAACAAAGCTTAAATTCAAAATGGTAGTTTAATTAGGCAGTTGCAAAATATGATATTTTTAAATAAGAGTGATACAGCATTTTGACTACAGATTTTAACAGGTTACTGTTAACGCCTTGCTCTAACAAACGACTGTCGCTCTTACTTTAGTGCCAATTTCGAAGTATGGCGAGGGCAAATCTAACAATTTAAATCTATGTGACATGTCAAACAAAATGCTAGTTTTCTGTTGTTGAGGAATATCCAACGATTTATCATTTACCTCAGCATCAAGTTGTTGCCAATGTTTGGAGCTCCAAGCAATGGCCTCTTTCGAGGTAATGCCTGGATTCTTGGCAAGCAGAGCCGGTCGCATTTGTGTCATGAACTTGAAGAACGGAGTTAAAGGTCTCTTTGGTTTCTCTATGCCGAGCCGCTCCTCAGCCGTTTTCCGTGTATAGTCACATGCTTGTTGACTAATCCAAGTATTTCTGAAACATTAAAATAACTATTTCATACTTTCAAAGTTAGTACATTTTAATCATAATGCTTATAATAATATAATACAACAATAATATTAAATGAATCGATAGCTAACATGTTGTCATTTATTCGGAAGAAAGGTTAGAAAGCTTTCCTTTTGAAAAGAGATCGTATATTTTAATTCAATGTAAATGAATTATGCTATTATTCAAGAGAAGAAAACTGATTACTTTGTGAGTAGATATTCCCGCAGTAACTTCTGTTTATAAGTTATCAAGAGACTATTAAACAAAACTTATAGCAAAAGGTAAACAATACCTTGAGCATCATAACCTCAAACATACCTTCCATGTAAAATAGATCTGTAACTTCCTGTTATAATATTACCCAAGCGACAAAGCTGGTTAAATGAAGACATTATTGAAATTTCTTCTACAGAACAAAATGTTTATTTTACATTAAATCAAAACCAAGCGTCTTTGCACCTATCGTGAGAAATTAAATGTCAAAGTCAAAGTCAAAGAAACCCGTCAAACATTTTTTTTTATATTAAATATGGCACGGATATTCTAGGATATTCCTATCAAAATATGTAATGCATATATTTTTTCTCTCTATTTAAAATAGTTTAATAAATTATTTGCTTGTTTGTTAAAGCAAACAATAAAACAGCACAGCCTAGTGATATTGATATTGAAAATAAATAAATACATTTGTAGTTATGAAAATACTTCTGTGTGTGCATCAAGATGAACCACTGCCACACGCATATTATATGTTTTCGTCGGACCTTAAAATGAAATGCTTTAATAAAAACGGAAATTTAATTAAAAACCTTGTTACTCATGTACGTAAAAATATAGGCGGTCCGAAAGTAGTGCCTACCCTAAACTGGTGGTGGCCTATCTTGTAGGTATGTTGAAATTCACCGGATTGGGTATAATTACCTACCTATTTCCTAAAATAAAATATTTCGATTAGGTAAGATGCATATAAGCGGTCACTTCGGTTCTATCGGACGGCTGTTACCATTTCTGCATAACCAAACTGACTTACTTTGATTGCAACATTTTTGTTCATGAGATGATTTATAAAGTCACGGTTACTCTTATACTCAGACTGGTTTTAACCCTTGGCTTTGCCCGCGTGGAATGATCAAGATTCATAACATAACCACCTAAGTCAGCCCGTACCCTGCCTGCATGGTGAATTAAATTAGTATTTAGAGCAGAGCGCTATACTAACTACACCAAGGAGGTTGCCCTCATGCATGTCACGCACACTATTTTTATGTAGGTTCCTACGCTGAATGTGAGAGGGTTTGTCAACGCGTAAGATTTATGAGAAAGAAAATAATAAACTTTTTAAATAAATCTTTTTATTCATTTAATCATTATAATTATTATTGTAAAATACTAGGTTTGTGTTATTACTACCTTACTTACCATCGTCGGTAAGTCGGAGTCACGTAACACAATTTAAGGTCTTATAATACAACAATACCTTTTCTTGTAAAATTATACAATACATACCTAACTAGGTACATTTTCAGAAAAAAAAATGTTTTAACTACAGTCTTACATACTTAAAATATTATTAATTACGTACATATGTACAATTAACCATTTCTTTATTTACACAAAAATACTATTTTGGCAGGCGGTATTTCACAACCACGCAACAAGTGGGGTGAAAAATTATGTACAATCATGTTGCTACTATTACTGAAATAAATATGAGCATGGAGAACATCCACATAGTCAAGAACATCTAATGCTCATCCAATAATAGGAAATTCATTGTCATATAAAAATATATGTTTGTGTGGTCTTTTATATTTTCGGACCAAGGCTCGGTAGGTAGGTACTTGAGGTGTTATTATTATAAAAAAAAAATTAATAATCGGCATACATAATAATAAATTCAGTCATGAATACGAATAACAATCAAATTGATTATCAACTTTTCCATTTAAATCTGCCATTTTAGTCTACGATAGGAGATGACTAAAAGTTTATACACAAATAACCCAACGTCGACAGAATCTTCCTATGTCCGTTTTGATAGGGGTTTATTAAAATAATACTTTTTTTATGGTGTTTCCAAGTAAATTAAAGCATTTAAGCAATTAGTTAGGAGAAATCTAGATACATATTAAAAGTATTTAATGTAGGTATAAGTATTTCATTGAACCCATATCAAAAGGTTTTTTAAGCCATCTTCTTTAGTAACACGAAAAAAAAAATTTGGACTCTTTTATGTTACCTTACTTATAAGAGTCAAAAAATGATTTTGTTAGATACCTATCTAAAGCAATAAACGATACATTTGTAATAATATGTATTTTTGAAACTATTTTATAATAGTATCTTAATACAGTTTATTATGCAAAATAAAGTGCCTACCTAACTTTTAAAACTGTAGGTAGTGAAAATCACGCACACCATATAATATTGGACAACTCATTGCTTTGTACTAAAATTATATTGTTACAACATTATGTATATTTTTGAAAACAAACAAACTCGTAATTAAAGTGTAAGTTTGACAGGTTACTTAGTCAGGAATTAGGAGCTATTCAAGTGTAAAACGTTCCCTTGCTATAAATATTTACAATACGTAGGTAGACTTATTCTATTTACAAAATAACTTTTAATTCACTAAGCTCTGTACATTGTTTCTGAATAATCTTAATTAAGTTTATTTTAGGTACAGTAAGTTTTTTAAACAGATAGGTATTAAGCATGCTTTATTAAAATTAATTGAAAAATGCGAGGTTTCTCAAACAAGTCAATATTGCATGTATTGGATATCAATTCAACGGGATTCCTAATTCTTCCAGGTACCTACCTCGTAAAAATCTGTCTGTATGTAGGTATTAAAAGTAAACTTTTCATATCAGTCATAGGCGTTCACTCATAAATACTTAATAATGGCACTTACGAAGCTTATCTCTACAATTTTCAAACACACCATATTCACAGGTAATCAAATAATAAATGCATTAATTAGAGGTAAAGCCTCAAGGAAAAGTGTCTTTTTTATATTGAGCAGTGTGGACAAGACTATCTGGTCATAGAATCGTTTCACCGGCGGAGTAGTGGTAGTGACGCGGCTTCCTGTAGGAGTGCTGCTGCGGAGGCCGGTAGGTGGCGTACTTGTGCATGTTTTGCCGCGTCAACGTGTGGGGGTGCGTCGCGTAGCAGTGCAGCGTTAGCGGCGTGGGCGGCGGACCCGACGGGCACTTGGCCAGCGGCGGCTTCCTCGGCCCCGTCATCCTGCGCCAGAGCGCTTTCAGCCGCGGGGTCGCGATCCACACGGCGACCATCACCCCGAGAATCTGCGTCGCAAATATCCGGAACAGAAACACCCAAAACGCCGGTCGCGGCTGAGTCGATGGTTCCAGAGATGGCACCGGTGCGGCAAGCCAGTCGTCCCTCCAAGCGTACTCGTACATCCATGTAGCTAATATACAAGTTGAGGGCACGGCGTACAGCGCCGTGAACGCTCCGAGCCTCAGTAAGCTTTGATCAGTGATGGGTTGGGGCGGAGAATTGAGCAGGGCTGACGGAGCCGGCACCGGCGCCGGCCGCCGCAGCACCGCCCGCAGCCCGGACGCGAGGAACACCGAGCCCAGGAGCAGGCAAATCGCCTCCGGCACGATCACCAGCGCCAGCAAGGACTTGCTCGACTGATTGCCAACGAAGCATGTTCCTGTAAAAAGAAAAAAATGCATTGGGTAAACGAACTTAAAACCGAGCCAGGTTAGCGGATACCGATTTTTACTGCCCCTTTATCGAGTTGAATAACATTCCGATTTCCACTAAAGCCTCTCTCAAACGAACACCTACACAAACATAAGGCGAGAAAAAAGGCTTTTGCATTAATATAAGGCAGCGGTTAAAAGGGCCGATTTAAAATTGAAATATGAGCGTGCGAGGAGGAAAGGTGTCGTATTTAACGGCTCGAATAATGGTCGCGCATTTCTTTCGACCGTCATAATGGAAGTGGAAATAAATAAAAATAAAAGCACAATACTCGTGGCATGATTGAAACTGCTATATGCCTGAGAAACGGTCCGAGCGGCACTTCGCCCGCTCTTAACATAATGCCGATAAAAATAAAGATCAAAAGAGTTCAAATGCACGAAACATAATAAACTTTTGAATGTTTTTCAATACTTTAAAATAAGATTCATAATTTTTATTAGTGAGAATCACTTTATCCATATATTTTCAGTTTGTGAAAAACGGCAAAAATAAAATAGTTCAACTACGTTCTAATAAAATACTTAACTCACACCAGATCATATGAAAATATTTGCAAACGTTCTATTTAAACATATTGTAATCATGATATAAATATATTCATAAATTAATATAATGAAAATCCCGCTTTTTTCGTATCCGCGATTTATTGCTTTGAATGTCGGCGAGATTTATAAACTGATTTATGAGCAAACGTTGATACAGAGGCATAAAATATTTTTATGAACGAACGTCAAGAATAACGAAATGTTTGGATTTATAACTAAAATTATCTCCAACTGCCCATTAAACTGCAGAAATACGGACCACTACGATATTTTGTGTTTATAAAATTTACGAATTGATGCTGGTAATTTCGAAATAAAATGCTTTCTGTAAAATTAGTTTTCTTTTATATATCGTGTTATAGAATAAAGTTGCTCATAGGTATTGTAATCTACCACGACGATATAAATTGTCTAATTACTGCAAAACACTAAAGAATTGGTACCTACCACTACATAACAACAACATACCTACCTATCTAGGTATATACATAACAATATTATTACCCTTGTTCAGGAAACAATCGTTAAAATATAATTCTTGTTGTTTAAAAAAATGTTAAACTGAACTGCCTTATAACTAACTAAACCAGTTTTTACCCGCAGCTTTGTCCGCGTTATTAAGATAACTGTTGTATCCCATGGGAGCATTTAACCAGGATAAAACGTATCGTAAGTACCTACCTATACCAAATTTCATCAAATTTCGCTCGTATAATAAACTGGATACGAAGAGTTCCTTTTATGGTCAGCAACAAAAGAAGTGGCATTTGAAATTGTCACAATAAAGAAAGAAACAAAGATAATACCTTTATTTGGTGCAATAGAAATAAATAATACAATAACAAAAAATAAATACAATATGCTGCCAAAACGGTGGTCACTCAGTCGTATGTCGACGCTTATATCCATGAAGCTGATTTTCAGTGGGAACGAAAACGTCATTAAAACCAGGTATGTTTTGTAAACCAACAGCTAGGTACTCGTAATCAGAGTCGAGTTGTAGATATGTGTAGTGAAGGCACTCAATCAAACCTTAGGTTATTCTTTCTTTCTTTTTCTGATCATGAACATGTATATAAATATGTAAATCTTTATCAACCATTTGCAATATAATCCTGAAAGCCAGGCCGCGTATGATCCGGTCATTGGCTGACTTTATTCTCTGATTCCTTGAGTGTAGGTACTGGTAAATACTTCTCCTATCAGTGCGGCGTCCTCAAATGGTCGGTAGTGTGCTTGACTTGAAATTAATAATCCCTGCTTACGCGATAAGGAATTTGTTTGATAAATGAACATTTGTGTCACAGACGCCGCTCTGTTTTCAGTGGTATTAACAAAACACAAACGGCTTCTGTTTAAATCAAGGAGATATGATGCAACGATATTCCTTTGTAGAATCCGCTGTAGGCTTAGCAAATATTTGTTAGCTTATTTTTGATTAATTAGCGATTAGCGGTTTTTTTGTTCATTTAAAAGCACCGAAAGTGAGTAATAAATTAAGACTAATAAGAATATCAGTTTCTTTTCAGTGATAAAATAAACCGCTTAAATATTTAATAGTGTCAGGCGAGGAATTAAAATTTGAAAATGATTAATTCATGCAATTATCTGATACTGTCTTGTACGATATTAGATTTAACGAATATTATGTAGAGGTAAAAATAGTTAACATACAGATAAATTCGGAATTTTCATTAATTCTCCTCCCTAATCCACCACAAATTGTAATCAGAGTTCGCAAAACTTTAGTATCAATTAGTATTTATTGCAGTAAGTCATGGCCTCATCAAATATTGCCCGCGCACAATACACCATTTGGCCCATACAAAACACTCAATGCCATTATCGTATGAATGCGTGCTCCTGCGCACTCGTACAAGATTTAATCGCTTTGAAAAAGGCCGCCGATTAAACAATCGACGACTATAACAGAGAATTGCTATGCCATTGTATTGTACCAAGGTGTACTAGAACATTGATTGATTCAATCCCAGGTAGAATTCGTACCCTTTTTAGACTTATTGGTGGCGATAAAAAAGAGTTTTTGAATTGTGGGATTATTTTTTTTATTTTTAAGGAACAAATAATATACCAAACCATATTAGAGCATATTGGAGGTCCTACTCTACTCAATAGTGTCTAAGCTGGGAAGAGAATGAGTGCTAATTTTATTTCTAACGCAACAGAAGATGTAAACTACTTAGACGCTTTAATTATCACTTTATATCTTGCAAGGTGTAGGTACATTTCCTTTCCAAATGATAATAAAAACTTATTGAATAATGTAAATTTTCAATTGTAATCATTTTTATGTCACTCTGACCTTCCCGTTCTAGCGTTGACGGACTCAATATTTATGAAATTCACTACAGTTATGGCCACTAACTTATATGGACTCGTTCAGCCTTTAAAAGGCACATAGGTGCAGCCTCTTTGCGATGCATTGAACTTGTTATCCGACCGAATAAAAAAGTTCTTCGTAGTAAAGGCGCGTTCTTACGCGAAGCAGCCTACGCTACGCGGCCAAGTAATAGATAATTGTAAGGTATCCAGAGTAGGCTGTACTTATTGAGAAACGAGGTGTTATAAAAACGAGACTAGTTGATGGATTATGCCCTGGGACGTTCACGTTTATGCTTGGCAATTCTGGTTCTCGGTAGATCTTAGATGGATGAAAGCTTGGTTGGGTATTAGCTGAGATGTAGATAATAGATATGTTACGGGCCATGTGATAAACCCGGGCCGTATTAATAATTCCCGGGCCGTATTAATAATTCCCTACTCAATTGGGCAATGTGATAAAAATAGCGTAATTAATCACTTTTCCCGGCCATTATGATAAATTCCCAACCCATATTGGGCAAAGTGATAAAAAAGGTTATTTGAAGTGTTTTTGCTAACTAAATCTAATTTAACTTACCATATTTTCATGAAAAGTTAAAAGAAACATCAATTGAACATAGCAATTTAAAAATAAACAATTAAAAAAGCAGTTATTGATATAAATCACGTCCTACTTTTATTTTGATAAAAATATTACTTAAGATGAAAAGTCGTTAACGTGTGTTATGTTCGTGACTAGGGGAATTTTAAAAGGTCATAAAAAAAAATAACCCTAACCTATATCCATCAAATTAGTCTTCCGCTTCTTAGGTGGTCTAAAATAGGTTAGGGTTATTTTTTTTGTAACCCTTAAACATTTCTTATCATAATGCCCGGTCCAAGTGATAAATACAAGCCATCTCAAACACTGATTTATTACATGGACCACGAGGCGTCGGGAATTATTAATAAGGGCCGGTCAAAGTGATAAATTAATCACTTTGCCCGACGCTCTTGGGAATTATTAATAAAGGCCGGCCCTTATTCATAATTCCCGATTAATCACGTTGCCCGTAACAGATACATTGAAAGCTCATTATTTAGGATATTACATAGCAAAAGAATTGAAGTATTTTTAAACATTTCCGATTAAACTCAGTACCTATGTTGAATAAAGTTCCGTGCCTAAAATTCACTCCATTAATTTCCGTGGGAATCGTAGTTAGAGGCTTACGTCCTGCAGAGGATTGCAACAGGCTGATGATTAATTAATGTATCAAAAATAGCATGATCTTCTCGTTGAAGAGCAACATCAAATACTAATGAAAAAAAAGTGATCGATTGAAACATAACACGTTACCTGTGAGCTCATCAGCGTCTACGTCTCTGGTGACCAGCACAGCCGCCGTCAGCGCCGCGGGGACGCCCCAAGCGGCCAGCTGGAGTAGCGAGGAGTGCCTCTCATTCCGCGAGGGAGGCCCCGGCGCCACCGGGGGGCGCAGCACGCTGGCCCGCCAAGCACCCGCCACCACCACCCACCTGGAAGATAACGAGCAATGGTTAGCGATTGGCATAACGGGTCACAATTTAGAATATACCCAGTAGGTACCTAGTAGTGGAAAGATAGCTCAAGCTACGCACGGCTGTATCAGACACACACAACACTATTTTATTATTTGATTTTTAGTAAAAACATGAATAACATTTTTTTTACTTATGTTTTGGGATTATGAAACACCAATTTATGGCAGAGGCGGCAACCGAGCTAGCAGGTCGCCTGATGGTAAACCATCACCACTGCCCATGGACATCCACGACACCAAAGGTATCGCCAATGCGTTGCCGGCCTTTGAGACCTCATACCCTCCCCAACTGACCTCTGGCGGCCTCACTCACCAGCACAAACATAGCACAAATAGTTTCGAAGTGCTATTTCCCTGTGGTCTTCTGTAAGGTAAAGGTACATTCCCCGAACGAACGGCTCATTCGAGTGGAAGTTCCACCAAACTCTACCTGTCTGAAACTCTGAACTGATAGAGTCTTGAGGTAGAGTCTCAAAAATGCAGGAAACACATCTACGATCCTTGTTGAGACCATGGGTGTTGGCACACAATATTCTGTGTTCTGTAATAGGTGATCCCTTACTAATTACCTGCTGATCGTCTTACTTTTTTGATGTTCATTTATCCTTGGGTATTCTTTAAACAGTCAAATTAATAAGTGAACGTTACGTAGAGCCTTTTGAGGGATATTCGATTGTTTATTTAAGGACATCGACTTTTAAATTGTATTCTTTTTCTCTTTAACTTGTATCTTGTGTCTTTAAACCGAAATTGATTAAGTGGAACGTCCGTCACGTCGCATATTGGGACTGAACAATGTAATTATTTTAACAATATAGGTTTATCTGAAAAACAACTATCCAATTAACTCGACAGTTAATTAACTGAATGTCCTTTCCTCATAAATGTTGTCTTATTATTAATTGAAATTCTGTTGAAAAAATAGTATATCGATATATTTTTCCGTTTTGCAATTTAATGTCATTGTAGTTCACATTATTTATTGTTACTCAATGTATCTTTCATTCAAGATACTATTTTAAATTAAAAAAATATCTCAAGTTCATTAAATTAAATGAAGTTTTATTAGGCTGAAGACTTTTTTTAACCTCAATTTGTTTTCCCAATTAACAAGGGCTGTTTTGTCAAATTGCTTTTAACAATTTCTTTTAATTCTACATTTCTTAATAATTATATGATATTACAAAAACAATCGTGTGATGAATGAGTTACATCGTATACCTCGCTTCCAAGGTATATTGCGCTTGTCAAGAATCACAATCAAATTATCTACAAACCAAAATGTATAAAAACGAGCAACCAGTTGACTCAAAATGAAACTGTTCAAAATAAAACTACACTGTCTGGTCTTCGAAGGCTATCTTCGTGGGTATTAAACTTTTTGCAATTACGTGTGCAAATATTGAGTCGATAGGTCAGCTCGGGTGATTAAACCAATTAAATAGTCAATAAGCGACTCGTTAACTTGTTACTACAGCTGTTGCCGGCAGCTGTTGTCGATAACTAGCCGTTTAGAAATAACTACAGGATAAGGTGTCGACCTAAAAGTTATTGTTCGATAAAATTTAATAATATCTGCTTTTATTTATTACCTTCGTTAGGACTTAACAATCCTCTTTTTTTCCAGTACACAGTTTACAGGGCAAAAATGGCAGTATTTTATGTTTATGTGGAAAAAGCAATAAAAGGTACTTTACGATGGAGTAGTAAAATACTTGTACCTTAGTATTTGCGTGTAAATTTCAATTATTTCATGAATTAGTTAAGTTCCATAAAATGTTACATTTCAAACTGATAATAAAGCGTACATCCACTTTCTTTCCATTGAGCTAAAGAATGTAGTATGCATGTTCCGAAGTTCGGTTCGTGTAAAGCCGCTTGTTGGACTTAAGTTCATGTAAATTATAGCTGGTGTCAACCCTTACTTAGCTCGTTAAAAGGTCTGACAGGAAAATCCATCCCACCGAGTACGAGAAAGGTGTCGCCTTGTTTCGAACCGAGCGCCCAGTTTACTCAGAGCTTTAAAGTGTGGAGCTTCGCAAGCGCAGAACCAGTAATTGAAAGGATTCAAAGAGGTTCATTTAGGCTGGTCGGTTGTCGGTTGTGTTGGTATGGTGGCCGCGGTGGCGTGTCGCCGGCACTTGGGCAAACAACAGCCCTGTTTGAACAGAACCGAAAGTGGCGATAGTCCAAGCAGCGGTGTTTGCTCGCTCGGCCGCTGTTTGATCCGGCCCCGCCGCCGACACATGTTGGCTAACATTTTACTAATGTTTGTACGATTTGCATTGTGATAATTAGGTGCTCGTTCTTTGAGGTGCGACGCAATCGTGTACCTACTTCTTGTGTGGTTAGAATACTGTTAGATTCTAATGCAAGCAAAGTGTCGCTTTAGGGACGCCTGCCGGGTAATTAAATGTAGATTCAATGCATTTAACCACACGCTTAAAACGATGCAACGCTGAACGACTTTGTATGGAAATGCTATTGTTTATCGTCAAATTGGACTTTAGAAAACTTACAGCGTTGCTAGCAGCATAAAAGCGGCGAGACAGCTTTGTTATTTCAAGTTTCCAACGTAAACTTCGAAGCAATTTCTTCAAATGAGATGATGGTTAGTAAATACGGCCATAAAATAAAGCTATCCCCTTTAAAATGTCCAATAGTTCTTCGATTTACTGGTCAATAAAATGTCCACAGGGACTGTTTCCTCGACGTGAGTGCATCGTAAGGAAATGCAAATGATATTACGGGAGAGGCGCGAACAGACATACCTACGCTTTTAACCGCTTTTATTTTTTACTTTATGTGACATCGTGGTCGTGTCGTACAGGGTTGATCAAAATGTTTGGTCTGAGAAACATGTTTTCATCTAATGGGTCCATTATAGAACCAACATTTGGTTGTACGGTGAAGGCTTTTTGAAGTCATAAAATAAAAGGAAATAATCAAGAATTGGAACTCAAAAAAAAATGATTTCCTGGTTGTTTATTGTTTCTTGTATTGGTTAGATTTTTACGTAAGATTGCTTAGCATTTTAGAACAAATAGGATGATATGAAGTAGAAAGATATTTCTTTATTTATGACCTTTGCAAACAAAGATATACGTATGTTAAATAAAAGTACAAACTACATTCAAACCTTGCAATGGCGACCCTAGCATGTCGGCATGTGGCGGGGTCCGAGTGCCATTAGCGATAAGGTTATCTCCCAGCAATGATCGGATTCACGCCGTAAAATTATGGCTAAAGAATCGAAATTTACACTGTCACACTCTCTCTAATAACTGTACACATAATAAAACGAATAAGTATACACACATTCCCCGCGGAATATTGCGCTTATGAAGTGGCGGAGGAGAGTCAACTGGCGGCGTCTTAAACAGTGGTTATTTAATTAACATTTTACAGACCTGCCTACTTATGATAATAACAGGGAAATAAATTCCTTCAGAAGTTTATGTTATTAGGGAAATGGTGAGTGCTTGCGGTAATTACGTTTTGTGTTTTTTTTATAAGCTAAACGGGAATCTGCTGGTCGGCCTTTAGTGGAATAATTAAATTGATCATGTCCACCACAAAAGTGTCCGTACAGACTATAGTCATAGTCATCATATCATAGGGGAAGGGGGGGATATTTGAAAAAAGAAATTAAGCGCGGGTGAAATCGCTGGTGGAAGGCTAGTTATAGATCTATAAATTTGATTCCACTAGGTTGTAATACAAAACCAAAGCCTCATTTTTTGGGTTCGTTAAAACTTGATATTTGTTGCTGTTGATCTTAACCGCACCACCTATCTGTCTGTCAAAGTTCGTTGGAGCGTAAATGAGTTCGTATTCTTGTATTTTCGGCTAACCTTTTAATGGTGACCGGTTCAGACTTCGGCCACACACGCGGCTTATTACAGCTCGTGGCGTACGTATTTGCGCGTCTCGGAAACGTCACGGAGGGACGTCGACAGGTACAGGTGAACACAAAAAACCACAGAGGTTCTTTAAGTTTCAGAAATATTTACATATTGGAGATTCTGAACGCCTGGATTTCAGGTTCTGCAAACATAGTGGTATAATATCTTAAAGCCTTCCTCGACAAATGTTCTTTCCAACACAAAAATATTTGTTCAATTTGATCCAGTAGTTCATGAGAATAGCGCATTTAAACCGGTTATAACGGTGGAATTGCATAAGAAAATATATGTAAGAATTTTGGTATTTTTGAAATTGACATATAAAAGTATAGTGTATTTGGGTAGCGACGATGTCATTCGTTACCTAATTGTTTTGTTTTTGGTATGTACCACACAAAACAGAAACTCAAACTGGTCTTTGAACCTTTACAAAATCTTATACCGCTTGTAATACCTCCAGAAACTCATCATACATCATACATCTTCCGATTCATCCTACATCTGTATTCATTCACCCCATCACTCACTCTTTATATCGTTGATACTTACAAATTACCTCTGCAAATCATCCTTACGAAAACGATTTTCATAAGCAATTTTTGCCACTGAGCGTACTCAGCCGTACCACTTCACTCCCAGGCACGTATTTACAACTGTCATAATTTACGGAGGATACACAAGGCAATAAACTCGAGCAAATTTTCAGACCAATTTCGCATCGTGGTTAAAATAAACGGTTTTGCATTTGAAAAGGGTCCTGAAAGTATTGTGAGAAGTCTCTTCTGTACGTCTTCGTTTACGATACTATCTAACCTAGACCATAACCGTTTTGATCTAGTGTGGATAAAACATTAAACCATTGATAATTCACTGGCTAAGTTATATCAGTCCTTTTAAAAGATATGTATATGTATATTGCGCTATTTCGCTAAGATTTGTATGCCTTATTATATCGAGGCACTTTTTTATTATCTGAGCATTATTATTTTGTCTTAGTTAACAAGTGGGAATTCCAATAATAGTCAAACACCCACATGTATGCTACAATGATGTTTATTAATTCTCTAACTCGATCTCAAATTGCCCAGTGCAATTCGAGGAAGCGAAAGTCTGCAGTTAATTCTAAGAAGACGCCTGTTGCATATGCTCACGTCTGGCTTGATTTATTCTGTCATTTCGCACGATTATATTTAGGTATATTTCCACAAATTGAGCTTATATAAATGAGTTAGAAAATCCTAATGATACAAGTAATTCTAAGTAATTCTTTAAGTATATTAGATCATCTCCCACATAGAAAACTTCCAGAGAAAAACACACAATTACCATTATTATTTTTAATCTGCGTGGCCATCTTGTGGGACTTCTCACGGTATGCATGTGGTGTAAAAAGTACCTATAATAAATATGTATTAATTGAATGCGTACTTTGTAATATTTTTTCTTTGGCTGCTTTTTAAAAGTTGACGAAATCCCTTAACCATACCATCATCTGTTTCGTAAACATCCCTTGGTAGGAATGTCAATCGATTTGTGTCACTGGCAATGTAATGATTCCGAATGTGCAAGTTACGCCACGATGTTTCCATATGGGTCGAACCAGCAGTAAAGACTTATATAGAAAAACGTAATGGTATAGATAGATGTGCTTGGAATTGTGATTCATTGACCTTATGAACGTAGAAAATAACATTTGAATTCTCAAAGCATCGGAAGCAATAGGCTAGTTGCCACTATTTTTATTATTTGATGGAACGGTTCATTACGATTATATTACAATATAAAAAAAATATGAAAATTTTTTGAAGCGCCTATCCAACTGTATTTTGAATTTTAAATTATTAATTTCACTATACTACCGTAAACGCCGTCCGCCATGATGGTATGTGCCGTGGCGTCACTGTTCTTGTCAACAATACGCGTGACATAACCAAAAAGTGTTTATCGGAATTAAAACCATGTCTTCGTAGAGATTACATGATACATTTATGAATTACCACTATTGTATCGTGCGTGAATGTAAGAATACATCAATAAGAAGTTGTGGATTAAAGTACCCAGTGATGAGAATTTGCGAATCAGAATTTGAAGCAAACCATTTTGCAACCATCAAAGTATCTATTTTGGGCAGGTTTGTTTTCTATAAATGTGAAGTGTATAATATTTTAATAGTGAAATCAACAACAATCAACGTGTTTAAATAAAAGACCACGAATAACCTGTCGAAACTGTCGTTTGAATTTGTGTTGTTTACAATATTGGTGACGTAGAATCATGGCGGACGGTGTTTTCAATCAAGAGAAAAAAAAGTAAAATAGTATCGGGTTTAAATTGAATTTTTGCAGCAATCCCATATTTATACATAATGAAGTTTACATATTTTGGACCCATGTACGGAATAATATTCGAATAAAAAGTGATTTTATGAATGGTGATATGAGGCAACTAGCCTATTATTGGAGTAATTAGAATCATGCTTGCACATACTTTGGACATCTATCAGTCGTTAAAGTTTAGGTCGGTGTTTCAAATGATTGTTCAAAAACGTCCGTGAACAAGCAGAAAATGTGCTTGTAAAGGCCCTGGCAACAATAAACCATACCCTCCCACCCACTACACTATTTAGGTGAACGCACCCATTTGGTTAGAAATGTCGATGTCATCGCGATGCGTCCTGCTGCAAAGCTATAACTCAACAGATGCATTACAACAAAGCCCAAACACAAATTGCAGAAGTTTATCTTGATTAATCTTCTGTTAAATATAAATTCAATCATATACAATTTTGCCTATACAATATGCCAAGTTGCTTTATGTTTACAGCAAATATCAATCCTAATTGTTGGACTTCATGCTTTTTGCTTTTATTGTCTCAAATGTGACATCAGGTTGAGGAGTATGATTACATTTACATCCAATTTGTTTTATATAACTCCCCCTTCCCCTCCATTCCGTCGGACCGCGGTACACTCGTATAATCCCAGGATAATAACCTGAGACAGTTGCAAATGCTCAACGCATGATGCAGGGAGGCGGTTATTTCGGGAGCTCGTAAAATCGATTACCCGTCCGATGCGCGTCGTTCGAGCTGCGTCTGCGCAAACAGGATGCTATTCCCGACGCCATGACAAAGACATGTGTATGGTAATTAGTAATGAGCTGATCTGAAGCTGAGACACAGTAATTACGCGGTAGGCGTTTTGTGCGCAAAAATATAGGTATATGAAGTTTTGATTTATGATGGGCCCGTTAATTTAGCGGTTGGAGACCCTGGCTACAAGAGTTAGTTTGGGGCTAGGCACTTGGTGTTTAAGTCAAAGAATTTATTTCCACCCTTACAAAGACATGTGTATGGTAATTAGTAATGTGCTGATCTGGAGCTGCAGTAATTAAGCGGTCGGCGGTTTCTGCGCTAAAATATATTAAACGTATTGATGTTCGCGTCTTGTATTTCTTTTTCGTAAAAAGATATTACCTGACCATTATGGGGAGAAATGAAGTGCAAGTTGTCGAGTTTATTAAGGAGCCTCATTTGCAGCGATGATATTTTTGGTTTGATGGTCGAGAGATCGCGGGTTCGATAAACACATTTGTGTGGTGTGACCGTGAGTGCACAAGTAGGTATAATATAAAAGATTTGCTTGCTAAACACATGTACCTTCCGTAGTCCAAAGTACCGTTATTGATACTAATATTACCACAGATAAGTAACACAAATGTTTCTAAAAACTTTAATTTGGATATTTAACATTCCATTCCTTATCGACGATTTGTTATAATCAAAATATGTAGTAGTACCACTTCCGAAAAGCGTAGCAGTCCTCAATTAGATAAATGCCAGAACAAAAATGGAATCCAAGCCTTTACGGGTGAAAGCAATCTTCTCAGATGCTCTTGAACCTTTGAACCGCTCCTTAGTCGTTCAAAATGGCGAACAAGTTCACAGCAGGTGGCTAAATATGGACGCACTTAACTTGATCGGTCCGGCACCACATACGTCAACCCATCATACATGGACCTACCGCCCTCCTGCGATTTCTTCACCTACAGGACAAAAAGGGGAAGATTGATGGCCAGTGAAAGGTCTTGTAAGTCTGGTCGAGTTATGCATACGAATGATGGAATGGATATTCGATCAACGGTGTTGAGACCGTTTATGATTGATGTTTTTGGTGAAGAAAATAAATGAGCGGCCCGCCTTGAGACTGCGATGTGAACACAAACACGGCTCGAAAAGTTTTAACTAACTACGATTACTTATAATCTCTACTTCCTATTTTAGTCGTCAGATTTGAAATAACTAAACAGGAATGTGTAGTTTTGTCACAAACATCATTTGAGAAGAAGAAGAGAGTGCAGTGGGTACTTACTCATTACATATTTATAAACGGTACAATAGAGTATGCACAATGTTTAAACATGCTTTAAAT
Organism: Nomophila noctuella; assembly: GCA_958496325.1. Taxonomy (NCBI): domain Eukaryota; kingdom Metazoa; phylum Arthropoda; class Insecta; order Lepidoptera; family Crambidae; genus Nomophila; species Nomophila noctuella. Next base: position 10,772,249 of record OY292497.1, read on the forward strand.
GGCTGTTGCTCGACGAGATAAAGTTGAAAACAACACAGAAAGCATTGTTTATAATTTAGGATATCACATTTCGAACTGTTAAATAATATCACAACAGACTGTTTTATTTTGAGTTACTTTATACAGTCGCGTCACGTTATGACTCCGTGAGTATAAGTACTCGTTATAAGAGCTTGTTCTCGTGGATCCAATTAGTTGAATTAATTAGTGAAGATTTATAATATCCAGTGTTGTTACCGAGACATTCCCACTGCATAATATACTGCCTACGTCTATTTCTATTACAAGTCCCTTGACTAATGCTTGTGGCTTATTTTCGTAAATTGGGTTGAAGCTTTCATACGGTAGTAATGCACATTATTGATAGTATGTTTTGCCTTTGTTTACACACATACCTTTCGTAATGTCGTCTTCTCATTTTTCTATGGAAAATCTTTCTTATTTTTATTAGATAGAAATAAAGTTTCAATGGCACCTCTTTAGCTTATACAAAGCTAAAGAGGAGTAGAAATAGTTTAAAATAAAAAAATTAACTACATCTTCTGCTCAAAATATTTCTACTGTCGAGAATCAAACTCGCTACCACAGATATGGTTGCACCAACGCATGATTAATGTATGAATGGTATCAGTATGCCCAGTGATGTACTTAAGTACGGCATGCGATGTACGGATTCCAATGACCCATACCGCGCTAAATCACTGCATCAGAATCGAATGAAAAACAGCATCGACCAGCCTTGTTATCTCACAATGTATAATTACCGCCTTCCTCACATATGTTATTCCTTTAACTAATAAATATTGATCGGCCGGTACTGGGAACTGTGAACTAGGGTTGGTCGTTTAGAATCATCAAAATGAGATTTTTTTTATGATGGTGATGAGCATTTAACCCTTCAGATTATTGCAACTTGAAAATTGGAAGACGTATCGGAAAATGTTTCAATCTCTTATGCTCCTTGCTTATGATTTTTATACAGCACAAAATATATTTTTTTTATTTATTATGTATTATATTTTTTTAACTTCCTGCCAATCACGACATCGATTCGCGTTTTGTCTAAAAAACGATTCTATTCTAAAGGTGAATCTGGGCACCTGTTTTCGCTTAAGTTGTAGTGTTTAACATTTTGAAGAAATTTCTTCGTTACAATGATAATTGACAAAATAATTCGCATAATGCACATGACCTGCTTGTTATTCACTGATAACAGAAATCAATGGTTCTTTCTGAAATGGTCTTTCTGTTTCTAGCAGCCCTACATCCGCGGCCATTGTGAGGCTAAACTCAGAACCAGTTGCGTTCCTCGTTATAGACCCGACATGGCTGTCTTTTATGGTTAGGCGTTCGGTTGATTGAGTATATTTTACGATGGCAAATTGCGAACACGCCCTAAGGAACATATTTTCTCGTTAGTGTACAATAGCCCTTGTATTCGCGCTCATATCAGCTCATTCTGAGCTTGTAAGCATAATTTAGAATAGCATATATAAAGGACATCTGATCGCCTCGATGGTCTAGTGTTTTAGTGGTTCTGGGTTCGATTCCTCAGATGGGCAAAATTTGTGTCGGTTTATCCTAACGCATCAGCGATAATTGTTACCTGTAAGATCGTATGTGAACACTAACGATTAGGTGACTCTGTAACTCGTTTGCCTCCAACTTTCGTTGAGAAAAAAAATAGGCATTATGTAGGTATGTTATGGGTTATCCTATAGCAAGTATTGAGTTCACTAATTCCTGTGAAAATTTAAAGTACATATATGCGGAGGCCTGCAATGTATTTTAAATGGAAGACACACTATGCCGAAATTACGTCGCGTAATTTTAGCCTGGTGTGTTCTAACACTAACACCTATCTGATACATCTAGACAGATTCATTATCGACAACAAATAGAACAGCGGGTCTCAATTATTGAGTTATTGTACGAGCTAGTGGATAGCATTACAGGCGTCGTGTTGTAATTGCCTTGGAGATTGATTGACTAACGCTCCGGGATGGAGGGTGGGAAGCATCAAGTAGAATACCTATTACCTGTTCTCGCCTATGGCAAAGATAAAAGATTAACTAGCGGCCGCTCGCAACTCCGTCCGCGTTGTAATCGGTTTCCGCGCATATAGGTATATATATACTATAGTATAAAGCCTTCCTCGTCAAATGGACTATCCAACACAAAAAATCCCTTTACGTGCCAAGGTGTACCCTTGAATATCCAAAAACTTCTAGTGCGTGAGCTCCCGACAAATAAAACACCCTGTCGGGTTAAAATATGTTGATTGTATTGGTATTCTTCAAGCATTTTTAATTTAATTTTGTAATCAATGTGAACATGCAAATAGTATTCACTCGTAAAACCTGTTTCGATTACTTACGCTTATTTACACTTCGTTCAATCAAACACACGTTTGTTAATCAATTAATTCGAATGATTCATTGGATAATACATTGTTGGAGCTATTTAATATGTTGACAGGTATCAAACAAAACAAGATTTTCGACGTCTTAGTAAAGAAACACACTAGACCGAAAAAACGCTACCTAAGTTCGGAATTATGCCCGTAATGTATTTGAAATGGGGGATGGCACACCATGCCATAATAACGTCTCGTAATTGTCTAGAAAACAACTTTGCCCCAACTACGGTCGCGTTTTTTGCGCTAAGTGTGTTTGTACACTTTTAGTTACAACAAACTTATGGTTATGTATGATGCTTTGATCTTGAGGTATTCCAAATTAGTAACTAACCATAATGTGAAACGTCATCAGAGTAAATAAAAAAGTGCATTTTCATTTTAGATAAACTACATAAACGTCAATCTAATATTTGAGTGCGACGCGTTCCCGAAAAGCGTCCACGATTTTAAAATCATAACAAATGCACTTCGATTCGTTTTGAAAGCACTTAAGTCCCGGTCGGAGTGTGGCCGTAACTAGGCTTTTAAAGGCTTGAATGACAGCGGGCATGACGGCCGCCGTAGTCCACTTTGACCACCCAATATTTGAGTACCTTTGAGCATCTGGCCTAGTCTTCTTTGAGCACCGATTGCTATTTTCTCCAGGCCTATTTGATATTTTTGCCAAACTTCTCGTAACAGCATTTTAGGGAAATCACCTATTCCCGAAAGCTTTTGGTACTGAGGTATCGAGGCTACAAGACCCTGGCTACAAAACGAAAGGTCGCGGGTTCGGATCCCGCTAGGGAAATGTTTGTGAGATGAACATCACTCTGTGGCTATTGTACTCGAGACATGTTTATAAAAGTATTTAAGTATGTCTAGCCGTTCCTTAGCTTACATAGAACAAGCTTCGAGCAACGTTTGGGGCCAGGCAATTGGTTTGTTAATCCAAATAATTTATTTAGACGCTCAAAGTGGGCTAGACCAGGTGCACAATTTGCGGGTGCTCAAAAATTAGGTTGTCTTAGTGGATTGCCTCTGACGTGTGGGTTGCCTCATGCCTCACGATGGCGTAGGTGATTTCAAAGAGATTCGAGAAAGCCGTGCTCTCGCGCCTATCTCGAGAAAGGATGTGTTCACACTTCAATGTTTTGTTAGGACGTTTGCGTTGGGAATTTGGGTTGTTTAAGAAGGCATGTTAGGATCGCTGTGTTCTTTTGGGTTGTTTTAAGGTAGAAGCTTGCCGAGAACCGCATATTTTAACGCTTAAAAATTAAGGAAAGTATATATAATCATACTTAAGTTAATTAATTTAAGTATATATAATTTAAACGCGCTCATCCTAGGAAGTACTGGTTCGAATTCGGTTATTTTTGTTTTGGATAGTCCATTTGATGAGGAAGGCTTTAAGCTTTCGTTTAATACTTTGTGTGCGGAAACCGTCGTGGACGGAGTCGCGGGCGACCGCTAGTCTTCTCTAAAGTCGTGTAGACTTCGCCTAACGATTTTGAATTAGTTCCGAGCGGTGATTATCAGTTTGACGGATTGACGCGCCGACGCGGAGCAATCGCCTAAATTGTTATAATGGCCGCGGTTATGCCGGCTCACTCACTCACAGCAAACATTACTTAAACAATAACTCTTGTTATGACAGCTAGAAAGATTCTGATTAGGAATAAATCATGGAATGCCTCAACTAATAACGAAACGATATTAATAACACGCAGAGCCCAGTAGAAAGAGAGACGTCAAGGTTTGTTCAAAGATTATTCATTGATTACAAACAAGCTTGGCCTTCAAAGGATTAAATATTTAATATGTCACAGGAACCTTAAATGGTTTACTAAAAGGTCTTTGGACCACACTTACTCAATGTTCTACGATTTACTTATACTTATGTTCATGTACAAATGTTTGTGCATAACTAAGACCCAGAGGTCTTCTATACCAGACAGACTTTACCGTACATCCATTACTTCAAGTAGGTTGTCAGTGAGTAGTGTTTCCTATATGGAGAAAGTCACATGTCTAACAAATCCTACAGGTGGTACTAGTATATTCATATGTTGAGGTAACGTGTAAGCAAAGGTGACAATCGTTTTTGTATGGAGAGTTAGGCCCACATAAAATTTTAGCGTTTATTGACGAAATGAGCATCAATTTATTCCCTATAATCTCCAGATTATAGTGGTAACATTACTTTTTCAAATTTTAACCGGAATCGTTAGAAATAAGATGTGAAATTATATATTAACCTCTTAAACTAACCTGCCATTTTGCTTTCCTGACGTTCAACGCCTGAACCGTAAAGACTTACACATAAGGGCGATTTTCCATTATGCTTTTCCTATGTATCTGAAGTAAAAGCAATTTACTTTGACTAGTGGCCGCCTGTGACACTGTCCGCGTGAAATAAGGTTTTCGCAAACATAGTCTTAAACTATAGCTTAACATTTCTTAGTTTAAGCCTGCCTCGACTAATGGATAATCCAACGCAAAAACATTTTTTCAATTCGAGCCATCTGTTCCTGATAGTAGCCTGTTCAAACAAACAAACAAACTACAGTTTTTTTACATTATATAGTAAAACCATTAATGACAGTTGACAGACGGAAGGTTTCTGACATTTGTATTCAGTTTTTAAATAAAATCAATATCCGGCAATAGACTAGCACTTGCGTTCCGTTATACGGAGTTTTTTTGTATTGTTTATTCGAATTATTTTATTTCATTAATTAAATGATTAAAAGTCAATACCAATCACCGCCTTAGATAAAAATTGGCATGAAAACCGTTCCAAAAGTAAATTGCGTCTCCTTTATGTTCAATTTCAAGTGTTTTATTTTAATTCTATTGATCAAAACCTTTTTTCCTTCAGTGTCTGTATGTCAGCCATTGTTTACTAATCTTTGGACAGATATTTTACGGATATAATCAAAATAAGGCTTTTTATTTTGGTTTTTATGATTCCGGTTTCGTTTGAAATTCACTTCAATTGCAAAATTCATAAAAAAATATATAAATTTTTAACATAGTTCTCTTTCTCTTAAACGTTACCGATTGTTGGTGGGCCCAAAAACAAAGGTCTCCTTTGTGTTTTAGGGAAAAAACACAAGGTTTGTATACAGAAAATGACGTGGATAAGAGATAAAGAAAGAGCTGTCATCTTGTAAATGAGCTTAGAGCGAGTAGGTAGCGCAAGAAAGTAACGTTCCTTTGTTGTTGTTGGTATAACAAATGTCATGGGCAGGCACTTATCAACAAGGGCAAAATTCACCTGTCGTGTTATTTTAATAAAATAACAAAGTTTGAAGATAGATTCGAAGATGGGTTGCGTTCTCCCACAGATAGACCCTAAAAATATAAATCGTACCGATTAATTAAAAAAGTGTAACATCATCGCACGAGGTTAGTTACCAATCGGTATAACATACCGAGACGTGAAATCGATACAAATAATCGTGTCCGACTCGATCGCTAGTAACGAGGCAATCGAGGGGCTCGTTTTCCTCAGAAATGCCACTTTTTACTCTCGCTTCTTATTTTTGTTGTGCGCCGGCGCAGGGGCAATGCCTTCTCTATAATAAACGAGTGCGACGATCGCCATCGATTCGGAATTGCCTGGATAAACGTTTGTAATCTACTTAAGTATACGTTGCGTATCGTTTGTATGTAAAATAACGGTTGATTTTTGGGTTATGAAGGTGTTATAAAATGAATGAGTTTGATAAACAAGTGTCACGCGTTACTTTGATAGACAGCCTTATTTTCCACATTTATTTTTCTGTCTTTTAAATCAGTAATAAGACTAGAAATTACCAATGAGTGAAGGCTACAGAATTAATAACTATTGAAGCAGGTTTCTCCAGTTTAATTCTTATGTTTTAGATGAAAATTAACTATCTGGATACTTCAAAGTACATAATAAGTATAAAATTTATCGCAGAAATTAACAGTTTTTGAACCAGATTTTTCACCCAATAATTGAAAACTATCCATCCAGGTTCCAAACATTCAAACATTCACGTCCCTAAAATTCATGGTGAGCCTGCAAGCTTATCCCAGCAACCGGGATGCAAAGCAAGTGGGACAGCAACACCGCGCGAGCGAGACAGGTAGCGCCGCGCCGCAGGTGTGAACGGGACACGCGCGGAAATCTCACGAGCCTGAGGACAGCGGCTCTCAAACTGTCCACTGTTATTGAGATGGTATGAGGTAAGTATGTCGTTAGTGCTCGTTTTGTGAAGTTATTTTATTAAAATAAATGAAATTGTCACCGTGGTAAAAAAAGGAAAACTATTGCTACTATTTTATTCTGTGATAACTAGTGATAAGGTGTCCGTCTCTGCGGTGTGAGTTCAAAAAACACTCTGCCACAGGGGACGGCTGCATTCCTATCTGCTATCTCTTAGCAACCAAGATCTAATAAGCATTCTTATTTAATTGTTTAAAAGTTAATGAATAAAAAAATTACTAAAAACAAATTACACCCACAAAGTCATTAACAGTTTGAGCGCCGAACGAAAGCTTGTGCTCTTCCTTCGGCTCTCGTTAAGAGCTTTTAACGAGCCGACCTTGCCGTAACGACTTCAGAGAGAAAGAAAACACAACAGTCAACGGCCTCTGCCAGACAAAGACGGAAGATGCACTACCAACAATGCCTTTACTAACAAGCCGGGCGCGCCCACTGGAAAAATGCCCAAAGCGCCGCCATCACACATTGAATTATGCAACGTATTTTTATTTTGTTAAAGCGTAATTTTAAATAAACAAACATCGGATCTTGTTTGACAGCTGCCGACGCGATCCCGACTAACGAGAATGACTCAGGCGCTTGTTTTTAATTCCTTTTACAATATAAACTTTAACGTTTTATTTTCAGAGTCGATATTTGATTGACGTTCGAGGGCCTTAGAGCTTTTCTCATAAATGCCCACTTGAAAGGGGGACGCCGGCTGGCCATAGAAGTGCAGGCCCACAGTGCACACATATGAAAGTACTATGGAAATATAGAGTAAATAGTCATTAGTTAACTGGCGAAAGAAAGGGTTTAAAAAAAGTCAGTGTTTTTGGGTAAATGCATATTCATTATTTTCCATCGGTAATACAATCTACGATTTCCACCATATTAGCTGTTGAAGGTTGTAAAAAGTATTTGTTTACCTGCTGCGGCTGAACCCGGATCGTCGGAGTCAGTATTCATGATGAAGTTGTTTAGTTAAACGCACGAAATAAAACCGATCACTTTGTTGATGCAAGAAAAACACAATTACTTTTTGATATTTTGAACTGTGACAGTTGAATTGGCAGTTAATTTAGTGTTTCCATTGCGTAAAAAAATATCGATATTCGATTTTAGATCTATTCGATTCTAATATAGTTTTATAAAATAATGCAGCCTTAAATATACGTTTCATGAAAATATTTTACTAAGATTATAAAATATTTAAAAGATAAATAGGATAATGACACTATTTTAGCTAAGATCCACCAACGTAATAATATTCGATATTCTCTTATAATCGATTATCTGAAATTATATTTCTGTAGTGGCAACTCTTAACACACACGAGCCCGCCGCGGGTCGGCTCGATACACACGAATTTGAGCTTTACTTTAATGCTTGTAGGGCGTAGATAGATTTGTTTACACATATCTGTCAAAAGGACGCAATTCCGGTGGGGTTAATAAATAGTTTAATTTCTTTTAATTTTTGTTATATTAACCCCAACTTTTAGCGACATACAAATAGCGCGAATAATTAAGAACGAATATTTTAGCAATTTTTATAAAATGGAACATCGTGTGCACTTCTTGGCCATATTCCGGCATCCCTCTTTATTTAAATTAGTTTTTCGTTGCGGAGATACAAAGATTGGAGCTATAAAGAATGTTACAAGCGCATTTTACGAGATCTTATCGTGCAATTATAAATTATGGTTTATTTTATAATCATAGGATACACCTATGTAAACTTTTACTGGTGCAATTGACAAGACAAAGAAAAGATTTTTTTTTAATACATACTTTCACAGAAAAAGTATTTACGAGTACTGCGGATATGCAAAATTCAGAACAGTGTAACAATAAGAAGACATATATGAATAACACCCACATATACACCTTTTTTAACATGCTAAAATAGCAAATTTTCTCGCTTTCGTAAGGCACTTTTTAAGAACTATCTCTATTTTATAAATACCAGAATTGACTAATTGACTAATAAGTGCACTAAATGTTTCGACGAAATAAAACTTATGTAAAGGCAAAGATTTTCATGAAAATTCCCACGCGTTAACGTCTAATACAAAAGACATCAACGGCATACAGGCGTTTCATTTGAAGTAGAAAATTAAATTCAAAGTTACATAAATAAATTCACTGTAGTTCTTATAACTAAAATACTTTAACATTGTAAATTTGTAATACTTTAAATTACTTACTCGAGTTATCGAACGCCCACATGCATTAATTGTGCTTGTTCAAAATGATATTTAAAGTCGACTTCGTAAATCTAATTTTCACGAACGCATACTTAATTCATTACCTTTGCACACGCAATCTTTAAGACAAGAATTTCAATAACATGAGCTGAGCCTGAAGTAACATATTTATATACAATTTATTACGAAGCAATTTTAATTTAAAACAGAAGATTAAGGACATGACTATTGAAATGACATAAAATATTTTCATAAGTGTTTATAATATACTAGCGGCCCGCCCCGGCTTCGCCCGTGGTACTTGTCCACTATTTAATGGATGATATTATACATAAAAACCTTCCTCATGAGTTACTCTATCTATTAAAAAAAACCGCATCAAAATCCGTTGCGTAGTTTTAAAGATTTAAGCGTTCATAGGGACATACAACAAACAACATGACAGAAAAAGCGACTTTGTTTTATACTATGTAGTGACTAATTAAGTATATAAGCCACCAAGTCATAATGAGCGTCGATCCTTATAATGATGTGATCGATCCTATGAAAAGGTATTTAACGAACTAGGAAGAGATGTTAACGTGGGATGCCTAGTATAAAACACCTGCCGTACACATTACCATAGTTCATTAGTCCGGAAGGCAGTAAATTACCTTGGGTCCCGCTGAGTTTGTTTTACGAGGCCCACTAATCCCAGCCAAACGTTTATCTGATGTACCACCATCATGCTCCCATGGTTTTACGAATGACTGGGTAACAGTACTTATCTTGTCTGTCAGTTGTTTTTATGATAGTTACGTATGATGGTTCTCATACGAATATGTAATGCAGCGACTAGTTACCTAGTAAGAGAGTTGAACGAAGAAAAAGATTTACAGAAGATAAAAGCAAACTATGTATTTATACATGGTTTGCTTTTTATTATAACTAATACCTACTTCAAAACATATGGCATACATATGCAAGAGTAACAGTCCAAAATCCTAACTATACTAATAAACATTTAATTAGTTAGAACCTTTTTGTCATTAGGAACATTTTAACAAAACTTTATTTCCTGAAAGAAATCCTAACATACATTTTTCCGTTTCTCTAGTGGTTTACAACATACATAAATGTATACGCATTTATGCCCTGCCCCTGAAATAAGGGCGGTACAAAGTCCAAATAGTTTGACGTTGTGTTGTCGATACGTAGATTTCTCCCAGTATCCTATGCCCTCTCAATCACTGGCCCTCGTTAAGAGCCCAATGACGTCTGTTAGACGTCGACTCGACAGCGACGTCCGACGTCAAACCTCGTTATGCCTTGTTACTCAATAGACGAAAAATGATGCGGTAAAAACTATGCAGAGAGGAGGCTAAGATGACGCTCGCCGATGGAAACAGTTTTGCTTTGAGTAATGATCGCATCTGTGATTACCTATTTTATTTTGATACAACCGATATGTCTGTAAAAAATTTGGTGCCGGTAGATCCATTCCAACATGACATGTGTTTTTAAAAATGAGTGATAACAAAATGGAAAAATTTGAATTAAGGGAGCTGCTGTTTAAAATACTTTTGAATAAATTAATCAGTACCTAATAAAATATTCATTAAATTTTGTTCGTCAATAAATAAATAATGTTTGCCCTCAACAATAACAAATGGTATTTCTAACACATAACGTTTAATTTATATTTGTAGTGTTATTATATTGATTCTTAATATATCATAATTTGACGATTCGATTAATCTACAGCAATTTCTATATCCTTTAAATTTCGTAAGTGAACTGATCCCTTCTTTCATTCGAGTACAAATTGTTCGTTATATCACGCATCATGCAGCATCTTAGGCGCCTGTAATGTGGTCGGAAAGTTTCGCTGTCAGTCCGATACCACGATTACATCTTTGATGGTGCCGCTCGATCCGATGCAAAACCGAGATCTAACCCGCCGCCTGCGCACCTCCCTAGTGCTTCAAATTATAGTCATGTTCTAGCACTTTGGAGAGCTACGCGTGATTGGTGGTTATAGTAAGTGGTTTTTTTTTTGTGAAGGCGAATAAAAACGGCAAGAACATATTATTGATGTATAGATGGGTAGTCTACGTTACAACGTTCGAACGTCTTTTTATAGAAGGTTTCATTCAAGAAACGTGCATTTGTGTAGTGATACAAGCTGGAAGCAATGGATATCAACAACTCTACAAGGAGGGTCGCAGTTCGTTGATGCGTTACTTGCCTTTGAAACCTTAAACCCTCGCTTACTGAGTCTCTGAAGACTTTTTCATCAGCAAAAGCGTATCTTCTTTTAGGTGGGGGAGTTTGAAACCTCTGTGCCAGTTACGAAGGACAAGCAAAAATACTTTTTAGTTGGGAATGCTCCACAAGCAAATGCAAAGCCTCTAAAATAAATTTTCCAATATATATTCATACGCGCATTAGTTAGGCTATGAAAGTGCTCGCATCTAATCCAAGTACCCTCAGATGTGAAGACGGCGCGGTCACGGCTGTCAATTTTCACGCGTACCTCGCGCATGCTCTATTGTTGCTGCAGATAATTAAATTACGGCTTTTGTGCTGGGCTTGGCGATAGATTTTGTTCCTGCTATTTATTTATGTATAGTGCTTTATATTACACTAGCGGCTCGTGCTTCTACGGGTGGTAAATGAAGAACCACTCGACGGATTTTGTGCAAACTTCACTTAGACCATCTACTTATTTCCTTAAGGTAGGTGAGCATGGTCTTGAGTTATAAAGTGATAACGAAAGATGCCACTTACTTTTATACATTAAGATTAGTTATAACAATAGCAACATAGATAGAGAAAATGTCAGCTGTGAAAATATAGTAGGAAACTGAAAAATTCTAAAGACACATATCAAATAGGTAACATCATAGAGACAGCCAAACAAATCTGCAATAATCGCTTAGGTAAATTAAAGGGGCCATAATATTATACAACTAACTATACGGGAAACGTTTAGATTAGTCTATACCACTACGTTTAATAAATGTATCTAAAGCAAATCATTTTTAATCATTTCACCGAAACTTAAAGATCGGTGTGAAAAAGAGCGGTATCTTATTGAATTTTAATTATCGCATCACGGTATGCCGAAGCCGGCGCGAAGTGTATTGGTACCGAGATAAAAATCCAATCGTTTAAATTGGGCAACAAAATGAATTGCTGTGAAATGCTAATGGCTCGAAGGCTATGTAAACTCGATCTCGTTATATCGACTTTATGGTTCATTTATGACCGCGCTTGTTTTACATACAATTGGGCTCCGTTTCTCTTGCGATGTAAATAAACTGGTTATAGTATCCTTTGTTGTGAGGCGGTAGGATCACCAGTTGCTGAGGTTTTAGAAGGATAAGATATTAGAGATATTCTTTATACATATTTGACAATAATAATTAGCTTCGTCCATACTTCGTTACAAGAGAAGCAATTTAGTTTTTCTGTGTGGTGACCTCAGAAATCATCACATAGATCATCATAGAGACCGCTAGAAAGATAGACAATTTTAGAATTATTCAAAATTGTCTGTTTCAATAAACCTGGCTAATGTCTTATTTGTGAAAGTGCATTCCAAAGATATCCTGATTTGAAAGGGAAGCATACTGATGCTTCCCTTTCAAATCAGGATATCTCTCTCTTCTAGGTTACCCAGTGGTAACCTAGACCTTTAAGATGCGATACCTTTTTCAAAAACATGAATTTATTCAGCAGATGTTTGCGTTGTCATGGTAACGAGCAACAAGTGAATCTGTTTACCATGAAAAACAACTCAGGCTCCAGAATAAATGTTTACATTTAAAGAAATCATCGATTGAAAATGTGACTATAAATATCGTACGATTATTCCGTTCGTTTCTTTCAAGAATAGTGGGTAAGTATTTTAAATTTATACAATTTGTTATTTACATATCTAATCTTAGGTGGTACCGCTTTAATAAAATTTTACCTAACCAAATGCTCACTGAAGTTTGGATTATATGGACTTCCGAATTCAGGACCTTTACAATCAACAATTTAGTCATCACCTTTAAAAAAATAGAACCTGCGGAATATAATTCACACAAACAATTACTAAATTGAGAATGCTTGTACATTTAGTGTAACGTACGTTATTTACATATCCATAGTCTAATGGGTACATTTAAAATGCTTTACTTCCTGCACCGAATATAACTCGCCCAGTAAGAATAAACTTATTACCACAACACAACGCATTCCAGTCGTAATATGGAACAACGGTGCAATAAAATAATTTGTAGAACTCTATCTCCCGTCCTTTGTGTTCTCATGTGTAATGTATGTGGAGTGAGAGGGACGGTGATAGCAGTAAAAGGATAGATAGGAGGATGCAGGTACCCCGCCGAGCCAGCATGTGCATCTGCTTAGCGGCTCCAAGACTTAGGAGGACAGAGGAGCTGTGGAGTCGATGATAAGACGGCTATAATTTTATAAAATTTGTGTTTCCTTTTAACCTACCTTTAATTAATGAAATTGGTCTTTTGTACCGTGTTAATTGAAGTAAATAAATAAATTCAGTGACTGACTTTTCTTGCGAGCAGAAACATGGCACAGCAGTAATAATGACGAGGTATTTCACTGTTGTCTTCTGTAAGGTGGGTGTTATTCGTTAGACGAGCTGCTCATTCGAGTATAATTTCTACTATATTCTTAAAGAATTCAAAAATCTATCACGTTTCATTTTAAATACATAATAAATATTGCGATAAGACCATTCTTGTTATTGTTGTAGTTGGAAGCCGCTTTGGTATGAGTCCTGGCCATGACTTTTCGAACACAATGCCACTGATTTGATATCAATGATCGCATTTGGATAGCTAAGTGATTGAATCAGTACCCTTAATTGTTAACAATGACGGAAGTCTGAGTGGAGCAGTGGGACATAAGTAGGCTGATACTATGACCTAGCTTCTATTACCTACCAGTGTCTTAGCGTATGAAGTTGTATTATGTCTTAGATCAGACCGTTCATCATCATATTCGATGTTGTGTGGTATTTATATTTTATTCTAATAAAGGCATTTAGTACCTAATGCTTCATGTGCTTTTTAGTAAATAAATTGACTCGTATACTTTAAAGGACAAAAACAACAAATCAAAAATTTTTTAAATTACGAAATAGCTTACTAATCAATTGTTTCCATAATGAATTAGAATACTTCCAAACTAATGTCCCAAAAAAAACACTATACCCCGACTCAATAGTTTCTCTGTGGGGTGCAACTCCTAAAACGATCCCGGCTTTTTGGCCGCGTGTTTAAATTACGACTGTCGGGATTTCTCCTTACGATCAATAAATCAATAAATATACACGGCTAGTGTCCGCCTGTCCGTGTGTCGGACATTAATGGAAATCGATGTTTGTTTAGGACGCCATGCTTGCGTGTGCGCAACACTATTATTATTTGGAAGCTAGGGACGTTAGATCGACTTCCTCTCGAAAATATAATAAAACATGCTAATGGATGACGTGAATATCTGAAACGTTCCTTTAAACATATCCTTCGTTTAAATTATTTCAATTTAAATTGGCTTGGGTTTTATTTAAAAGCATAGTTTGGTCTACCTAGTAACGTAACAAAAAGGAACAAGACAATGAATTTACCATACCATAGAAAGCAGCGCTATAATTCTATGTGCGGTCAACAAAATAACCTGTGTTAAATACAACTTCACACCACAGTTTCACAATACCAAATTGAAAAGGTTTTAAGAATTTTGTGGCAAATGCTCGAAAAGGACGATTCGTAGAAGACGGCTGGCCTTTTTTTATATTAAGCACTTTGATGTGGCCTTTTTATATGCCTTCTTATTGTGTAATTAACTGTTATCTGAATCAATAAAACCAACTAACATATACAAATTTAATGTGTTTCTATAAATAAAAGGGAGAAAAAAGCAGTATAACTGTATGCACAGGTTGTTTCTAAACTACTGTTCAAACTTTAAAAACAGCCGGTGACCATAAATTATGTATTTTTTTCACCGCCAAGCGGGGCAGTGGAAAAAAGTCCTTTGGTGAAAAAAGTCTACCTGCACCGTTGCGCCCGCGCCGCCACAATGGCGGACCTATTTATTTGGGCGACGTCGAAACATTTCACGATTTCGTATTCGGAAAAAGGAACAAACTCAGCAATAACGTATGAGGGCTTTTCTGCGAACAATGGCGGCCGTGTTTCCGATATAAGATGCGGCGGCGTATAAAATTGAATTTTGTACCCAAAACTTAAGTTATTTGCTGAAATTGTGAACCGAACAAACTTTCGAACTGCATTCTCACTATGCAATATTGTAACGGCTAAAATATCATCTATACCCCGTACCTTGCTTATATTTATTATGTCTTCCACTCGTTTTCTAATAATATGATAAGCTTCAGCGTCATGTTAATTCCCAGAATGTTGCAGACCGAGCAACCCCTAACAACATATTCTACACATTATCATGAATAATGTTTGTTCTACGAACTAGCTTAGGCATTAATCGTGTTAGAAAAACACAGACACGTTAATTGCAAAAGGAACTTTACATAATTTAAACTATGTAGTCAAGTCGGTAACAAATACGAATTACAAGTGAATTAATGTATATTCGATCTATTTCTCTCATGGGTTTGAGGCGAAGAGGATATTATGAAAGAAGAATCGTTAAAAGAAACCGTTCCGGAGGGCAGTAAAGATTTCAACATTATTTTCATTCGATACCGCTGTGTAAACTGAAGCACATTGTTGGTAATAAGTATTACATTTGTATTGGCAACACAGAGATTTGTCTATAACCTAGTTTTGTCTGTGCTAAGTTACTTCCTGTTCTATGTGTGGTTTTATGATGTCAAAAAGCAAGCTATGTGAATCCTAATTAAAAGTTTAAGTTCCTAAATAAAATGATAATAAAACAAGTGTCATATTATTAATATGGTAGCAGAGCGTAGTTTATTGAAAAACGATAGTGATTGATAAATAGTGTATGATTACAACTTGTTGTATTAGAAGACTTAGTGTCAATAATGGCGGCGAAGAACAGCGACATAAATATTCAAATTTTTGATGGGGCGGACTACAAAAACTGGAAAATAAGAATACTGAAGTTTCTACAATTTAAAAAATGCAAGGATGTAGTTCTGCGGGCCAAAACGACGGATGACGATGCCTCATGGGACGATCGGGATGTTCAAGCCACAAATTACATCTATAGTGCCATTTCCAACAGGCAATTGGAATATGTAAGTGAAAAAGAGACGGCTTTTGAAATTATGAATAAGTTCGATGAAATGTATCTAATAAAATCGACAGCTTTGCAGATCGGATGCCGAAATAACCTCGAAAATGTAAAACTAAAAAACTACTCGGACGTGACTTTGTATTTTGATGATTTTGAAAAATGTGTGAACGAACTGAAACAAGCCGGCGCCATTATATCAGAGCAAGAAAAACTTAACTACATGCTAAAATCTTTGCCCCAAAACTATTCTCACATTGGAGACTTAATTGATGTGCTACCCGAAAAGGAAAAAACTGTGGAATATTTAAAAAGCAAAATAAAATTAAAAATTTCAAATGAAGAACCAAATGGGTCATATAACAACGCTAATGCTTTTCTGAACTGTCGCACCCGTACTCAACATACACAAAAACATTCAACAAACAGAGGCCGCGGATATTTTGGTACTAGAGGAAGTGGTTATTCAGTGAATAGAGGACGTGGTACATATAATGCAAGGAACTTTCACGGACAAGGCAATTATAATAATGAGCGACCAAGGAATGACCATCATGAGCCACATCGAGGTACATATAATACAAGAAACTTTCATGGACGAGGATATCACAATAATGAGCGGCACAGATACAATCATCACGAGCCACATGGTAATAGCTTTCATACAACTATCGCATATAATACTACAACGGACAAGATTAAGAAAGGAGAAATACAATGGTTACTTGACAGCGGCTGTACAGATCATATTATTAACACGGATGAATACTTTGAATCTTGTGAGTTATTGAAGGAACCTGTAAAAGTCAAAATTGGTGATGGAAGAATATTAGAAGCTACGAAGGTTGGAAATATAAAGGCAAATTTTACAGTTTATGGAGAAAAATCGGAAGTGACATTGACCAATGTATTCTATGTAAAAGAAATGAAAGCAAACTTATTAAGTTACTCAAAAATCACAGACAGAAATTCAATTGTGTCAAAAGGAAGATTGGCAAAAATATATAACCCATATAGACAGGTGATAGGGATTGCAATTAAAGAAGAAAGATTATATAAAATGAGATGTTATGTTAATATAAATAACCTGGAAGCTAATTTAAGTAAAAGAAATATTACATTAAAAGAAAAACTACATCGTACATTGGGACACATAAATTTTACTTGTTTGAAAATAATGTGCCAGAGGGGATTATTGGATGGATTGCCAAAGGAGATTGAAAGGGAATATTTGAGATGTGCTACGTGCATAGAAAATAAAATGCATAACCTACCTTTTCAAAATAACAGAAGAAGGGCAGATGACATACTACAAATAGTGCATACAGACTTGAATGGTCCACATCACACAGTTGGAAATCATGGTGAAAAATACTTTTTAACTTTTATAGACGATTACAGCAAACTGGTTAAAGTCTATTGTATCCAAACAAAAGATCAAGTATATGACTGCTTAGTGCAATATGTTAATGAAGTACAGAATCTCACTGATAAGACAATAAAGGAAATACGTTGTGATAATGGCACTGAATATATAAATTCAAAAGTTTTTCAATTTGCAAAAGATAAAGGAATCATAATAAAACCTTGTCCAGCATATGTTCATGAATTGAATGGAACTGCGGAGAGGTATAACCGGACTTTAATGGATATGGCAAGATGTCTCTTATCAGAAGCAAAAGTTGAAAGGAAATATTGGCCGGAAGTAATTAGAACAGCTGCATATCTCAAAAATAGAACCTTGACTAATACTATTGAAAGAAAAACTCCATATGAAATATTTTTCAAAAAGAAACCTACAGTAAAGTCGTCAACATGGAATCCGGTGATTAATAAATGCAAACCGCGATATTTGGCAAAAGATCGAAATGTAAACCCCGATACTGTAAGTGTGGTGTGCCGGAGTTACTTCACTGACAATTCTTCGAGTGACAATATTAGTGCGAATTCGGGGGTAGATGCAGATACATCAGCCCGAGCCCGTTCAAGTAGACGACGCCGCGCACCGCCAGTTCGCTTGTGACCACGGCTGTAGCATCACAGCCGAAACGTCAAGCAGTAAGTACTCTGGTACTTATAAAAATAATATCGCGTTTAGTCCCGTTGTAATGTTAAATAATTGTAATGCAACGCGAAAGTTTAAAGTTATAATCTACAGTAAAGTATCTGAAAATGTATGGCAGCAAAGTATTTGTACGAATACCAGAAGAGAGAAGAAAATCTAAATGGGACAAAAAAGCAGACACAGGAATTTTACTTGGATATACAGATACTGGATATAGAGTATTAATTAACAACAGAGTAATAGTAGCTAGACACTGTGATATTGTAGAAGAAGACGTGACATTATGTGGATTTCGAGATGACAGAGAGGAAAATGTGGAAGAAGAAAAGGAAGTTGAAAAGGATATTTCAGAATGTTTGGAAGGAAATGATATAGATAAACAGAACAGTAAAAATAATATAGAAATTGATGAAAACATGGATAAAAAGAAAACAAAGAGACTAGTCAAACCTCCAACACGATTTGATGATGAGTTTGGCTATTATTGTATTAGTGTAAACTACTGTAATGCTATGACCCCAGTTAATTTTCAGGAGGCGATGAACTGTGATGATGCAAACGAATGGAAGGCAGCCATGGATCGTGAGATGAACAGCCTAGTGGAGAACAAAACATGGACGCTCGTTGACAAGCCAGCCAAGGACAAAAAGGTGATTGATGTGAAATGGGTATACAAGAAAAAGAGTGAAAGTGAGTATAAAGCCAGATTAGTAGTTAGGGGATTCCAACAAAAAGATTGTGTAGATGATACTTATTCTCCTGTTGCAAAAATGCCAACTTTAAAGCTTTTATTGTCATATTGTTGTCAAAATTCTATGGAGATCCATCAAATGGATGTCGAGACTGCTTTTTTAAATGGTAAAGTTTTGTCTGAAGTTTATGTAAAGCAGCCATTAGGTTATGAAGATAGATCTGATAAAGTTTATAAATTAAATAAGTCATTGTATGGCCTAAAAGAGAGCCCACGGGCATGGTATGAATGTTTCAATAATTTTTTGATAGAACTAGAGTTTCAAAGATGCAAATATGATTACTGTTTGTATTACAAGAAGGAAAAAGATCTCAGTATTTATATTCTATTATTTGTTGATGATTTGTTAATTTGCTGTAGTAACCAAAATGTAATTAATGATATTAAAAACAAGCTGTCAGATAAATTTAAAATGAAAAATTTAGGTAGAGTACAGAATTATATTGGTATAGATATTAATTATAACTATGAACAAAACAACATTTTAACTTTGAGCCAGGAAAAGTATATTGAGTCTTTAGCAAAGCGCTATAATATTGAAAATGCTAAATTATATAAAACACCTATGGAAATAAATTTGAAATTAGAAAAATGTGAACTAAACGAAGACATTAAGAATAGAAATTTGATAGGAGCATTGTTATATATTAGTTCTGGTACTAGACCAGATATTTCATTTTCTGTTAATTATTTAAGTCGTTTTCAAAACTGCTGTAATGAGACACATTTTAAATATGCTCTAAGGGTGTTGAAATATTTGTTTTTGACTAAGACATTAAAACTAAAATATTATAAAAATTGTAATGTTGATATATTAGACTGCTATGTTGATTCTGATTGGGCAGGAGATGTATTAGATAGAAAATCAACTACTGGATATGTAATTAGATTGTATGGAAATGTTATCTTATGGAAATCTAAGAAACAAAACTGTGTAACAAAATCGTCTACCTTTGCAGAATATATTGCATTGTCTGAAGCTGTAACTGAAGTAAATTTTTTAATAAGCTTAATTAATGATGTATTTACTAACATTTCTAAACCTGTTAAAATTTATGAAGATAATTCAGGAGCTGTAGCCATAGCTAAATATGGAAATTTTACTAAGAATTCTAAGCACATTGAGGTGCATTATCATTATATTCATGAAAATGTCAAAGAAAAGTTGATTGAAGTAATTAAAAAAAACTCAGAAAATAATGTTGCAGATGTATTAACTAAATCTTTAGGAACAGTTAAATTTGTTAAATTCAGAGACTACTTAAATATTAAAAATTAAAGAATATTGTATTAGTTTAAGTTGATTTATAGAAACTGTTTAAGTTGAAAGTCTAAGTTACTTTTGTTATCTGTTATATATTAGTATGTTATATAAGTACTATTAGTTGCAAATACAAATGTAAGGAGGCGTGTTGGTAATAAGTATTACATTTGTATTGGCAACACAGAGATTTGTCTATAACCTAGTTTTGTCTGTGCTAAGTTACTTCCTGTTCTATGTGTGGTTTTATGATGTCAAAAAGCAAGCTATGTGAATCCTAATTAAAAGTTTAAGTTCCTAAATAAAATGATAATAAAACAAGTGTCATATTATTAATACACATAAAATAGCATTATAACTTCCTCTTACCGCGTAAGATATTACGCGCTCGGTGCTTTAAACGGTATGTTTGTTAAAAGCCTGCACTGATAGTGTGAAAATGAGCCGCGAATGCGAAGGGCTAAGACAGCAGGTCCGACGAGTTGGGCGCTAAATGGATGACAGCGTCCGCTGTAGGGTGACCACAAGGGTTTATAAAAGTTTGACAATCAACTTAAAATTCGTTCGGGTAATTTGTTAGAACTTTGGCGTATGGTATTTTTTTGTTTAGAGGCCAAAGTGTCAACAAATACTTGATAATCACGATACACACACATTTCTGGCCGAATTCTGAACAATCGTTTGGTTACCATGACTAAGCTGCAAGTTTTACATTTATTCAATCTGTTAAAATTTATAAGGCAAGTAAAAAAGTCAGGAACGTTACATCCCACATTCATTGTTACTCTATCGGTCCTCTAGATTTGCTGAGTGCGTAAGCGTATCGTCAAAACATGCATCACTACAACGCCCACTTTTGTTCAACATACACGTTGTTGTTCAAAAGCTGCAGACAAATGCATCGCTATGCGATTTGAAGACACATTGACATGTTCCAGATAGTATTATGTATTTAATCTGTAAGGCGAACAAGATTGAAATGTCTAATTGTTAAGTTGTTACAATTTAAAATAACATATAGAATACAGTGAATCATTTTATTAATATTTCATTAAAATTCATTGAATGATTCTACTTTTGAGTTCAAATTCTGCCGTCCTGCTTACTTGTGTGGGTTTAAAAATTCAACAAGTTTGGTTATTATATCCTTAGGTCTGAGTATTTTGCCTGAGAGAAAAACGGAATATAATCGTTATAATTGGTCAGGTTCATCGGTTGCCTGAGAAATAATAATAATCATTATTAGTAACCGATCGCTTGTTCGAAGCAAGTCGCGAAATTACGCGACCGGTTATAGCAAAAAACGCTTCGCTTGCACTTATTGATTCTTGTGTCCGATAACCGTTAACATGATGACGAAGAAAGCCTACCCAGTATGACCATAAATTACTAGCTCGATAATGAGTTGCTTATTACCATAACGAACTACCTAGAAATTAAAGTTCATTTAAAAATACCTGTCAAGCGGCGAGTTTCCATTGGGGGCGGGAGGATAATCGGCCTTAATTACACGGGTATCCATCATCGAAAACCAACAAACGGCGCGGGTTTGGGAAATGAGAGGCCACCCATGCGCGGCGAATTCGGCGTCCGACCTCTCGAGTTTGACGTACGTAAGGTACGACGCCAGGGAAATATTCCACTTTGCCTCACCAAGGCGCGGTAGCTCGTGCTTGCGCATCGGTAGAGCGAAAGCTGAACAGTTTCCCTGTACCATCTATGGCATGTACCGAACAAATTGGTTCTTCGAATATCGTTCCTATCGGTTGCTGGACATGCAGCTAGGTTGAACTCATATTGGGAGCAGCAGTGCAAAATAATGATAAGGTAATTAAAAAAATACTCTGGCTCGTGAACTAGAAGAAATTTTCAGTAACTAAATAAAGAAAATTATAGGATATAAATACAATGTATTCTATGTCCGTTCCGTAGCATTCACAATGTACAAGCTTCGAGTTGGGCGGGTGTGTTAATGCAAGGAATTAATTTATTTAAAAAAATCCTCTTACATACTCCAAGACCCTTTCGAGAAAGTATTTAGATAGACTTCGGACCTCAGAGCCCTTCGTTGCTTGTTGGCGATATCATCGGACGCTGCAGCAGGCGCGTGTATCACATACATACCGTGCATCACAGCGCTAACAAGGCTTTGTGTCTGTCATGCGCTATTGAACTTAGTTTGTGACTGCAACTATGGGGAGAATAGTTCACTTATACTCATAGACATGCCATTTAGCAAAAGCACACAAGAGAAAATAATAAATAATTTTAAGAAGCGACAAAGCTGATGTCGTCTGCATTTGAAAACTTTCCACAAATATGGAACCCAAGGCACTTTCTACAAAGTATTTACATAGACCTCGGACCTCGGAGCCCTACGTTGCCTGTTGGCGATATCATCGGGTTGCAGCGGGCGGGTATCAGCGCGTGCATCACAGCGCTAACAAGGCTTTGTGTCGGCCGCGCGCGTTCGACCTACATAGTTTGCGCAGAAGCTGAATATTTAAGGAGAAAATATTTACAAAATATTTTCTTTTTGCACAGGATGTTTTTTTCAGGTAATCCTCTTTCAAGTTTGCTACAAACCATTCAATGAATTAGGTTTAACTGGAAAGTTGAGAAATTGAGAAACTGATTTTAAAACAATGCAATTTAAGTACCTACTCGTACATAGTATTTTTTTTTATAACTATCTTTTGGTATATGATTTATAGGAAACAAGACTTTAAACTTTCAAACTTTTCTTTCAAGTTTAACGTAAAGAAAAAGTAATAGACTAGTAATAGACCAGACCAAATTGCTTATTATGTATAATATAAAAATTTGTGTTTCGTACATTTAAAGCTACATTAAATAATTCAAGTCAACCCAAGTAAAGTAACAAGGCTCAGTAAAAATACCACAATCTCGACCACAATAAACCCGTATTCACCTCAGCCATCCTTTTTTTTCTCAATCTAGATCCCCACAATTCCAAGTACACTATTTGAGCCCAACAAAGCGTGTTCCAATAATGAGGATGGCGATACGATCGGAGGCTGCGCCCGCGCCGCGATCCCGCCCGAGATACGCGGGATACTCGCTCTTCGGCCCCTTTGTACTTTCCACGAACACACGACCGACTATATAACCTTCGGATAGGCACTGCTGACCTTATGTTAATACATATCTGTACGAGTAACGAGCGTGGAGTCCTTGTTTAGATAACTGGAGATAGGTCGGGGAAAGTCAGCACCCATTACCCAGAAATTATTGTAGCTTCTTGAACCTTTCGGATCTGATATTTTGCCAGAAGTTGCCTAGTCGTTTCTCCTCGTGGCATTTTCTGTTTATTTTTTACTAGCGGCCGCCCGCGACTCCGTCCGCGTGGATTTCTTTTTTTCGAAATAAAAAGTAGCCTATGTTCTGTCTCAGGGTCTAAAGATTGTCTGTACCAAATTTCATCAAAATCGGTTGCGAGGTTTAAGCGGGAAAGCGTAACAGACAGACAGAGAGACAGACAGACAGACAGAGTTACTTTCGCATTTATAATATTAGTTGGGATATTACCTAGTTGGGATTTTGATGTATCAAAGGGAGAGAATAACGGGATATCATCTAATGAGAAGTGTAAATTATAGTACGATTTAAGTACAATACGAAAGCTGTATATAAAACCTTAATGTTGTTAACTCGAAAAAATCTATCCACTGATCTCTCGAGTCCATAACACTGGTTCGCTGGATGTATACACGCTGTTAAAAACGAAAATTATTCTGCCAGCGCAAACCACGGTTATTACATATCAGGCGGGTCGGCCTCAGGGGATCGCGTCTCCCGCTCATTGCCAGATGATTGAAGACCCCGCACCTCCAACGCGGCTTCACCGACGAGCGAGACAGAACACTTCACATCACACGAGAGACGAGGACGGCAACAGCTCAGCATCTGATTAGCATCCCAATTACGGCGCGGGCGCAGGATCGAATCTTCGGTTTAGTGCCGTGTTGTAAGCGTTTATCGATGTTGGAAACGAGTCCAACTTAATAGGTTTCGATGATTGATAGAAAAACAAAAAGAAAGTCAGGCTCTTTAATTACCATGCCGAGTTAATGAGCTGTTTTTATTTAAGGTTTTTGCTACGGATGAGGAGGTTAAATCGTTTAGCAGCCGCGGTTTTACTGTTCAACTAATCTCAATGGCATAAAAGAAAAGAATCACAAAAAAATCCAAACGAAATTGTCAAACTTGAATCTTAATAACCTGCTGTGGCTTTGGAATATTCTTGGCAAAATATAATTTCACCTATTTAATGACTTCTTCCTTAGTTTTTTTTTTAAATCGAAGCACATGTTTTACACTACGACCTAAATGATTGGGAGATGTGGGGATACATGTCAATAAGAATAGCATGCTAACACTTTAGGTACTTCGGTAACTATGCGTCAATAATAAATATTACTAAACAAAACGTTTCCACAAATCAAATACGCTGCTTTCTCACGAGCAAATTTATAGTTTCAACTGTGACGTCTCCTAAGCGCTAAATGAAAATACCGGTAAAAATTTAATCGATACTGCAACGAATTCTCGGGACAGCCCTAATAACAAGGATGCCGAGGCGGGGCGCGTCGTGTTGAGATTGCATCGGCAGCGGCAAGGAAATTTTAAATAAACAAGAAATTATGAACCGACCAGAGATTATACACCTCGTATCGCTGGCAACTAGGGAAATTACGACACAACCAATTATTGTTGGTACTTCGGACAGATCGAATTAGTGCTGGGCCCTGTTATGCGGCACATGGCGGTATAAACAGTATGTTGTCATTGTACCGGTTCAGATAACGTATCTGATTGAGCCCGTCAAATAGATAACTTTCTATTCCACGGACAATAATACCTACCTGAAGTTTGTTTAGGAAAGATCTGTTTTTATTTTTTTATGTTTAAATAAATTTTATTTAGGTGAAATAATAGACCATACCATAACATTATAGAACAACATCATCAATTTAATGTTTTTGACGTCAAATATAAATTCATAGCCAGTTTATGACCGAATAACTATAAATAAACTATGATGGGAATTAATGGATTGTGCAAGAGTGGGTCGTTTGAAATAATTCAAGGAAAGTGTATTGCGAGATTTTCTTAAAAGAAAATCTACTTATATTATATCATAAATTTTAAAACCTTGAGAACGTTATTCTTAAAACACCGTAGCTAGGTCAAGAACCCGGATATTGCTGTCAACGACTCACTAAAAAGCTGTAATAAAATTGTTGAAACTGTTATGATTGTAACGTATAAATCACAATGTGTAATGTAGGTACATTGTTCAAGACCCAACAGTTGGATCTCGTTCACTTTACAGCCGTCCTACATCATTCTTACCGTCATTTAAAATAATAACACTGTTACTCACGAAAAGCATTATGGAAGAAAATTCGGAGTTTAAATTCTTGAGACGATTTGAGAAGATAAGCATTGCTGCACAATAATATAATTAGTAAATTTAGAAAACTTTGATGTTGAATTAGGTATTCAGTACTGCTGAATACTGAACAAACAAACAAGTACTGAGTTAATAATACTTTTACTTGCTTTTTCCGTGACAATTGCACGCGTCTTGCTACAAAAGCCAATGAAATGTGGCATCGTCACTACCATTACTCTCAAGGAATAACATACCCCAGAACAAGTGTATAGAAAAGACAATCCCGACTGTAAACAAACCGAGGATTAGTCTAAAAGATATTCCTTATTCAGAACAGAACACAACATTGTATCCCACTCGTATTACCGAGTGTTCCCGGCTGCGCATGGGCACAAAACCAATCCGACGTTTCTCATTACGCGGCGACCACAATATG
The DNA here is from genome assembly GCA_958496325.1 of Nomophila noctuella. Taxonomy (NCBI): domain Eukaryota; kingdom Metazoa; phylum Arthropoda; class Insecta; order Lepidoptera; family Crambidae; genus Nomophila; species Nomophila noctuella. The sequence continues at coordinate 10,798,273 of OY292497.1, forward strand.
CGCCGGACTAACTAGTTCCGTACCCTGGGTAGGGATACCAACTATTTTCTACAAACATAGGACTAACTAATACTAAAATTACATACAAAATATAAACATAAATAAGTTATAATGTAGTTAGTCTGTACCAGAGTGTTTGAAATCCAACGTATAAATGTACCTACGTATGAGTTCAGCGGAACAAAAATGAAACAATAGTCTGTGCTTATAAAGGATAATGATAAGGCACCGCAAACCATGTCAATTCAGCATCATAGTTGCAGCGTACCCTGGGCTCCGAGGCAATGGCCGAGGATGCAACCAGGAGAGGCGCTAGGATGATGATGATAATAAGGCACCGCAAACCCACATCACAAATTAAGAAGATGGGAAAGAACTCATTTAAATAATGGAAGAGATGGCAACTGTACTGATTTAGAAAATTGAGTGAAGAATTCTTTATGTATTATTGAGGCCAAAAGCCTTAGTTAACTTCATATATTTTAAACTGTATAATTTTCAAGGAGAAAGAATATTCCCGTAACAAACTTTGACCATGGGGTCCCTAGCCGTGCACACCGATCTGTTATTATGTTAATGCGCTAGTTTAGAGGCAGCGAGCTTCGCGGCCCTACGCGTTCCTTCTAAACAATTACCGGCCTCTTTCATGTGTCAATAAAACACGATAACTGCTTGTAATTGATGCTGTAAGTTTTGTAACTGGCGCGCCGGTCGCCATTGTTGCCCCCCATTGTCTCTGGGCGAAGTGTCGTTGTAATTGTTCTATGCTTTACTTTGTTTTTAATGGTCGTTTGCAGCTTTATCTGCAGTAAAGCTGACCACTGACGGCTCCCACATGGTTTATGCAGGTGATTAAACTCGTGGTTAATAGGAATAGGAACGTAGTTTGCGAAATGTCACACACTCTACGACCCTGGTGCGATGCACATGGGACATAAAATCGGGTTTTTACGGGCTACAATAAAAGTCACTGTCGTGTACCGTCACTACATCTATTTCAACTATATGGCACAATAGTAACGACGACATTACTTTGTTCTCTGCTCGGACCTAAATTGAGTGCAAATGTGCTTCAAAGCATTTTATAATTCAGTTCAAAGACATTTATTTATTCTCATTAAGACAGAGTCACTTACATGAGAACTTATAGCTAATTATACTAAACATAAAATATTAGGTACAGTTTCCACCTTATGATAATTTATTCTTAATGTATTTAATTAATTTCGACTTGAACATTCCGAATGATTCTGCATTTTTTATGTCTGGAGGTAGTTTATTGTAGATTTGGACTCCTTCAAAAGTTATTGACTTTCTTCCATAATTGGTTCTTATTGTGGGAAGTACTATGTGATCACCTCTTCGACGTATGTAGTTATGTGTTTGGTTTTTTTTTGTGAATGATAGTTGCGTATGGATATTTTTATTTAGTATTTTTCTTATTAATATGCATGTGGTGTAGCTGTATAGTTGTTTAATATTCATAAGAGATGTCTCTTTGTAAAGTTTGACAGTGGGTGTTAAGTATGGGTAGTGAAAAAGAGCCTTTATTACTTTATTTTGTAAAATTTGAAGTTCGCTAATTTTAAAATTTGAAGCGCACCCCCATATTTCTATGAGATATAGAAGGTGAGATTTTACTAATGAATCATAAATAGTGTTGCGAACTTTCACTGGAAGACATTTTGCTATTTTACGTAATGAGCTTATCATGGGTGAGATCTTAGATTTTATAAAATCTATTTGGTTATACCAAGTTAAACTGGTGTCAATTCTTAGTCCTAAATATTTTTCAGACTGCTTTTCTTCAAGAGGTATTTTGTTAATAGTGAGGGGAGAATAAGGTAAAATTTTTTTGTTTTTTGGTTTAAAAATTAAGTAGCAAGTTTTCGATATATTTACGGTAAGCAGGTTGGATTGGAACCATTCAAATAAGTTATCCAAGTCTTCTTGTGCAGTTTTCATTATTTTATCAATGTCAGAGCCAAAGTAAAAAAGACATGTGTCATCAGCATATAAAGTGAGTTGACCATGCAATCCTATATCGTCAATGCTATTTACGTACAATAAAAACAATAATGGGCCTAATATGGAGCCTTGTGGGACGCCACATGTAACTGGCAGTAGACTGCTGTGGGCATCATTGATCTTTACCATTTGATTCCTACCTTCTAGGTATGATTGAAACATCCTCAATGCAGTGCCGTGGACGCCAATGTTCTCTAGTTTGTGTAATAGTAAGGAATGGCTTACGGTGTCAAAGGCTTTTTTGAGATCAATGAATATTCCCACAGCTAAATTTTTGGTATCTAAGTTTAGTCTTATTTTTGTGACTAAGTCAATTGTAGCGGAGAGAGTGCTAGAATTTTGTCTGAAACCATATTGCTTACTTGAAATGAAGTCTATTGACGTAAGATATTGATCTAATCTTTTGTACAAAATTTTCTCGAATATTTTAGAAAGTACTGGCAACACCGACACGGGGCGATAATTGCCTGGATCCGTCTTCGAGCCTGATTTGTATATAGGACTAATTTTCCCCGTTTTTAATGTATTTGGGAACTCCCCTTTCTCTAATAAACTATTAAAACATGTGACTAAATCAACTAAGATTAGGTCCTTTAAACATTTGATGGATTTTGTGGAGATGCCATCTATTCCCGTACTTGAATTCGGATCCAGACTATCGATAATTTTACCTATTTCATCTGTGCTGCATGGTTCAAAATCGGAAAATAGGTTAGTGTTATTGCTTGGTTTTAGGGAGTTTTGAGAAGTATAGTGATATTTTGATGGAATTTGTGAAGCTAAAGTAGAACCAATCGTGGAAAAGAATCTATTGAAAACGTCACATATTTCGACTGGATTAGTGACTGGGCCAGCTTCAGACATAAGTTTGGGGATAGTAGTGACATAATTTTTAATTTTGTTGGCTGCTAGATTATTGATTAAAGCCCACGTTTTCTTTGGTTCTTTTGAATTACTTATGAACAATTTATTGTAGTAGGATTCCTTCGCCATTCTTATTTCACTTGCTGCGACATCTCTGTATAATATATAAGCCTTTTTGGCCTCCTCGTCATTTGGGTTTTTTCTGTGCTGTCTCCAAGCTTCATTCCTTTTATCGATGTGTTGTATTATCTGCTTGTTAATCCAGTCCCGTCTGGGTAAGTTGAGTATTTTTGACTTTGTTTCCTTGTTGTTCATTATCTGTTCCTTGATATGATTTTCTAGTAGACTGTATATTTCTATTGGCTCTTCCGTTGCATTTGCTTGAAATGACTCGTATAATCTTCTGTAGTTGACGGCATCATACGTGATCTTTTTCTTTCTTGGTGGTTTTATCTTTTTCAGTTGCAATAGCATCTGCTTGTGGTCTGATAGTTTAGAGTCAATATTGACTAAATGAAAGTACTCATCTTTCAGATTGGTGAGAATGTGATCTATGATCGTGTTGCTATCTGCAGTTTCTCGAGTGCTGTATTTCGGGTTAATTTTATTGAGAATATTATAACCAGACTCTTTCAGTAATGACTTGTACGATTTGGTTTTTATATCTCTAGTCAGTAGGTTTATATTGAAGTCTCCGAGTATTATAGCCCTGTTTCTTCTCTGAAGCTGAAGGTCAAGGTCATGTAAGAAGTTTTGGTAGTTAGTATCTCCAGGATAGTAGACTAGTCCTATTTCTAGAGCACATCTGTCTAGTTTTACCCATAAGTAGTTGTTTCCCTCAGCATATATAGATTCTATTAGAGTATGTGTTAGATCATTGTGTACATACATCGATACCCCTCCTCCTGTCCTGTCGTTCCTGTAGCTGTGATAGTGTGTGTAGTTTTCTATATTTGTTTCCTGTACATGTTGTTCAGACTTGAGCCAGGTTTCTGTTAATGCGATTACATGTATTGTGCAGGGTATAGACTTTATAATGCACTTTAACTCATCAAGTTTTCCTCTTCTGCGTATACTTCGAATGTTAGTGTAAAAGAAGTTCAGTCGCGTTTTGTTTACGTTTAAGCTTTGGTAATCATTTATCAGTTGATAGGTAACTACATGATTTAAAGAGTTATCTTCCGATGGAGCGTCTATTGGGTCTGTGGCAGATGATCGTAGTTTTTTGATGTAGTCTCAGTTATAGTAGGTATACCCTTTATGTACTTAATTGTTATGTTCTTTTCACCATTTTCTTGTCTTCGTGTCAGTTCATTTTTAACTTCCTGTAGGTATTTTTGTTGTGCTGGCGTCTGGTCTGAAAATATTTTGATAGTACCAGTCAGCTTGGATTTGTTTCGGAGAAGGAGATTTGCAGTGCGTCGATACTCAAAACAAAGTTTTATATTACGGTTTTTACCCGAAACACGTTTACCGAGGCGGATGATTTTAATTGGGCTTGGACAATCACTTAATATGCTAGAAAGAATGTTCTTGATCTCTAACTCATCTATTTTCTGACATTGTGTTTTATCTTCTTCATCTTGTTCTGGTAAACCTTTAAGTATTATGTTTTTTTCTCTGTTTAATCAGTCACGCAACTCGCGAATGGCGCATTCATTTGACATTGATTGGCTTTGTTTTGACATGGGTGAAGACACAGTAGATTGGGTAATTGCTTTGTGATCTGATTCGAGAGATAATAGTCTGTTTTCATGAGAAGCAATTGTTGTAGTTACATCTGTGATGCAACTTTTGATGCTATCCTGGCTTATTTTCATTTCAGAGGTCGAGGCCTTAATTTCATTTATTTCTCCCTTCAGTGATATAATGCTTTCCCGCATATCGGTAATTGATTTTTCCTGCGTCGTAATAAATTTCTCCAGCAGCGTATTCATTCGAGATATTTCGCTACGTAGTCCTTGCATCTCATTCTTGCAGTCGCAGTCATGATCTGGTTGTTTTCTTTTACGGATGGTAATAGTTCGCGCATCCTCCACACCCATTTTGGATAAATCAGGCTGCGATGAATGCCTAGATTCTTTGAAATCTGGCGATCGCACGACACTCATGATGAATAAAAATGCGCAAGCGCCGGTAGTTCCGTAAATTAAGCACTTTGTCACTGCACAGTTCCTGTTTCACTTTCACTTTGGCACTAGAGCGTATGTGCGAGAAGGAGACAATGAATAGTTGCACCACAGCACGGTGGTATGTAAACAGTGACACCTAAAAGTACCTAGTGATGAAAGTGTTGACCATGGCCGATTATTTCTGCCCCATTCTACTTTTACTTAATAAACCTGCATAGAAACGTACCTTTTAAATTATTAAACTACAAATGCATGACTACTTTGCTGAAATTAAAGTACTGTACATCTGCAAGTCGAGAGTTGGTGTCGTCTTTTTATCGTATTACATAATCTGATCGAGCTTTAATTACATCAACAACGTTTAATATACACAGTGTAAAATAACCAGCAGTAGATTCATAACTTATACTATCAGAGATATTCAATCAAAAAACCCGACTATGTTTCTAACAAAGCCTACCCAAAAACATTCAAATTAGGCAAAAGGAAAATGAGTATAACAATAAAATTTTTTTTGCCCCAACTAGCGCAGGCAAAAAGCGCTACTTTACATAAATAATACAATATATTGTTATCTTAAAATCTTTTGTGCCATCAAAGTTAATTGAGCTCGCCTAGAACGAATGATAAGGTCAGATAACCATCTCTCCTACTCCCCTCTAAATGGCGTGATATTCAATGAATTATTATCCAATTACTATGATGAATTACTGCTTTCTGGGAAGAGTAGATAAGATCTGTTGGAAGTATAGCGTTATTTTATACAAACGACAACATACGACACGATAGATATTATTAAACAGTACTTATTAATATCTGTCGGAGAAGGTCCACGATCAAAGGGAGCCGCCTCTCATAAATCCACTAAAAATTATCATAACGAGTCGGTTTTGTAACAAATTCTAGCGTTTCGAGATGTTAATAATGTCAGTCATAAAGTCAAATTTACTACTTAACCCACCAAATAGGTACTGCCTTCCTGTTAATGCCTGAGGATATATGGCCGCGAATGAAATTAATTGGGTGTTGTCCGATAACCTCGTTGATGAATATAGTATAGGAAGGATCGTACGAGAGGTGATTAAAAGTTTAATCACCTCCATAAAAATCTCGCGATTCGAGACAAGAATAAAAACTTCAGAGAGACCATTCGTAGGCAGAACATAAATAGTTATAGCCCCTGTTAGATGTTAGTTGGAGCGCGCTATTTTCGTTTTATGTTTCTATCGTAAGGGATTATGGCGATTTTAATGCTCCTCTGAAGTTATCCGCACGCGAATCCATTTACTATTATTTTTAAAATTATAATAAAAGAAAATTGATCTGATCTCAGGCGGCTCCGGCGGGAATCGAACCCAGCGCCACTTTCACTTTAACCATTAAGCTACCGAGACACTTAGTGGACCTGACGAATTTCTCCTTGTTATTAGGTATGTTTAACGTTCAATACTTAAAAATATATTTTCAAATAATAAAAATTATTATTCTTTGATAAACCCTGTTGTAAGATTAATTAAATCAATACGTTTAAAGATTTAATTAACGTAATCATAGTAACTTGTATCGCAGTTGAAAATAAACTTGAATTTAAAAAGAGGCAATATTCTCCATCTGTCAGCTGCTCAAAAGCCCTACGCCTACACTTATGTTGTAAAACTTAAAATTTGAAGTACATAATTGCCCTCCAATCCTTTCAATGGCGGTTAGTAATCGAAACCAACGCTGAGCATTCTCGACGGTTTAATTAACTTTGCCATTAACGTGACCTAAGAACTCTTACAATAAATAATTTAACGAAGTGTTTTAAAGTAAATGGCAGACCTGACTTGTACCAATTAATCGCTAACTTGATTGAAAAGGCAAACATGCATGTCCGTATAATGATTCGCGATGCAACGACGGCTGTTTTGTGGTAAACCGGTAGTGCAATTAATTAAAGAACAATGCAAGGAATGGGAAGAAATCTTTCGACGGAGCGATATAATTTCGAGAAATGACTTCTTTAGTTCGTTTCGCGAGCAAGAAATTAATGTTTAAAATTGTTCGAATAGCGCACTAACTATCCTGGAAAATGTTTTCAATTTATTGCATGTTTAGAATCATTCGACTTACTATAAACTTTCCTCATATGATGAGAATCATTAGATATGAAAATTATTAGGTTTAGCATATTCCAATTAAGCAATCAGGTAGAAATAATTTGTCAACTTTTTATGACAGCTTAAAAAGTTGCGAGATGAAACTTTTATAACGACCGTAGGTGCTAAAATTAATCAAAGTTTCATGTGTCGCAGTATAGATTTTAATACCTTATAAATATTCCTTAAAAACCAGTCGCACCATAATTACTTTTACGATCACATAATAAAAATCTGTTGGCGATATATTCCGCTGGACGGCGATATCGTTCGATCGCTTCGACGTTCGTTAAGACAATATTTATGTAGAAATGTGAGACTGCAACTTTTTACATCACCTCCTCTTCGGATACAGATTCTTTTACTTTCATGCGGTCAAAATCTTTGACTTTATCCCACTGGAACTGAGTCCACATTGGCTTGAATCTGATACCGCGTGTCAGCAGCGGTCTGAGGGCTAGTTTTTCTTGTATCCCATCAACAACGTGTATTTCGTTACAACCACGTGAAGTTTTACAGCTGCTTCGTATTACATTTTTTTGTGTCGGCCGTAACTCATTTCCTATGCAGTAAAAACTGTCACTTGACATAATTAACGATGATAAATTTCATAGAAACAGTAATGAGAGTTCTAATATGTTACAAAAAACATGCATTTTGGGTCCATTGTACGATTTCGGCATATATAGTCTAAGATCCCGCCATACGAGCACCTTCATCGAGCTGGTTATTGGATGAGACCTATTTTATACACAATTTAAAATGTCAATAATTATATTGGACAAGGGTTGCCTAGAAAATTTCAGTCCAGAGTGTGATTAATTTACACTTAAAAAAGTTTATTTTTTCAAATATTTCATCGGCTTGGTTATTGAACAAATTCTATACCAATCGAGAGTATGAAGCCCATATAATATGCAAACGTTGGGTTGCCTCTTGTTTTCCAGTCAGAACTCTCGGGTTGCCGGGTATACCTAGTCACTTGATAGGAGCATTTTGCATCGGCCTGGTTATTGAATCAAATTTAAATGAAAATAAAGATAATTTCATTATGAACACGGTGGTATAGGGTTGCCTGCGAAAAATCAGTCCAGAATTAGGGTTGCCGGATTTTGAAAAGTGAAATATTGCAGCGATGAAAAACTATTTTTGATAGAAAATTTCCGTTTTTAGGAGGCTTTGGTGCTTTTTCTGGCTGATTATTGGGAGAACAATCATTTGGCAAACTTTTCAACGGTCGACCATCATTGCTACTCATATGACGAGCAAGAAAATTCCGTAAAAATTTTGCGTTTCTTCAAGTTTCCGTTATTGTGAGTCAACCATATGACGACATATGCTGTTGCGGGGTATTTTGAAGGCAATTTTAAGTAGAATATTTCCGTCGTACATGATTTCAATGTTACTTAATGTAAAACACACGCAACAGATGCTGTAAAAATTGAGTAATTTCTCCCTTTTCCCCACCATTTCCCTTCACTACGCTGCTCATATTGATTGTAGCGTGACGAAAAGTATCCTATAATCTGCCCAGGAGTGTGGAGAATAATTGTACCAAGTTTCGTCAAAATCCTTTGAGTTGTTTTCGTTTCTTTGAGACAGACAGTCAGACAGGCAAAAATTTTACTAATTACTTTTTTGACATCCGTATCGATCACTTATCACCCCCTGATAGTTATTTTGAAAATATATTTCATGTAAGTACAGAATGGACCTCTCGACAGACTTATTATTCCTATAGATTAATTATAGAAATATTAAATCGTAAAATGTTTATTTGCTACAAATATACTAATGAAGAATACATACAATAAAAAAAATCAAAAATTCTCACGAATAAATCATGAACGAACACAACATTAAAACAAACACATTAACAGTCCTTCTCATCTCAAATAAAACAAAAATAGAAATTAAAACAAGCAGTTTTCGGTCATGTCAAAGATCTCGCACATCGACCACTGTTATTTATATATGTTACCGGCAATCTGTACAATCCGGCATTACACACAATACCTAGGCAATGAAAAGAATCCCAAAAACGTATAGGTGATGTATGAAATATTATGTATTTTATACTTTGTCTAGGTATTCTTTACAATACCAAATACGCAACCGGTAATGTACGCAATACGAGGGCTAGGAATGAGTCGAACGTGGAAAGAAATGTTGGGTATCATTCGAGAAGTGACGAAACGATTAAATATTACTCAACCTTAAGTAAGATAGAGTTAGTTACCATTAAATCGATTTCTATTGTATGAAAATGATTTTAAAAATCAAACATTTTAAAGGGTCTACAAAAATAAATAACCCTAACCTACTTTTTTTTATCAATCAGTTTAGTCTTCCGTACCTAAGTTTGTACGTTAGTTAGGGGTTATTCTGCAAAACATTTGAACATAATGACCACGATCTATTTATTTACACATTGCCTGTGCCACAACAGGTACTCTAAACAATCCCTAGGCATTGCATAGATTACCTTGGCAAAGTATGCAATGAAAAATATAATTCATAGTACTTCATACATTGCCAGATCGCCTCAGGTATTCAATACATTACCTAGGTATTGTATAGAATACTTTGCCGGTAACACATATTATATATATATATGTATATTGTATGTAATGTAAAAGTATGTATACTTCTATAGTAAATTATATGTTACGGGCAACATTTATATTCAATTACTTTATGCATAGTTCCTAACAACATGATTAACGTCGGTATCAGAAGCCTTAATTAAAATGCTTGCACCTTGTTTTGCTTTAGAAGCATGAAAAACAATTCGCGTATCTGCCTCTTCGTGATGACGTTTATAATTTCTCTCTTAATTTTTTTTTACGGAATTTTCTTGCTTGTCATATAAGTAGCAATGATGGTCGACCGTTAAAAATTTTGCCAAATGATTGTTCTCCCAATAATCAGCCAGAAAAAGCACCAAAGCCTCCTAAAAACGGAAATTTTCTATCAAAAAAAAATTTCATCGCTGCAATATTTCACTTTTCAAAATCCGGCAACCCTAATTCTGGACTGATTTTTTGCAGGCAACCCTATGCCACCGTGTTCATAATGAAATTATCTCTATTTTCATTTAAATTTGATTTAATAACCAGGCCGATGCAAAATGCTCCTATCAAGTGATTAGGTATACCCGGCAACCCGAGAGTTCTGACTGGAAAACAAGAGGCAACCCAACGTTTGCATATTATATGGGCTTCATACTCTCGATTGGTATAGAATTTGTTCAATAACCAAGCCGATGAAATATTTGAAAAAATATACTTTTTTAAGTGTAAATTAATCACACCCTGGACTGAAATTTTCTAGGCAACCCTTGTGCAATATAATTATTGACATGTTATATTGTGTATAAAATAGGTCTCATCTAGGGCTTGCAAATATTCGACGAAATCAGGTATTCGAATATTCGAATATTTTTCGAAAAATATTCGAATATTCGAATATTATTCGAAATTTTTTTTCAAGCGTCCACCAACCAAACATGAAAATATATAGTCTTGAGGCCATCACAAACGATACTGGCTATGGCAGTATAGCTGTAAACTTAGTCCGAACTGAGTGAGACAGGTTTAAACTTTTACACTTTAAGCCTACACTTCATACATTTTCTATGGGAAAGTGCATACTTTTTTTTCTCGCGTCTTTCGACCAATCATGAGAAATGAAAATATATATTTTTGAGGTCATTTAAAAAGCTATTTGATTTGGGAGTATATCTGCAAACTCAGCCCAAACTGAGTAAGACAGGCTAGGAACTTGAACAATATGTACCCTCGCTTCAATATTTTTTAATAGGAGGTTGTGTCCTTTATTTTCCTGCTGCCATTAACCAAACATGGAAATATATATTCTTAAGAGCCCAGTGAACGATATTTGCACAGGCAGTATGAATGGTTTGCATTCATACTGCCTGTGCAAATCGCAGTAAGACAGGTTAGAACTTTTACACAAAAACTGGGCTTTCGCTACTTACATTTTTCTAGGGAAGGTGGCGTCTTTATTAGTTCGCATCCATCGACCAAACAGGAAAATATATATTCGAGAGATCATCACAAACAATTTTTGCAAAGACAGTTTAGCTATAAACTCAGTCCGAACTGAGTGAGACAGGCTCGAACTTTTTTACTGTGGACCTTGGCTTCAACATTTGCTATGGGAAGTGGTGTCCTTTCTTTTTCTACCGGCCATCAACCAAACATGGAAATATACATTCTTAAGTACATTACAAACGATATTTGTAAAAGGCGTATTGCTGCAAACTCAGTCCGAACTGATAAACACAGGATAGAACTTTTGCACTCTGACTAAACTTTCGCTTCATACCCTTTTATTAAGTTCTTAATTGTCTCACTCAATTCAGACAGAGTTTGCAGCTATACTGTCTATGCACATATTGTTTGTAATGCATACGTCTCAAAAATATATTTTTAAATAAATGATCGTTGGACGCGAAACAGTAAAGACGCCAGGCCACCTTACTGCACGCCACAGGCCAACGGCCAACGGCTTAACGTGCCTTCCGAAGCTGGGAGGAGCTCGAGATGAAATTTTTCGGTCACCTGCGACTGGCATCTGCGAACGTTGCTTAAGTTTAGCAACCGCAAGCCGAGTGTGCTAACCACTGCGCCATCGATCTTCCCATTAAAAAATATTGAAGCGAGGGTACATTGTGGTCAAGTTTGATGGTCAAGTTTCAACTCAGTTCAGACTGAGTTTGCAGACCTCTAAAACATATATTTCCATAGTTGGCCGTTAGACGCGAGAAAAAAAAAGGATGACATTTCCTATAGTAAAATGTATGAAGGCCTAAAGTGTAAAAGTCCAAACCTGTCACACTCAGTTTGGACTGAGTTTACAGCTATACTGCCAAAGCAAGTATCCTTTGTGATGCCCTCAAGCATATTTCCATGCTTGGTTGATAGACGCTTGAAAATAAAAGAAACCCACATCCCCTAGAAAAATCGGCCTTATCTTTTTACCAGGAAGGGTTGTAAGGGGTGAAATAACATTAAACGAAGACATTATTATTCACGAGATCAATCAAACATTCATTTTTGATGTAACTTAAGAAGTTAAAGTCGCTAAAGTTTTTTGCTTACGGTCATTTAATATCGGTCTAAAATCTCGATAATCTTGATAAAAACTGTCGAGATCTCGATCAATATCACATATAGCGAGATAATAGACCGTCGAGATAGAATATCGAAAAACACCTCCCTATTTTTTGATATTTGAGACTATCGAGATTGCCTTTCCTGATTAATCCCAAAAGGACATAAAATATTCGAATATTCGAATAACGCGTCACTTAATATTCGAATAGTAAAATGAGTCGAATATTCGAATTATTCGAATATTCGAATATTCGAATTGCAAGCCCTAGTCTCATCCAATAACCAGCTCGATGAAGGTGCTCGTATGGCGGGATCTTAAACTAATAGGCAGTGTTGTTTAGAGCTGGCCGTTGATAGTTTTTACGATGTGTCTGACATCTTTTTTCAGTGTATTTACAATTTAAACAAATATTGGGGCTCGTTTTATTCCCAACAAGCTTATAAAACTTCAGATGTTCTATTGAAATTTCGTACGCTTAATTAGGAAGAATCTATTTGTATTAAGTAAGGCGTAATAAATTAGCAAGATGTTCTTAATTACATATTAGGTCACGGAAGGAATAAAACAGCTGCTAACAGTTAGTGCGTTCGAGTCAACGGAAACCTAATTTGGAAAGTCGTGTTTTAAATAGGGCTGCATCACGAGAAGATGTAGTCGAATTTCATGTACCTAAACGAATTATGAAGCTAAGTAGCAATTAATACTCGCGTTGTGGTTTACGTATCACTACAATAAATAGTATAATCAAAGTTCCTTTAATATCCGTTTCTTTAGCTATGTACGAATCGATTTTCATGCGTTTTTTTTTTATTAGATAGTGATTAAGGAGGAATCTTTATGTACCAGCCAGCATTGATCCGTGCATGTTATCTGTGCCCATGTGAAGCCGGAGCAGGTCGCTAGTTTTTAATTTTTAAGACACCTAAACATTTTTATAGGAATTTCTAACTTTTTACTTTGAGTCAAAGAGTTGATTGATATGGATATGGGCGTCACATAGGCACTTATCATGTACTCAACACCTATGTTACCTGTGACATGCAATAAACTATTTGATTTGATTTGATTATTATTGCTTCTGATCTAGGTACATCCGAACTCAAATGTTCTACTCACGAACCGGTAACCCTAGGTGTAAGGTGCGCGGGCGCATCCGAGCCGCGTCGCTGCACCGCGTCGTCGCCTAGGCGTGATTTATTGGACCTCGTTTATTTTATTTCCCAATTCGTTTTGCTTTATGGCCCGACCGTCTTCTAATCTTTTACGAAACAGTTTTTCGGAGAACAACTCTGATTTATACTGTCCTTTTGTAGGAAATGGAAAATGTTAATAGTGTATGTTCTCAAATATTTCTTCTAATAAAATATTCCAGAATTAGTTTTTGGAAGTATTACTACCTACCTACTATTAGATTTCGATTTATTTCTGAATACAACGCACCACGTACCACGTATAGTTATGACAACATTAAATCTATATGTATAACTATGGTATATTTATAGAATGCTTATACATATATAGATAAGATTTTATAAATGCGGTCAATAGAGTATATACGAGTTATTTAGATAGAAGACTTCCCTGGCTGAAGAAATTTTACCGATGTTTTTCATGTGGTTTGAATGTACCGCTTGCTCTAGTAGGAATTTAATTAGCTTGTTAGTTCAAGTAGGTAACTGAACCTTATAAGCTTAAAACGGTCTCAAAGCATGACTTATTTAGTTATTACCAAGCAAACAATGCTCGGTAGCCGGTCAGAGGAATTTGTGACCGCTTTGTAACTCCGTCCCGTTGCAGGGCCATTGTCTCAGCCCTCCGGCTCCGACTACGAACAATAGTAATTACTCCCGATTTTGTATGACAAAACTTTCGAGAGCTTTCATCTAGTAGGTAACTAAAGATTTATGTACTTTACAAGAAAGTATTTCAAAGATCATTGTCCACACCGGTCCAGACTGTGTACCTAATCTGAGCGGACAATAACCGAAGGTGCTACGACAAGTGACAAAACGAGTAATTGATGGGTGACAAAGTTAAACCTCGGACGACTCCGACAAAAGGAGCAGGTATCAGTAATCCGAGCACAAAAGGGATGAAGTCTTTGTATCGGCGCGCTCACGGGGACTATTGTTACGGCTTGCATTTTTTTTATCGACATAACAATGTTGATTTTGGCCTTCGCAATTTTCTTTTGAAGAGCACAGGCGGAGGTAGACGGAGTTTCGTGAGTTTTACGATAATTGCAAATAAAATAAAACATTTTACGGCGGGACACACTAATAAAAGCAAGTTATTGGCCGTCGGCAATAAAACTAGCCATTGCGGAAAGTGTCGTTTTTGCAATGATATTTTAGCACGAAACCGACGGTCCTGCGACGGAATATGCTAGATCGCTTATGGTATATTCCTATTCTATCGATGATGCAAAAGCACTCACCAAACCGAGGCGGCCAGGCCGAAGTAGTAGAGCAGCAGGAAGACGACGGCGCAGTTGGGGTTGGCGAGGCCGTCGTGCGCCAGCAGCAGGCGCGTGGGCGTGGCGGAGTCGCGCGCGCAGCCGGCGGCGGCGCGGCCCGCGGCGGCGCGCACGCCCCAGCCCGCGGCCGCGGCGCAGCGGCACAGCGCCACCAGCACCAGCGCGCGCTCGCCCGCGCCGCCGCGCTCGCCGCACGCCAGCTGCGCGCCCACGCCCGCCAGCGTGCACGCGAAGCTCAGCGCCGCCCACGTCGCCAGCCACACCTCCGCCGCGCGCCGCTCGCCGCCCTCCCACAGCACCTCCGCGTCGCAGAACTGCGCGCACCGCCCCGACCCGCGCACCCACACCCAGCTGCCCGGCTTCACCAGGCGCCGGCACGCGCCGCGCCCGCCCGCGCCGGCCGTGTCCAGCGGCACCGTGCCCGCCGGCGCCGTGCGCTCGCCGGGGCCCTCCATGCACATGTGCTCGTGGTTGTTCTCCGCCGGGAACAGCGAGCAGTCCAGCTCGGCGGGCCAGGGGAAGCCGAACTCGCTGAGCACGGGGTAGCACCTCTCGTAGACGCTCTCGCACAGCCCCCGGCACGGGCCGATCGGGAGGGCCACCTTGTCGGTGCACATCGGCACGTAGACGGTGCACAGAAACAGGTCCAGCTGCGAGGAGCACCCGTACTGGACGAGGGGGCTGAACGTCTGGAGGGTCACGTCGGCGTCGGCCTGGAGGGTGTGCCGCGCCAGGTTCGGCATCCCCGTCTGGTTGTATCCGATGTTCTTGCACATAGCCACTTTGATAGGTTCACATGTCCGCACTGAGGCCTCGGCGGCGGCGCCGGTCACGAGAGTCACGGCCGCGAGGATCGCGAGGGAGCACTTCATGTTGAGAGACGAGGCCCGGCGCGTCAGACGAGGGAGATCATCGTAGTCGGGAGTGTTTACGTTTACGCGCGAGCGCCGGAACACGAGCGCGAGTCGCGGACATGCGTATCGAGGCGCGCCTCAAGACGTTGTGTGAGCGTGCGCCCGCGAGCCGCGGGGGGACGGAGCGAACAAAAAAAGGTCCGCAGGTATGCGCAACACTGTGGCTGCGGCCGGCGGGCGGCGGACGCGGGAAAGGGAGAGAAATTGATGAGGTCTCGCAGCGTGGTGAGCAGGGCGCGGGCTGGGCTCGCGAGCGGCCGGTGCGGGCTCGTTAGGCGCGACTGTCCTCGCTCTTGTTATCGCGCTTATCGTTATCCCGCTTCGCGTCTGACACGCACGCCGCCGCCTGGTTTATCCAATATCGATTTTTAGATAAACGTGATATTATTAGATAGTAACCGACACTCTGTTTAGATTTATGTTTTTAATACCTACATTATTTTGTTTATTGACACAACACTGTATTACGCACATACCTAGGTAGGTGCATAATTATAGTTTAGTAAATACATACCATAGGTATTAGGTAAACATAAGGATATTATCCATAGAAGCTTTATTTGACTAGGAATATGTAAATAAATAAAATAAATGCCATGCTAACACACCAATTGTATAGCCCAAAACAAAGCCTGAAGCTTGTAGGTAGGTACCTAACCTACTACCTATGGATGGTAAAGAATAGACTCAGGCACTTTAATACTTTTTTATAAACAACCATGTCTTGGGCAAAAATGTTATTGTGTCTTGTAGCCAGTGTCTCTGATTACTAGACCAACGGGCCTGTCTATTTAAAATGAAATAAACCACATTAATACAAATTAAAGAAATACACCTTAGGAATGACAGGAAGGGCCCACACAAAATATTATTACTGACACAATTACAAGCTCTGGTGCAGATAACTACTGACGACCCGATATAGGTATACCTATGACTTTACTCTATGTACTGACGCATAACGGGCGGTCGGTGTAAGAAATTAGGCTTCCTGAAACAGTTTGTATAATGAAACAAAATATAGGTATACCTACAACGGTAATAAATACCTAATTTATTTAACCCTAATAAAACTACACCCCACCCATTATACACATGTTATGAGGATTTCTCTCATCATCAAACTTAGAACAATCAAGGCTCTCCGGCCAGTGGAGGCCTGACCGCAGCAAGGGAGCGCAGGAGGCACGGGTCGTTTCACAGAGGGCCCTACAGGGCCCCACTCGAGTGAGGCCCGGGGCACACATGGGCAAGTGTGCCGCACACGCCAGTAGACGGATGTGAGGCGCACACCGCGTGCGGAGGAGAGGCTCCATGGCGGTCAAAGCGAATTCTGCGTCTGCTTGATTACCTAAAAAAACATTAAGAATTATTTAATTCATATTTCTGATTTTAACAGAGGTAGAGGTAGAGCTTAGTGGAACTTTTATTTGAATTAGCAGCTCGTCTGGGGTTGTACCTCCACCTTACGGAAACCACAGTGAATGGCATATTGTAACTGTTGTGCTGTTTCCGCTGGTGAGTAAGGGCGCCAGCCAGAGCTCAGTTGTGTGCTTCCATAGAAAAACAGCTCATTTTAGAGGAATATAATTATTGGATAATAAACGGTTCAAGTAGGTTCACAGATTTGTAAAGGAAGATAAGCAGGTTCCGTACTTTTGTACCTACTGAGAATAAGTAACGTACCTTTGTAGGTACTACTATACCACAGATAGATAATAATATAATAAAGCTGAAGAGTTTGTTTGTATGTTTGTTTGAATGCGCTTATCTCAGGAACAAGTAGTAAGAATTGTTTTTTTAGATAAGTAGTCCATTTGTCGAGCGTGCCGTTAAGCTAACTACTTACTAATAACACTAGGTGTGCGGAAACAGAAATCAACGCGGACCGAGTCGCGGGGGGGCCGCTAGTGTTCAAATATTTACAAGTTTACAACTTACCTTGATTTACCAAGTTCGGCATCGACGTGTGATTATACCCCACGTCACGACAGCTGGTCACTTTGATCCGTTCACATGACTTGGGTATCTTGCTGGCGGAAACCGAAAGTAAAACAACTGACAGTAGAAGTGTCCTCATTGCAACTGCTCTGATGATAACTTACCACCCATAGTTCTTGTATTAGTCGCTTATATTCAATAGGACTGTCGCACATAATAAAGAAGTGGAACTGTCTGTTTGTACGAAATACCTAAATATAATTTTATTTTATTGTTTTGCTGAACCACCTGAACCAGCCAGGCTTTGTAAGCTCTTGGAGCTCTCAATATGCCTAAAACTTAAACCTTTCCTCTTTAATAGGCAATCAGGCAAAACATGTATTATTTTTTACCGATAAAAGTATCGAAGAAAGCCAGTACCTAGGTAACCTACAATAGCATAAACAGTTTACAGACAAAATGTTAAGGTCAGCCATTATTTTGTTATTGCTGAGTACTTAGTCCAAGACGTGACCGAATGCACGTAGCAAGTGGACGAAAATGTGCAAATATTTCAGGAATGCGATTAACCCTTTCCACGCCACGAGTTTTCGTCAAAAACGTTCACCACACGCCACCGCAATATAACTGGTTGATTAACTAGTGCTGACAATGTTGAGTATCGATATTATTAATTTGTAACAAATAAATCATTTGAAAAAAATATTTATAGTTATTTTTTAAGTTTCTTGGGTTTTATTTTATTACTAGCGGCCGCCCGCGACTCCGTCCGTAGTTTTTACGTGAAAGAGTAACAAACATCCATAAATCCATTCAGTAGTTTTTACGTGAAAGAGTAACAAACATCCATACATACAAACTTTGGCCTTTATAATAGTAGTTATGATTTTAGTTACATGAAATAAAAATATCAATAATGACCGGTAAGTTTTTCTTATGTAAATACATCTACGTATTCCAATAATCCTCTAAAAAAAAAGAAAATTACAAACACTTTATTGTGTCAAACCATGGTTGCACCATTAGATTGGGACGCTTTATAGTACATATTATATTTTTTTATAACTTACCTGTTGATTATGTAAGAACACTTCAAATTCAACATCATCAGTTCCTTCTAAAATCCTAATCAACTCCTCTGCAGTGGTCATATTTCAATAAACATTAATTTATTAACGTAATAAACCTACACAGCAACGCAAAGCATAACACAGTAAATAACATAATTTTGCAGGGTACTTCCATAATTTATCGATATCTCCAACCCTCATTGTACAACACTAAATAAGTAGTTCTAGAAACATCTATCGCCTCTGACGTCACTTCCGTGTCTGATATATCAGACGTTGGCGTACGAGACTCATGCATGATCGTGTCGCTATAGTGTTGTGACATACTATGCAATTTACTGGATTTGATCATGAAACCCAGTATCAATCAAATCCACCAAATCAAATTTTGATGCAAAACATGAATCGAAAATAAAGCGTTTACATTGATTTATTTTCGATTGCATTATTATCGAGTGGATTATACAGGTTTTTGTTTTGGGCATATTTTTTGTGTGTTACGAAATCTTACCAAGTTTAACCAATGTAAAACTTGGCAAGATTTCGTAACACACAAAAAATATGCCCAAAACAAAAACCTGTATAATTTTTACATTTTTGAATGTTTCTATTTTGAGGTACCAGATTTCTGGTTTTGGTAGGAACATTGAAATGGAACATCACTAATGGAACGCCAATGTCTGATATATCAGACGTTGGCGCAGAGGGTCCAAGTAAAAAAAAAATAGTATGAGTCGATTCAACACGGTTTTGTTTTTAATAATTTATCATTAAAATAACATTATAATACTTTATGAAATTGATATTTTTGATTAACTAAAGTATAAACAGTCTGAAAATTGTATGCATATGTCGTCACGTACTATAACGATAAGAAAAAATAGAGTTAAATTGGTTAGATATTTATGTCTGATATATAAGACGTTGGCGGCGAGGGCACGAAAGTTAAATGTCTGATATATCAGACGTTGGCGTGGTAAGGGTTAAGGGCATGCAGACAGAACACTAGCGCCGCCATTCTTTTTTATTTTATTCATTGATATATCAATGATTTTATTGTAAAAAAATAAGATATTAAAATTCACCTTTTTTTTAATAAATATAAACTTAAGCAAAGAATTGGTGAAGTGGTTAACGAAAATGCGAATAAAATTTGGAAATAAATTTATTGTACATAATTTACTACAATAATATTTAAGCAGTACTGTATAAATTTTATGAAACGTAATGGACTAAATGGTAGGTACAACATTAGTATTAAAAATTGGACCAAATGTAGACCAATGATGTTAATTAAAATCACGCGGTTATGAATTGGTACAAAACATTTCAGATCAACTGTTCCAAAATGGCATATATTATAATTTTGATAAATCTTACATTTATGTATGGCGAGTATTTATAGAATGATTTTATTTTTACAGACTGGCACAGCATTTCTCATATTTGGGGTTTTTATAACATGACTCTAGCGCAACTTTTGAATGGTTTTCACTTGTGTTTAATAATAGCATTCTGTTAAACAAATAATGTTGATATAACCGCGTGAGAATTTCCAAGCTTTAACACACAACGTAACGTCAAGGGTCGCATTAAAATATAATATTTACACTGCAAAGATAGACTGCCCGAGGAGATTAATATCCTTAACAATACAACTTAAATGAAAGATAAATACTTTTACAATATGTAATCTTATATAATACAGGATGATCTCACACGTTGCCGGCGTCAGAGGCGTGGCGAAACATACGGAAAAATAACTTGCAGCCTTCGTTTACTTAGTTACGATAAATACGTAATAGGGAATATACAAGTTTGTTTCACAGTTTGCATGAAAATAATATAATAAATAGATAGTAAATAAACATATTAAAAGTTAACAAACCCAGGAACTCAGAGTTTTTCGGTTAATATAAATTTAATCTACGGGTTGAGTAAAATTGCCCATTGTCAAATATAATTTTATAATGCAGAATTATGCATATTCCCTATATTGCAAAAAGCTATACCACTGCGTTTTCTTTTATTTACCTTCAGTTAGCACGCAGGCAGGTTACCATCACTTCATCGAGGAACACATAACCAAGTTAAACCCATAAAAAGACCACCAACACAAAATCTATGTCTAATTCTAGCAATTTTAGCTAAATAACTCCGTCTTTATCACATATTACATTTGAATATGTACCTCATTTTAGAAGACAGCATGATATTATTCTGTACTTGCCACCGCGCTTCATAGATTTCTGCTTACTTACAAACCAACATGCTCAAGTCTTAGACATCGTCTTTCTTTCCAGTTCTTAGGCTTCACATTTATACATTCCCTAAACTAATTCATTTTATACAACATTCACATAATTTTTAACAAATAATCTTTTTGATGATACATTTTTTTTTTGTTATTTTACAATAAAAGCAAAGCAAATTACAATCAATAAACATAAGGAATGCTATCCAAGCAACTTCGCCGTTACTCGCTACTAATAAATAATGTTTTTTAAACAACATTAAAATAAACAACATTGAATATCCTTATCAATGCATACGCAATTATGAATTATTAATTCAACATATTAGGTAAATGCCACAATTAGATTTTTACGTTAGGTATAATAAATTACATAGTTTTACAAAAAAGGTGATTAGTAAATTCACCTTTTGTCGTTAAAGTTTTGTGATGTGATAGACGTCAGAGTTGTCTTTTAATTGTAACATTAAAATTGGAAAAACCTAATGTTGTTAAATAACAAAACGTTATTTCAGTCCAATGGACCTGGAAGAGTTAAAATTATGATGTTAGCACAA
Organism: Nomophila noctuella; assembly: GCA_958496325.1. Lineage (NCBI taxonomy): Eukaryota > Metazoa > Arthropoda > Insecta > Lepidoptera > Crambidae > Nomophila > Nomophila noctuella. Next base: position 10,819,789 of record OY292497.1, read on the forward strand.
CCATTCACACAAGTAGGGTATCACGGAACATTATGTAAAATAAAAAAAACAACATCTGTTCGACGGATTTCGATAAACGGACTAAATAACAAGGAAAAAAGAAAGTATTATAAGATATCAAAGTAATGATTACAGAATTTTTAGTCTAACAGAATGTCTCTCTCTAGCGTAAAATATAAGCCTTTTTATATATCACTTAAAATATTTTTTAAGTCTTCACAGCGTTTGACTTATGGAAATGTACTAGCATGACCATCATTTGTTTGTTTATTGCCTACCTAAAGATAATTAATAAAACGTAGCAAATAAACAGATAAATGAAGATGTTATTGTGACACGGAAACATTCCAATTCAATCTCGAACGATCGCCGAAGGTCAGAAAAGAAAATAACTGTTAAAAATTGTTTTAGCCTCTTATACAAAAGTAAACATATTATGGCTCACATTAGGTCGATTTTTCGGTCAAACAGCAACGAGGGGCATTTAAACTTCCTCGATACAACTCAACTAGTGGATTTCACTCGAGACTACCTGTCAACGTCAATCTGTCGACTCACCGGCGAGGACGACAGACGGGAATGTCCACCGATCTTTCGAAACAATTTAATACAGGAACGTCGGGGATGAAAGCGACCCAGCGAGATAATACATACCAGAAACTTCCTTATAATTTAACGAATGCCATCGGCCACCTCGGGCCGACGGCGCGGGAGGGGAGGGGGAGGGAGCACGCGCGACTGCGCCTGCGCGCGCGTCGCCGCGAAGTCATACAAAAGGTCGGGTACAAAACTGCGGGCGCGGCTAGACGGGCGGGTCGCGGGCCCGCAGGCGCACGCGCAGCGCCTCGGTGTCGCGCTGCGCGTCCGCCAGCTCCAGCGCCAGCGCGCGGCACACGCGCAGCAGCACCGCGTTCTGCTCCTGCAGCGCGCGCACGTCCGGCTCCGCCTCCGCCGACGCCTCGCGCGACGGCTTGCGGTACACCTCGAACGCGCCGTGCATCTTGGGCGCGTCGTCCGGCGCGAACGCGTCCGGCGGCGGCGGGAAGTCGGCGTCGGCGTCGGCGCGCGGCGGCGGCGGCGGGGCGCCGGGCGAGCCGCGCGGCGGCGGCTGCGGCGGCGCGGCGCCGCGGAAGCGGTTCAGGTCCAGCGAGCTCGAGCGCGCGTGCTGGCGCAGCGGCCGCGGCGGCGGCGGCGGCGGCGCCTCCTTGCGCGGCGCCGGCGCCTGCAGCGACGCCGGCCCGTCCTCCTGCAGCGCGGCCTCGCGCGCGCCGGGCGGCGGCGGCAGCGCGCCGGCGCTCTTGAGCGGCTTGCGCGGCTGCGGGCGCTGGATGGCCTTGAGGTCGGCGGCGGGCGGCGGCGGCTCGGGCGGCTGCGCGAGCGCCCGGCGCGGCGCGGCGAGGTCGAAGGCGTGCGCGAGGTCGTCGCGGCGGGGCGAGGCGCCGGCGCGGGCGTCGTCCGGCGGCGGCGGCGCGGCGGCGTCGGGCGTCGCGCGCCTCGCCACCGGGTGGAAGATCTTCGGGTCGCGCTCGACGGCCGCCTTGTGGAAGTCGAAGTTGACCGGCTTCGGGCCGGGGCTGGCGACGCTCGAGGTCGGCGAGTCGACGAACTTGGTCCACTCCTTGCCGGCGGCGGGCGGGTCCGGCTTGGGCGGCGTGAGCGAGGGCGGGCGGTCGGGCGCGGCGTCGGCGTCCGGCCTGGGCGCGAGGCCGAAGTCGGCGGAGGAGCCGGAGCCGAGCATGTCGGCGCCGAGGTCGACGAGGTCGGTGGTGACGGCGCGCTGGGCGAAGCGCGAGTCGACCTGCGGCAGCAGCGCGGCGGGCAGCGCGTCGGGGACGGGCACGTCGTTCCGCCGCAGCACGATCAGGTGCATCGCTATGCTGAACTCCTCCAGCGTCAGCATTCCATCTTTGGTTATGTCGGCGAGCTGCCAGATCTTCCGGAGGTCGGGGACGGGGAGCCGCGACTTTTCGAAGAAAAGTCTAGAACGTAGATAGTTGATGAAATTAAAATACTTGTGATGACAGACTTGGGCAAGTACCTAAATCGATTTACATAATTCACTGCCCTGCTCAGCTATGTAAGCCTGTCTCTTAGATCGTGTAAACAATTTATAGTAAAAATCAATGACAAATGTATAAACAGAGGCAAATCAACACGAGCCAATTTTAGATCTGATATCTTACGCCAAATTCACAACGTAATGAATGTTGTGTACTTGGCCACATACTATGTACTACGAATAAATACATTCGGCAGCAATGAAAGGCAATCCCTCGAGATGTTGAGCCCAGGTGATAAGGTACATTTTCCAGTGACAAATAGCCTTTACCATTGATACATAATCACTCAAAACGTTAAGGTATTAAGGTGCATTTTCCCTTGCCTCCCGTACATACCGGGCGGTCTGTCCGGAGAGCAGGCCGCGGTCGGGGCGCAGCTGCGCGAACTGCGCGGCGTAGTGGAGCGCCTGCGCCTCGCTGATGGCCCACGCCGGGCCCGCCTCGCCCTCGCCCTCCTCCTCCGACGAGTGACGGTCCGACGACTCCTCCTCCGTGCCTTGAACATACAAAAGATACAAATATATTATGATTTTTTATTTAGCAAGACAATATCTTTTTGATAACGTGCCGCACTTTTTAGCAGGCCACAAAAAATCATTTTAAACAAGATTTTTCTTGCAAATCAAATTTCAAAATATATGCTTTGTCTTATAAATTCCTTATTTTGTAGTAAATAACATACTTAGTAACATGTATTTGCAATAAATATCCGCCCTAGATCGCGATCGTCAATAATTTTATAATATCAATTTTATCAATGTAAGCTATAGTCCCATTTTGTTTGCTTCTTAGAAAGACAAAATCTATTTTCATTTATGATTAGGTTAAAAGCCTTATCTTTCATTCAAGATCCCTTTTTATCATAAATTATTCTTCGTCTCAATTCATAATTTCGACGCAACTCGTTTAACACTTCAAATAAGCGGAACCAACCGTTTTGCAAACACTGGTATAAGTTCACAAAAAATAGGGTAGATCAGTCATATTAAGCGATTCATAGTTAAATCTCATTATTAATCTGACATGATCTAAAAACCAGTTTAATGTAGTTGCTTCCGATCTGGACAAGCGAAATACGCTCGAGTAACCAGACTTTGGAGGTCATATGATTAAATTAACGAGGCGCAAAAATAAGACGCTGGGAACAATTAGCATAGTACGTGTAAAAACGTTTGCAATGCTCGATGTAAGGATGCATACACAGTTTGTTTTTTCTTTATTAGTTAAAAAATAGTGACAAAGGAAACAGATGTTATTAGAAAATGAAAAATGAAAATGAAAATGAAAATATTTATTCAGCAATTTGATTCACTTAGTAAATTCTTTTGCACGTCAAAACTTTTTTCGCCCTACCAGCGCCTCGACGTGAATGGCCTGCTGAGAAGAGACGCCGCAAGAAACTCAGAAAATTATAACATAGGTTCTTTTATATAATCTGTGACATAGGTAGGTTTGGCGTCAATATTGTTGCAAAAAAACTCGATTTATGCACATACATTTTCGTTTGTCTTCAGTACAGTATATCAGTACCATTCACATTCACAACCTTTTTCGAAATACAAATAAAATAATAAAGATAGTTCGTCATCATGGGTTGTAAAATTGATAGCTAGGAGGACAAACTCTTGTAATTCCATTCATGTCTTATTTTCCTTATTACACCGCATTTCATTGTTGAATATATGATATGTGACCGCGACTTCATCATAATTCGTAATTGATGACACTAAACAATGGATTCAATAATGCTAAAAATTTCAGAAACGAGTCAGTATCAGCGAAATAGAATTAGAACTATAATTGTTCACATTATACATTTATGCTTTTGACTAGAAAATAGTACAGATTTTTATTGAATGTATCTGTTGATACAGCTTAGGTACAGCTTAAAATAAACAATATCTGTCTGTATCTGTTAGATCCAACAATTTTTTTTTCTTTTGGCATGTACGAAGTATGATGAGTATTATTTGCGTTACATAAAGAGAGGACTAGAAAGACCATTTTTTTATTATCAGAAAAGAATTTAATAGTTCCTTCTATTAACTGACTTCTTGATGGATATCCCTGACCACATGATTTTTGAGCTTTGTGAAACTTCCACCAATGAATGAGCAGCTCGTCTGGGGAAATGCCTCCACCTTACAGAAGACCACAGAGAAGTAGCACTTCGTAACTGTTGTTTCTGCTGGTGAGTAAGATTGCCAGAGCTCAGTTGGGGAGGCTATGGGGTTTTTAAAGGCAGACACAAGGGTTGCTGATGTGTTGCCTGCCTTACACATCAATACTTAAAACTTTTATAAATCTCAATGACTCGAGTACAAATGCCAACATTCATCACACACTCACACAAAAATTTACTCATAGTGGGATTCAAACCCACATCCTCTGATTTTGTAGCCAGGGTCCCTGACGACAGACCAACAATTCCGTCAAATAAAAACACGGCATACCCAATAGCCTGGTGTGCTCCTCCCCCGTGTTGACGGGCCACACGCCGCGGCCGGTGGCGCTGTGCTCCCACACGGGGTGCACGCGCTCCGCCACGCTGTTCGTGGGCGTGGGGCTCTCGCTGGCAGTGCTCCAGGGAGAACCGTTCTTGCCTCTCCTCTGAAATAATAAAAAATAGTAATAAATTTCTTGGACCAATACGGTGTTTGACTGACAGGTCTAATCACCTACTTTTAATAAATGTCAAAAACTTATCCTTGTAGGAAAAAATGTATGAAATATTGAATTGTGACGTCACATTTCTGTAGTGTCAAATGAATACTCTTTTAATTTCAATTAGCTGTAATAATTTGTTAAAAGCTCAATAGTAACTGTGGGATAAAAAATTGTGCTTAATTTTTGTTTTCTTCTTCAAAGTCATAATTTATTTTGTTTGCAGTCAAATACCCAATTGCCTAGCCCCAAACTAAACTCGATGCTTCTACTATGGATGCTAGGAAACAGATAGACATACTTCAATACTTTTTATAAACATCCATGAGTCGAGTACAAATGCCGATGTTCATCACACAAACATTTGCCCCTAGTGGGATTCGAACCCGCGACCCTCGGTTTTGTAGCTAGGGTCTCTGACCACTAGAACAAAAGGCACGTCGAAATGCACTATGGACATATTTAGATGGTTTTGTTTATTTAAATATTGCTGAGTTGTGCAGATTGTCACTTTGGGAATCGAACCTACTCTTGCAGATTGGCATTTTGGCAAACTAGGAATCTGACATTGGTTTTTCCGCTAGGAAAATTTATTGTAAAACTAAGATAAGCCTAAAATCAGTATAGGTGATGAGATGAACACAAGGGCGTCGCCAGGGGGGGGCAGGGAGGGGCAGCTGCCCCCCTCTAGAGATTCTAAAAAAGTTGCCAAATATAATGCAACCAAAGTCCTAAGTCTTTCAGTTGATTTGCGTGAAGTTCATGTTATGAACACTAATCCTTTTTATTCTTTTTTTTCAAGTAGTCAAGAGCTCGTGCTTGTGTAGCTTTACACATTGGACTCTGTACTGTCACAGAATATATATGTCTATAGCACTAAGATTCTGTTGTTATTACAATCGCTGTAGATGTGAGGCTCGTAGTACAAGTGAAAAGCTTCATGTGTTGTCGACTTTACCTACAAATCATACCTATTTTTCTCATTCATAGAGAATGAGAAAAGTATGATTTGTAGTAGGTAAAGTCAACTTGCCCCCCCCCTGCGCCATCGGCTGGCGACCCCTGGATGAAGAAGTATAATTTTGTGTACAAATAAAAAATGAGAGCAAAGTAGTTTCTCCTGTGTTTGGATGTTAAATATTATGTAAGAATGGAAATACATGCTCTGTAATGAATTTATTTAATTTTATACAAGACAAAGATGCAGATTGTAAACTGTTTCAATAAATAGAAAGATATTATATAAATTATATTATTACAGTCAATGGGAAAACACTGAATGAGTGCATCACAGTACACAATGACCAATGATTTGCATTCCAAGGTCAAGACCTACATACAACACAAATCATTTGAATTATAACAACATAATATTTAACAAAACTTTATTAATTGCCTAAATCCTTGAAATTGTGTATGTTTTTCAGATTGTCTTAATTCTTTTTATCTAGTCTAGAATCTCTTTTAAGTGCCTTGTAGCATTGTATCTTAGAACAATTTTGTTCTAAGCAGCAAAATAAAGACTCTTGGCTTAAACTACAAAAAGAATTTTAAGGCACATTAACTTGCGAAAATGCATAGTGATACTAACAAATAATTTTAAAAAATACTACATTTCAAGCATATTACCTTTTTACTGCAGAGCTTAGGCCTTCATCATTAAAATTTGTACTGAGATAAACATCCTTACCAGATTTAGGTTACTTGGTAATCAGAGCTAAGAAATGTGATTAATTGTAGAGAGAGACGAACTTCTTAGCTATCCATGGATTCTCCGTGCGGGTGCCGGGTCCATCAATAATAATTGCACATGTGCCGAGTAACACTTATGCAGAGTAACAAGTACAGAGTTCTACTTGGTAATATTTTTTGCAACCGAGTTCTTGGCCTTTTTCGAGTACCACAAAAACCACCAACTACACCAAGTACAGAGTCTCTACCGAGTACACGGCCCGTCTCTAATAGGTTCAAGGCAATATATCCATCTAGAATAATTATTTATTTTAGTTGCTATTATTCTAGTAGCACAATGTAATAAATTATTGTTTATCACCTAATAATTTATACCATACAGACTTCTACTTCAATGACAAACTTGACAGTTATTGAAAAAGGGTTTACTTAAATATTTAAATGAAAACCAACTTACTCCATGTGAACCTGATCTTTGTGACATAGTTTCTGACTCCATCTCAGAGTCTGTACTCAACGCTTCCGTCGCGTCATGGGATAGGGCCTGAGGAACATCACTGTCAGACAAATTTGAAGACACCCGAATTGGTTCATATGCACCTAGATTTCCACCAAAATTTCTATCCCGTTTTGAAATATGTTGTTCTTTTGGCGAACTTGATAATTGTATTAGGTCAGCACTAGCTTCTGAGTTGAGGGCCCACGTAAACCTGGGCAGGGGGAGGTCCAATGGTATTGATAACAAGTCAGGCTTCAATGTCATGTTTGTTTGATGTGCTGCTATTAATTTCAGAGCTGAATAAAATTGTTTTCTATTCATATGATTCAATGAAGCACAGATGTTAGGAGCGACACTTATGTCCATGATCTGTAAAAGATAATTAACGTTTTAATAGCTAATTCAAGATTACAAATGGTTATAACGGTCGGTCAATATACATCTCTTACCTGTTTTAGGACATCATTTGGTACATTAGAAGATCTAAACAGTTCTGTAGCTTTTAAAATTGGTATTTTCCCGTTTGATTCCTCATCGCAACATAAAAACAAATCACCGAAATATCTCATTTCGGTTTCTGTCAAGTTCAGATCCTCCATTATAAAGTACAATCAAGATTTTAAAGGCTCTCACACAGTTCTATTGATATATAATAAAATGGGCAACAAAAATATCCATTATCTATTAATGTAAACCATTATTCATTGGTAAAATAGACGGATTTGTAACTTGTACATCACAACTTCACAAGATTTACACGAAGCAAACGAAATGTCACTGACAGCTGCCTGCAGACATTTCGGCCATTACTTATTAGTGCTGTGGTAACTTCACCAAACAATATTCGGTATTTAACGGTTATTCATAATCGATAGATTAAAATAAACATTATTTATATCTTTTACATTTTCCACACAAAATGTTAAATTCTTCTTCTACAAATTTGTGGGGGAAACTATATAAAAGCAAAACTTATATTGTTATAATATTCCTTTGCAATAAATAAATTTTATAAGCATAGGTAACTATATTATTTTGAGGAACAACAAATTATATCTTTTTGCAGCATTATTACATACATGGTAGACTGTACACATAACTACCCTTTACATAAAGTTATAAAAAATATTTTCGCCTGCCCTCTATGTATGCTACAATAACCTTTCAACCTTGACAAAGAAGTTGCAAGAAGGTCAAGTCGAGGTCAAATATTACAGAATCAGAATGTACATACATAGGTATAGGCAGAAAAATAGTATGCCCAATAGCTATTCAAGTCGATAAACTCGAGTTCATGAAATAATGTATCTCTTTATTTAGAAGTAGAATTGCTGGCTAGATTGCATAACTATCCTATGTTTTGCAAAATGATTCTGAATATCCTTCGGTGAGTAGGGTACTAAATTAATAAATAAAAATGGATCAAAAAAAAACTGTAGTGCCCCCCTTACAATCCTGGACAAATCGTTCATGGTCCAAATAATATTTTTGCTAAAATTAAATAACTTTTCTAGGTAGAATAAAACAATAAAAACCTTTATTATTAGGTTTATTTTAAAAGGTTTTCACTTACACATACATAAACGGTTGGTATTGTTACATATTCATGTTTTTTATAGAACAACAATTTGATAAATTACACATCCATAACACTACTATCAAAGTAGTTAAATAATTTAGATTTTATTTTATTATAACACAGCTATTCTTATAACTTAAAATTATAAAGCATCGATAATCTCGACAACTGATAATCATCATCGCATTTATACAACTATTTCATATTAATTTAATCCTTGGTCTGGATGTACTTGATAAGGTCGATGACTCTGCTGGAGTAACCGAACTCGTTGTCGTACCAGCTGATGAGCTTGACGAAGTTGTCGTTCAGGGAAATGCCGGCAGCGGCATCGAAGATCGACGAGTGGGTGTCTCCGATGAAGTCAGACGATACGACCTGGTCTTCGGTGTATCCAAGAATGCCCTTCAGAGGTCCTTCAGCGGCCTCCTTGACCTTCTGCTTGATCGCATCGTAAGAAGCGGGTTTGCCGAGGCGGACAGTGAGATCGACTACAGACACGTTGGCAACAGGGACACGGAAGGCCATACCGGTCAGTTTGCCGTTAAGTGCGGGAATGACTTTGCCGACGGCCTTGGCGGCGCCAGTAGAGGCGGGAATGATGTTCTGCTGAGCACCACGACCATCACGCCACAGCTTTCCGGAGGGACCGTCGACGGTCTTTTGGGTGGCAGTGGTGGCGTGAACAGTTGTCATAAGACCCTCAACAATCTCGAAGTTGTCGTGGATAACCTTGGCCAAGGGAGCGAGGCAGTTGGTGGTGCAGGAAGCGTTGGAGATGACCTTGGCCGAGGGGTCGTAGGAGTCAAGGTTGACACCGACGACGTACATAGGTGCGTCAGCACTGGGAGCAGAGATGATGACCTTCTTGGCTCCTCCTTCCAAGTGGGCAGAGGCTTTGTCAATGGTTGTGAATACACCAGTGGATTCTACGACGTACTCAGCACCAGCCTTTCCCCAGGGGATAGCTTTAGGGTCCCTCTCGGCGAAGACGGCGATTTTGTTACCATTGACAACAAGGTTGCCGTCCACGATGTCGACGGTTCCCTTGAAGCGGCCGTGGGTGGAGTCATATTTGAACAGGTAGACCATGTAGTCCAGGCCGATGAAGGGGTCGTTGATGGCGACGACCTGAGCGCCCTTCTCGATGGAAGCACGGAGCACCAGGCGTCCAATGCGGCCAAATCCGTTAATACCGATCTTCGACATGTTTTCTGTAATCAAAGCAAAATCTATCATTAAACACTGATTTTTCAAGTTCCGTCAACTAGATTAGAAATAATAAGGAGGTATTGAAACCATTAACGGTTGGATTATTAATTACATGGGTTATTAATATCGTCTGAAAAAAAGAAGCTTTCTGAAAATAATTTCTAATAGGATGTTTGGTCTTATGAATTAAGCGCTATCAAAATATTAATGCTATATCATTTACAAATACAACTCTAGTTTTTATGATGAAAACATAAAACGCAAACAATGGCAATAATTTATAATACGAAAAATATTCACCCTCAAATGTTCTCATCTAGCAAATTGAATACAAACTCTTTAAAAAATTAAAATGAAATAATTAACACCTACACCATCCAAGTCACGTAGGTGTGCATACCTATAGATGCACTATTACCAATAAACTCAAAATATGTCATCATTTACATTAATCTAAAGGAACAGTTTCATTTTCTTACATTTGCATTGATTGCTTTTCCTATTTTACTGTATCATTCGTTTATTGAAACATTCTATGAATCAGACTGAGATAATTACGAGCCGGCTAGTGGAGGACACTTAGAGGTCATTCATGGTACCAGAAAAAGTAAGGAAATATTAGATCATTCAATGAAATAAGGTTGAAACTAACTGTAAAGTACTAAATTTTACTGTAATTAAACACGTTAAGTATGAGGTAAAGTAAAAACACAAATATTTTCGGATCCGGTGAAATGTTACGTGGAGATATTACAGAAGGATTTGATGTCAAAATACAGTTATACTAATTACAAAATTGAATTATTAGTTACAATTTGGTAGAACAATACATATTGATTTGCATTATGATAATTAAGTTGAATTACTTACCGGAATAAATTGAAGTTAATGTTCAAATAGATCACCACGTACGCTCCCCACAAGAAGCAGATTGGAAATGTCAAGATGTCAACCGCGCCTGAAGGACATGGCGGCCGTCGGTTTCGCCAATAGACAATCTAGAATATCAATGAAGCAAGCATAGAATTAGTTTTCGCAGACTAGTCATGTAATGAAAATGGCTCAGCTGGGTGTTTAATATCAAATGGAGAAGTTTTTAATGAAGTGACCAGGACACTATCAAACCAGGCCCTGGAAAAAGTTAGACCTACTTTTGGATTCCATGCCTACGAATTTATAATTTAGTTTATATTAGAGTATCTTCTACAACGAAATATTTCGCCCTGTGTGTAACTGATCAAACCTCCCAGATAAGTACTCCCATTGATCTCAATTCAGATATGTTTTGATAAACAAATATTTATATGAACTTTGCGCTCATAATTTTGTACGTCAGTAATGGATTTTGCTTCTGTATTTTTTTACTCTCTGTTTGAATTATTGTTTATGGTGCTTAGTGATGTTAGTTGTTGAAACACCGGTTTTTATTTTAATGCTTGTTTCTAAATCGGTTGATTAAGTTTTAATGTTTCAAAGTTATTCGTTCAGTCTTCTGAACTTCTTCTTTTTTTTTAGTTTGACGCGGGTAATTCAAAATGTCTAATCCGTGATATTTAAAATTAGATAAATCAACCTATATTTAAATAGTATAAGTTTAAGAGACACGTTTAAATTCAATAGTTCACTTATTTTGGGAATGGTTATTAAATTAGGGATAAATGGATTTGGTCGAATTGGCCGGGTAATATTTAGAGCTGGTTTCAATAAGGCTAATGTCGAGGTGAAATTATATTGTTTGCTAACGAAAGGAAAGTAGAGCTAATAATTGAATTAAGGTTAAAGCATGTAGCTATTTAGGTATAATTGCCATAAAATGTTTTTGTTGAGGAATATTAATCATTTACTCTTTTAAAGATACTTGCGATCAATGACCCCGCTATCGACATCGAGTATATTTGTTATTTGATTAAGTTTGACTCAACACATGGAAAATTTAATGGTTGTGTTACACACACCAAGGATGAAATTTATGTAGACGGTAAGTTATTCTAATTTTAATAAAATGGACTGAGTTGTTCCGGGTTTGAGTTCCTAAGTTATCTACCTAATTTTATCGAGGCTTGTGTTATTGGCACTTATATCAACAATTCATAAATTTGTTTTCAGAAAATCGTATTAAAATCTTTCACGAGAAGCTCCCATCAAGCGTGCCATGGCAAACAGCGGGAGTAGAGTATGTGATAGAGGCTTCTGGAATGTTCACTTCTCTGGAGAAAGCATCGGTGAGAATACTTGAGCAAATCTTTTATCACCTTCGGGTAGGCCCACGAGAGCATTTGTAATGAATATTCTTGAAATTCCTAAAACTCAGTTCCAAATATTTGATTTGAACAATGCGCTTTAATGCATTGCTAAAAATGTTTAATAATTTTGGCTCAATTTACCTTCCAAGATATTGAGTTAACCAATGAGTTCACTTCACAGAGCTTCCACGGAATAGGTGAGAGACACATGAGCGATTGTTTTATAAATGTTGATACATCTTTCCTGTAGCACCTTTTGCAAAGTAGACAAACTTACTTGCAATATTTCACCAGTTATCTTTGATGATATTCTTTTATTTCCATGCGTGGCATCAGTGTATCCTCGCCTTTATGAAAGGAGGCGCGGAGCCGTGCCTCTATCACGGGCCTCTGTTGACCCCCCAGTCCACTTATCTCGACAATTTATAGGTCCAAGAACTCTTCAATGTCATTCGTATATCTCGTCGAACAAAACATAAATTATATCAGCTTATAAAGATACCTGTATACTGCCCCTAAGACATTCGGATTTTTTGATAAGGTTAATATCTACTTAAAATCATGCTATATTGGGCCAGCAATCAAAGTCGGCACTTAAATTAATTGAATCCGTTTCTACCACCTGTAGGCGTCAATCTGGATAACTTAACTACTAGTCAGCACTTCAACTGTTTTAAGGCTCGTATAATTAATCGCTCTCAACTCTGAGATCGAGCTTGAGAGCGAACTTGATTTGTAATTCTCATACAAAACAGCATCTCAAGTTCGCTCACAGGATCGATCTCAAAATTGAGAGCGATTTATTAATACGAGCCTAGGTAACAAAACAAAGTTGTGTCCTTCAATGCGTTATTACCTTTCTCATAATATCCCACAGGGCCACCTGGCTGGCGAAGGCGTCAAACGGGTGATAGTAACAGCCCCCAGCGTGGACGTACCCATGGTCATACTAGGAGTTAATCAAGACAAGATAAATGCAGGTAAAACTATGGTGGAGCAATATCGGTAGTTAGTTAGTATCCGCAGTGTAAGGAAGGCCGGGAAAATCGTAAATGTTCAGTTCTGCTCAATTATCGACGGGCATTGAGATGAAGAAGGCAGGTATAGAACTTCTATTTGTCAATTCGCTTTAGGTAGGTAACATGATGCCAAAGTTTTCTGTTTTTTTGTTGAGGTTCAAAAACGAAAAATACAAAATGCTCTGAAATTATCGCGTAGTAAATGAAATCTTCTGTGGTATCAGGTAACCTAATTACTAAACTATACGTATATTAAGATCGTTTTTCCATCATTTTTCCCAATATTAAGGCTGAAAAAATATTTTCCATTTATCAGATTCTATTTTGTTTCTCCAACACGGCACAATGTTAGAACCTAGTCGTCCCTTTACAAAAAAGGGGAAAGGTGATACCTGCATACCGATCTGTTTTAAAATAATGTCACGAACAGGACAGAAAGTGGTGTCCTGCGCGTCGAGTACGCTGTACTGCCTGGCGCCCGTCGTGAAGGTGCTGGACGACAGCTTCGGCGTGGCGGAGGGGTTCATCACCAGCATCCACGCCATGACGCCGTCGCTCAAACATACTATGATTGTTTACATTACGTCTAAACTGTATGAAGGTACCCGGGTACCTCTTGTATTAAAGGTGTTTTATTTGTCACTCACATAAGGGTTAAAATAATGTCGCGAACAGAACAGAAAGTGGTGTCCTGCGCGTCGAGTACGCTGTACTGCCTGGCGCCCGTCGTGAAGGTGCTGGACGACAGCTTCGGCGTGGCGGAGGGGTTCATCACCAGCATCCACGCCATGACGCCGTCGCTCAAACATACTATGATTGTTTACATTACGTCTAAACTGTATGAAGGTACCCGGGTACCTCTTGTATTAAAGGTGTTTTATTTGTCACTCACATAAGGGTTAAAATAATGTCGCGAACAGGACAGAAAGTGGTGTCCTGCGCGTCGAGTACGCTGTACTGCCTGGCGCCCGTCGTGAAGGTGCTGGACGACAGCTTCGGCGTGGCGGAGGGGTTCATTACCAGCATCCACGCCATGACGCCGTCGCTCAAACCGCTCGACGGGTTGTGTTTGAGGGGCAGGGTAAGTCGGTTAAACATAGGTAAACGCGGCAAAATTTACGTTTTGTCATGTTCATGATTGATAAGACATACTTATGTACTTTTGAATGAGGGATTACATATCATGCATACCTATGTATAAACGAACACACTATGCCGAACTAACATTATAATTTATATAGTCATGAGCTGAGAAACGGGTGAAGTCATATTCTTATTTATCCATCATCAGGAACAATAAAATTGACTGACACTTAACTTTTGTGTCTTCCTAATAAAATTAATTTGTAAAACACATTTCCATTGTATTTTTATGCGGCCACCGACGCATCGGCGCGTCCAACTGAAATATTCCGGTAACGGCGTTTTGCAGCTGTAGCGTGTAGTGCCGGTTTTAAGTCTTTCAGCGTCCTGGGCGAGATTTGTACGGCAGGCGCCCTCTACGTCTAAGTAAACTTCGAACTATAGGAATAGCTAAGGCGCCTCTTTTATACGCTACTGAGCGTGTAGGTCGTTTGCGGGGAGACTTCAAACGTTTTTTTCACTATGAATACACCCTTTTATATGCCGCCAGCACTGGCGCGATCACCGCAGTATCCATCAGAACATCATCCCGGCTACTACGGGCGCGTGCAAGGCGCTCGGTCGCATCCTGCCGCGTGTGAAGGACAAGCTCTCCGGCCTGGCCTTCCGCGTGCCCATCGTCAACGTGTCCGTACTAGACCTCACTATACGGTACGTAGTCATTTGTATCTGAACAGCACTGGCGAGATCATCAGAACATAAGAACATCGCTCGGCCTTCCGCGTGCCCATCGTCAACGTGTCCGTACTGGATCTCACTATCCGGTATGCAGTCACTTGTATCTGAACAGCACTGGCGAGATCATCAGAACATAAGAACATCGCTCGGCCTTCCGCGTGCCCATCGTCAACGTGTCCGTACTGGACCTCACTATCCGGTATATAGTTACTTGTATCTGAACAGCACTGGCGCGACCACCAATACATTATCCCGGGTACTACGGGCGCGTGCAAGGCGCTCGGTCGCATCCTGCCGCGTGTGAAGGACAAGCTGTCCGGCCTGGCCTTCCGCGTGCCCATCGTCAACGTGTCCGTACTGGACCTCACTATCCGGTACGTGGTCACTTGTATCTGAACAGCACCGGTGAGACCATCAGAACATCATCCCGGCTACCACGGGCCCGTGCAAGGCGCTCGGTCGCATCCTGCCGCGTGTGAAGGACAAGCTGTCCGGCCTGGCCTTCCGCGTGCCCATCGTCAACGTGTCCGTACTAGACCTCACTATCCGGTACGTGGTCACTTGTATATGAACAGCACTGGCGAGACCACCAGAACATCAGAACATCATCCCGGCTACTACGGGCGCGTGCAAGGCGCTCGGTCGCATCCTGCCGCGTGTGAAGGACAAGCTGTCCGGCCTGGCCTTCCGCGTGCCCATCGTCAACGTGTCCGTACTAGACCTCACTATCCGGTACGTGGTCACTTGTATATGAACAGCACTGGCGAGACCACCAGAACATCAGAACATCATCCCGGCTACTACGGGCGCGTGCAAGGCGCTCGGTCGCATCCTGCCGCGTGTGAAGGACAAGCTGTCCGGCCTGGCCTTCCGCGTGCCCATCGTCAACGTGTCCGTACTAGACCTCACTATTCGGTACGTGGTCACTAGTATCTGAACACTGGCGCGACCAACAGTACATCATCCCGGCTACTACGGGCGCGTGCAAGGCGCTCGGTCGCATCCTGCCGCGTGTGAAGGAGAAGCTGTCCGGCCTGGCCTTCCGCGTGCCCATCGTCAACGTCTCCGTACTAGACCTCACTATCCGGTACGTAGTCACTTGTATATGAACAGCACTAGCGAGACCACCAGAACATCAGAACATCATCCCGGCTACTACAGGCGCGTGCAAGGCTCAGCCAAGCTGGCCGGCGTTGCCTTCCGCGTGCTTATCGTCAACGTCTCCATGCTCGGTCTTACTATTTATCATCATCATCAGCCTATCGCACTCCACTCAGCCCGATCCTCGGCGACGTGCATCCAACTCCTGCCAACCATCTATTTATTATTCGGTGCGTGATAATTACTGCTTTGTTTTGCTGAGGACAATGCGTTTACTTAAACGCTGTAGCGTCCAAGCTACAACAAAGTAAGCTCTAACGGTCTCATCATCATCATCGACTTCTGTGACTCTGAAACTGTTGTCGAGTTTCTTACGGCACGTATGCGGCGAAGTAATGGTAGATTAAAAGATGATTGACTCATCCATTAAAAATCAAGTTGCAAAATAAATACTTTCACTTTTTGACTCTAACGATCTGTCGCTGTCCCCTGCTACATGTAGGTTAATAGCTGTAAAACTAATGACTGTATCTTAATTTAAAGGTTAAACTCCAACACGACATTACATGATATATTCAAAGCGGTCGAAAAAGCGAGCAACGGAGCCCTGCAGAACATCATAAAGATATCGAGAGATGAAGCTGTGTCCTCAGACTTTATCGGCGAGAGCCATTCCTGCATTCTCGATGCCGACTCAAGTCTACAACTTAAACCTAACTTTTACAAACTTGTCTGCTGGTACGAGAATGAGTATTCGTACGCGTGTAGAGTTTTGGATTCGATATTCTTTCTGGAAAAACAGACACAGTTAGAACTAGCTAAAATTGAAAAAGTTAAAATGAACTTGCCAAAACATGACAACGTACAACAAACTGATAGTTGCAAGAAGGACGTTTTGTGCAGCGCTTCACAGGATACTGGCATAAAGAATAAACAACAATCTCGACTACTGATGTTGAGGAAACCTGTTTCGTCGCACAACTCGGGAACAACTAAATCTTTAACTGGCAATAAGGATACTAAAAAGAGAAGTGATATATCTAAAGTGTGGAATGATGAAAAAGAGTCCATGAAACCTTTAGGGCGTCAAAATAGAAGTTCCTTTTTTCATAGCTGCGTAGCCATCGGACCGCAAAATGAAGAAGAAATTGAATGTATCAAAGCACATGAGCGTCTGGAAATGCTGAAATTGGAATTTACAAAGATGGTCAACATTACCGAAAATCTTCTTAAAAAGTCGTATGTCAACATAAAACCAGAAAACCAATCATTAAGTAAAAAAGACGTTAATAAGTCTGCCAATATTCTTCCAGATACAGAAGAAATACAAAATAGTTGTGAAACTTTTACAGAATTTTATGGCAGTGTCCACAAGAGTAGTAATTTGTTTGACATGAGTGGGGACTATAGATTTAGTGAGGCGTCAAGGAATAGCAACGTTGGAAATAAAACCGAAGAACTAAATTCATCAGAGACGAGGTCATTACAATTTCAAACGAGTACACCGAAGAAAAATAAGTATGAATATCAAAATAAGTTGGTTATACTCGATAATGAAACTAAAGACAAGTTGGCATATAAATATGTTAATCCATCTGCCGCTTCTGTTGGTTTGAGATCCGCATACACCAAGTCTAACAGATTTTTACCAGATAAAATAATAAGGATTAATGATGATACATCCGAAGGGACTACACGTGATACTAATTTAGAAATTAAAGATAATTCACCCCTAAATGTTAATGTACAACGCGTGCAACGTTGTTTGGTTGGGAAGAACAAGAAATATGAAGTTAATGAAGAGCATAATATGTTATCCATCATAAAGCAAAATAAAGTATTAGAGCCTAAATTAGAAAAGGATAATCTCAAGTGGAAAACCAGAATAGGAACAAGTGATAGCGGATTTTTTTCATTATTTAAAAAGAATAGTAATACAGAGGTGTGTGGCAATAATAATGTAATGAAGGGCTCTTTTAGTACGGCCAATAATAATGATAATACGAACATTGAAATAAATAAACTAGTCGACAGTAAAACAAATGTAAAAGAAGCAAAAGATTCAAATAAAATGAATGACCTAGATAACATCAAGACTGAGAACGTTGTAATGGAAGAATTAGTCACAAAAGGTGACGAAAATTTGAGTTCACTGCATACTGATAAAAACCTTGAACAAAAATCTCTCATAAATGCTACATTGTCTTCGCCCGAACAAAATTTAGTCGAATCGGATCACACTTCAAAATGTGGTAGCCCAGATAATACGAGCATTATAGTCAGCAACAGTGAAGTAAAATATAAACAAGATATTTATGATAAACTAGACAGTGTTAGCGGAACCGACTCAAATAATTCTTTTCAAATACACGAAAGAAAATCCCAAATAATTAATATTTCAGATTTAACAAGTTCTTTGGAAGATTTGGCACGCTTAGATAAAATATGCAAAATAATTGAAATTTCAGATGAACTCTCGGACAAATTATTTTCAGCTCTTGACAACTCCGAAGGGGTTGATGTAAAAAGGCAAAGATGGTCATTCAAAGATTTATGTGAGAGAATAAAATTGGATGATTTTTGTGAAAAGATTTTTGGTAAAACGTCGTCTTAATACTGTAATGTAAAGTATATAAAAAATTAAAAGTGTAGTGAAAATTAAAACAGTGACTGTGTTGATAAATTGTCTTTATTGCAATATATTTATTTCATCTTTCATTCAGTAAGTACAAAAAGTAGAAAACATTCTAATAAGGCACCGATTTAGTGTTCTTAAAGCAATCTCAATGCAAACTATCACAGCAACTTGGTAAAAATATCAGATCTTTACGTATAAATTGTCCAGGTACATAATATTAACAACTAAATTATTTCGTATAAAAATATATTACTTCTGAAATGCGTTTTGGTTATATTCAGAAAGCATCTCTATAGTAGAAATTTTGTAGACTGATTCAATATAAAACAAAAATCCTGTTATTATAATATTGTTTGATCTTATTTAATATATAATGATATTTCTTCATCCAATGCAATTGAACAAGAAAGACAAGAAGTTAAACTATAATTATTTATTCGGTTCGTAAGCAAGCATATTGAAGTCATTGAAAACAAAATTGTTTAATGGTTCGAATACGATATAAACTACTTACTTATAGGAATGTTTTTGCACGATCTAAATTGAGAAGCGACTGACTTACATTATTAGTGAGTTCTTTAAAGATAAACAAGCAACACCCGCGGTGGCAAGAAATCAGTTATTTATTTATTAATCAATGTCACTTGTGTCGCTACGATCTACAGCTGGAGGCTGGTGCACGTTGCGATTATAAAATACATATATGGCTTGCTTAAAATATCACGTTTACCTTATTATTTGGGAATTTATTTAGAGGTCCATAAAAACAATTATGGACTTTCTGTCCGTTAAAAACCAGCCCTTTCATGTAATGTCACAATGTAACAGCGCCTATTTTGAATCTCGCGTCGTAACTTAGTATAAATGTCAGACCTTACCCGTTATTATGATAGACTAGCTCAGTATTCCGTAGCAGCTTCATGTTCATTTGTATGATAGTTCTCGGGAAGAGCGCGTCGTCCATTTCGACGAAGTCTGCTATGACGACGTTGACGGGCGCCGTGCCCTGCCCCCGCGGCGGGCCCGGCTGGAAGTCCTTCGATATTGCGGGAAGGACTTCGTCTTTGACGGGGATAGCGCATTTGTCGCGCAGGTTGGAACGCCATCTGTAATGTATTGTTAGGGATTGGCATTCTGTGTTCTTGTATTTGAGATAATTTGGTATAGGTACATCACATTGGTAATTTCGTGATTTCATCATCCTGGGTCCTCTTGAGCCTCCGTGGGACTTTTTGACAAAAGAAAATGTTTTGTGACGTCATTGTACAGATAATAGACACATCACATCACTCGTAACAAAGGACTTTATGTCAGTGTCATAAGCGCTATTATTGAACAGTAAGTGTTCACCTTGACGCGTGGCTAGGAACACGAGTTATTATAATTACTCAACAAACCTGAAGACTATGAACTTGGGCGTGGGCGTGAGCACTGCTTGGTGCACGAAGCCCATGCCGGGGTTTCATCTGCCATCCCTAAAAGGTACTGCAGCAGGTCACTTGCCTTCTCCGCCAATGTATGCGGCTGCCAGAACTCGCCCGACATGTACACTGACTAACCAACCTGAACACTATGAACTTGGGCGTGGGCGTGAGCACTGCCTGGTGCACGAAGCCCATGCCGGGGTGTCTCCTGACGTCCTTCAGGTACTGCAGCAGGTCGCTCGCCTTCTCCTGCCGCGGCCACGGCGACGGCAGCGTCTGCGGCTGCCAGAACTCGCCCGACATGTACACTGACTCGTGACGGTATACCACTACAACCTGCAATAAGTATTGTAAAATTGGAAATTTATAAAAGCAAATGTAACGAGCCTAGAACCAAGCCAATATCAATGTGCTAAGCGCAATATCAATGTGCACTTAGCACATTGATATTTCAGTGTAATTTAGAACTTATCTAAAGCGATAAAAGTTCGAAATGACCTATTTAAGTAGTTTAGGAAGCTTAAGGTTTTACATAGTGGTATGAACCGCACTTCACATACGTTAGGTCGGCGGTTCGAATCCGGGCCGACACCTCTGGATTTCTCGAAAATCTAAGTGTCGATTTGTGCCATTAGCTCAGCGGTGAGGGAAAACACCGCGAGGAAACCTGCACATTCAGATAGTTTCTGACTTCAGTTCAGTTAGATCTGAATGTGTAACCATGATCCAATCTGTCTGGTTCCCTGCTAAGGGTAACAAATGACTGATGGCAGTCGCTTCACTGTAATACCCATACTCGCAAAATCCTGGATTATGGTCTAAGCGGACCCCGTATAGAAACGGGATAAACGCTAGGAGGATGAGAAAGCTTGAAGATATAAATTATATTTTTTGTAATATTAAGTATGATAACATTTCTTAAAATCTACAAGAACTAAATTATGTAACTACCTCCTAGAAGTGTTAAACTCAATATATTATAATGTACCTGCTGTCTCAGTCTGCTAAGTGAATTAAGTGTGACGCGCTGAATATCAATCTGCCTGGGCACTAGGCGTGGTCCGAAGAAATTGAGCAGAAACCTCATTAGTCTCTGGTGGTCCTCGGGCTCAAATGCATAGAAATGTTGAAAGTCCAATATCACAACCTGGAATTATAAAATCAAAATAATTATTTAGTTGTGACCGAAGACAGACTTGAGTAAAACTTGTTTGATTTATGTGCACCTAGTAAACATTTCCAGAGACCACGAGTAACGGACATCCCACCCAAAAGTCTATTATTGGTGAAACAGACAGGGCATAGGGGAATTGTAAATACATTGGTGTTCTTAATAGACCAAAAATGGTTCCAGTGACAGGTAGACAGACTGCTTATAATAATAAAAAATAATGGTAGGAATGCAATATGCAAAAAGCTTTCAAAATAAGCAAATAATTTTTACCTCTCCGGGGTGTGAATCCACAAAGTTTCTGACTTGATTCAGTGGTTCATTGATTTCTCCAGCATACAACCCATGGGTAAAAAAGAAATTCTGTTCACCTTTCTTTGTTGCTAATCTCAAGTCAAGGTATCTGAAATATCCAAGCCAATTTTGTTAATTATTATCCTACATATTTATGCAATTTTAATATTTAATGATTGGTCAATCAAATTATTTCAATATTAGCCCATTAGGTTCAATGAGTTTGTTGGGTTTTTCTAACAAATTACTGGTTTTCGTAGAAATTAGACGTCGCACCAAAGTCGAAGACGTAGGTATGCAGATAGCAAGGCTGAAGTGGAGGTGGGCGGGACATTTGGCTAGACGACAAGACCAAAGGTGGACGAAACAAATCACAGAGTGGTGGCCACAGGGTGCTGTGCGATCGCGAGGCAGACCACCAGCCCGATGGTCAGATGAGATCGTAAGAATAGCCGGGGTCAACTGGATGAATATTGCACAGGACCGGAACAGCTGGCGCGACAGAGAGGAGGCCTATACTCAGCAGTGGGTAGACATGGGCTTAATGGATGGATGGATACTGGTTTTCAAAACATATTTGATTTCAATGAATCCATTCAGGTTTTTGACCTGCTGTGGAATGACATTAGTATACATAATTAATTGTTATTAAAATCAACACTGTGAACATAAATTCTATAGTGGTTTGAGTTAGTTAAACTAACTGATTAGATAAATAATCAAGGTGCCCTAGAAAACAGATGTGTTCTGTTTTATTCTGTTATTGTATTATGATACTTATAGGACCAATATTATTTAACATCACATTATCAGTTTTATCATTTGCATGCCCTTGTATGCCGTTTATACTTATTAGATTATGTTAATATTATGATTGCTTGTAAAATAAACCACAATACCTTCAGCATAAACAAAAGGGTGTTTTAACTTGCAACATTTTCAAATAGTAATCAATTTCTGAAAAATTTTAAGCCAAAAAGTTAATAGATTAATTTAGATGGTACCTAATGCCTATGAGAAGCTGCTGCAATGCGTCTTTTACTTGGGTTACTGTCCAGCGAATGATCGTACCTCGGAACAAAGGGAATAGTCGATGAAGAATAGGTTCCGCGTCTGGGGCCAATTCACTCTGCCGAGTGATACCATATGTCATAGAATCATGACTACCTGGAATTATTAAAATTAATTTGTTAATTATAATAAGTTTACTTCGATATACCAAAATATTTCAGGTAGGTTGTAGTAATGTATTACAAAACAAACCTATTCTTTGCTGCATGTTAAATATATTACTGAAGTAATTTTATTTATTAGCCTGGCTTAGATTAAATTAAATTAAGATTTAGGCTTAGATTAAGTTAAATTAATCTTAAATATTTTGTAGTTAAATGTAGAATTTAGATCTAAATTGTTTGTTTGCATTATGTAAAAGTGTCTCAAGTCCGGAAATAAAGGCTTTATAATAATTATTATTATAATCTTAAATATAAATAAATCTCCGAATTTGGATAAACCTCAACTGCTTTGCTTATAAGTAATGAACAATGTCTTGTTGCCTTCATACAAAGACACTGCATGTGCCAATTTTATTTTTAATACTCATAGGCATAATAACTCATTCAAACAAAGTCATCGATTGGAAGGGCTGCAAGACCATCGACTGTTTATTTAAACAAGTCCAAGGTAAGTAACAAAATTATTAAAGGAATGTAGGTAGTTAAAGCAGTTTACATAAAGTTAAAACTATTCATATTTTACCTGGTATAGCTAAATAGATAAACGGCAAGTCTTTCAATTGTTCTGGCAGATTTGCCATCCAATATTCCAAGTTAATAATTTGCGCTGATCCATTGTCCATAATTAAAATAGCTGAAAACAAAGAAAAAGTAATAATTCATTATTAATGCTTTGTTTTAAGGAAAAAGCGCCCAAATGATTAAACAAAGCTATAAATTATCGTTTTCCAGGACTACTAACTTTTTTTAAGCTCTTCCACACACGAATCACTGGAATTCCCAAAGTGAACCACATGAAAGCCCCAGGCATCACGTCATCCTATCATACAGCAATTAGAGTTTAGTTCGCCCCATAAAGGAGTTAGTTACAGAACTTCTAGTATTCTCATTGTTGCTGGTCACTAAGTAAGCAGCAATAGGTTTAATTTCTCATATAAATTCATATTCCAAATTATACACAATGAAGTGCATTCGGTCGCTGAAAACATTTATCCGCTAATATTCGATTGGCCCCGGAAGTGCATAAATAATTTTAGAGAGAGTGCCTATTAATTTTGGTAGGATAATACTTTGAAGGATATAACAGAATTATTTTAACGTTTTGACGAAACGTCAATGTCAAATTACGTTTCGTTCAAAGGATTTTTTTCTACAAGTTTATGAAGTAGACATTTCAAAAACTTTAAACTTTATAAAACTTATCTTTCTAACGAGAATAATTCAATTAAGGTAAAATCGCAACTTCCTTGATGTGATGGTGCAACTTGGGCTATTGTACAGCGCTTTATTTCATAGCCACAAAAGTGTCAAAAAAAAAACACACATAAAAGGTTCTTTTTGTAGGTAAAGTAGGTCAATTAAATAAAAATAATATTCTAAATTACTTTTGTTAGTACGAATATATATAAAAGTTTTAGCTCATACCTACTTAAAAATCTGCATATACTTCACTGCAACCGATTAACAGAGTTCAAGAGTTCAATTAGTTAACTGGCTGTATAATAGTAGATAGAAATGTTACACCGTGTCTTCCATTTACAGTTTTCATGGGATATTAATTATACTTTTTCAAAATTATTACACCAGATTGTCCATATTTGTAAGGAACTCACTAAATTAATAAATTATTCAGTCCTGGTGATCATATAAAGGGGGTATTTAAAGGAATATTAGAAAACCGGCGGTCATTAAATGTTATTAATATAATAAAAAATGCTTACCCACCAGTGGATATTAATAAAAGTCCCAATTTCATTATAAAATCACGCACTATTTGTCACTAAAATATATTTTATAACTAAGTAGCGCAAATATTTGCGGCTACCCACTGATCGTGACTTCAATTGTAAACAACCGTTATTCTATACTTGAGTCTTATTATAATTTTATATGGGTTTCTATCACACGTATGTGCGTCGACTCGTGAGATATACTAATGAACTTATCTTGCAGGTTCTCTGCAAATAATCTCCAGTAAGGTTGTTAATAAGGCAAAAAGTAATCATAAGCTAACCGTATGTCGATTGCTTTGTTTCGGATTCACGATACAACTGATTTAATTCACGGATTAGGTGAAAGGTAGGAGGTAAATGGAGTAAAACGGGTGTACAAGTTTTTGTCACTCGGGTGAGATAATTTTAACATTAACCTTGATTTTTTGTCATAAGTATTTCCCATGACTTACCTAAATGTTGGTGCTTAATGGCGTTTTAACCAGAATCATTTAAAAGCGTTTATGCGTTGGTAGATATTAAAAAACAAGGATAATACTACGTGTTAGGTAAAGTTGTACATTCATATTTGAACCACAATTAAATTATGGGAATGGATTTCTTTTGAATTCCCAATTAAATTATGGGAATGGATTTCTTTTGAATTTGGAAAATCATATTCGTTACGCAAACGTAGTTAATTACGTTTGCGTAACGAATATGATTTTCCACTTTAAACTTATGTTTGTTAAACAGAGCACAGGGTTGACAACCCTTCCCAAATAAACAACGGATAAAATTAGATTCTTAATAGCTAAAGCCTAAAAGGACTTGTGGCAAGTACGAAAGTAGGTACAAGATAGAAGAGACATAGACTGCAGAGCTGAAGATCGCAGATGCAGATGGACAGCATAAGGTACATCAGACCAACGTTTTCATACTACGAGAACTTAAGATAACATCGCAGCTGTCATCCGAGAGTCTGCGCAGAGAGATACCTTGGTCACATAGCCCAGGAAAGATGGTGACAAACTAGAAAAACTCTTTGTGACTGACAAAATAGATGGATATAGGTCGCGTGGACGTAGCCCGATAAAGGCCCGAGGAAGACCGTACACGAGAAAGTGATGCAGAAGGGAGGTCACGACCCTCATTCCTGAAGAATACGACGCAAGGAGGAGGGGGTACAAGTTAGTTGAAACTGGTCAACTCAGGGGTCTGAGGCCAACGCGCTACCACCCCTGAGATCAGGGGCATTAAACTTTAACGACATTATTTCCTTCATTTTGCAAAAATTATATCATACTATGCATTTTAGATCTACTGTTTAGTAAGTAGTAAACTTACGTCAGTAAGAACAAAGGAACCAAAGTTTTGAGTACTTACCTACTGAATACGTTGGAGGGTTTATGGATCACGCAAACAAATAAATAATATCTACCTATTGCACTGAATTTTCGTGTTTAGTTAGGCCTTGACATCAAAAGGTTACATACATAGCTCTGATGATCTAGCTTATTTATATGTTCATATCATTTTATTAAATTCATATAGGTACCTATTATATAACAACATAGCTCTGATGATCTAGCTTTTTTATATGTTAGTAATATTTTATTACATTCATATACCTATTATATAACATTTCTTGGGGTAAGTACAAGAAGGCATGTTATGTTAAGCATGTTTTGAATCTTTTTCCTATAATATTTAACTTAACTATATCCACTCCTTTTGTGAATTTTATTAAAATGGCAACTGTGTTTTGGTTCTTGTACCTATAACTATAATAATGAAATGAGTGCAAAGCT
Organism: Nomophila noctuella; assembly: GCA_958496325.1. Classification (NCBI taxonomy): domain Eukaryota; kingdom Metazoa; phylum Arthropoda; class Insecta; order Lepidoptera; family Crambidae; genus Nomophila; species Nomophila noctuella. The sequence goes on from OY292497.1 coordinate 10,845,964, forward strand.
AGACAATAGCCACTTGCACCCAAGAAAGACTAACATGCACATTTCCTTTTGTTATCAATCACGTGTTTTAACCGTTACGAGATGCACAATAGATTTTTTGCAAAAAAAGTTCTCATATAACGGAATGAACATGTAAAAACGTATCAACTTATCTATTAAATTTAAATTTAAAATTTACCTTATATATAGGATTTAAAGATTTTGGAATAAAATCGAGTCTTAATTTTAACTGTAGGTATGACGCACTGGTCGGTTGGCTTGGGACACAGAGGAATGTAGAAAACGAATAAGACAAGATCATCATCATCATCATCATCATCAAAATTTAAGAGCGTTGCTGCTTGGTGAAGCAATCTCCACTCCTCTTTGGACTCTGCGACGTCCTTAATTTCCCTATACGCCTTGACATTATGCCTTTCCTTTATTTGCTGGATGAAATTCCTTCTCGGTCTTCCCCTCCCTCTTCTTCCTTCTACTTTCCCTTCAAGACCTATGCCTATGACAAGGTCATGGATTTTAAAAGCTTAAGAAGAAGAAAATAATCCTATCTCTCGATGAGTAGGTAAGATGTCCAAACTCTGTATGGCGTCCATAAAAAGCCTTGAAAAAGGGCAGGCAACGCATTTGCGACCCTTGTGGAGTTGTTGATATCCATGGGCAAAAAATGTGTTTTGTGACTAGCACATTATTGAAACCGCCACCAATTGATGACTTTTCAGGTCGAAGTTTATGTCATCAATCAGGACAGTTTCCTTTATTAAACTGAACTGACCCCCCCCCCCCCCCCTTGCCAACCTACCAACCTGGAGCCTGGGTATTCCCATACGTCAGGTACCTATACCTATGTGTGACTCTTACATAAAAAATATCGACATGGCTGCCTGTTCATTCGATAGATGAGTAGGTACGTGGGAAATTTACTTATTCAGTACCTACATACCATTTTACAGGGTTATCACATCTCTATACCAAATTATGTCATTACTTATTACTATAGAGGTAACCTCAACCTTAACTAACACATCTGAAAGGATAACTTATCTCATATTTTTATGTAATTATTACAATATTCTAGAATATTGTAACAAACTTGATATTACAGAGACTTGGATGAATCTTTTTGAAAACTTATTAATATAAAAAGTGTTAGTAGGTAGGTACCTAAGTAAACACACAACACAAGGTAGTATTTCAATTCTAATCGGTTCATTGAAATCTAAAAGCCATTAAAATATCTTACCAGTTTTTATTATGTAAATAATATAAGAATTGCGTCTGTCACCATCATTGACAATTAAAATCTTGTTTTATAAAAGTGCGTCATATTCATAACAATTCCACCCATATAAATGGTATGTGTATGATAAATACGGAAGCATGCCTTCTTAACCGACTTTATAAAAGCAGGAGACAGGAAAGGCAGTTTATATTAGGACAAACTTTATCGCTATTACATTTTGGGTAACTTATAAATCATGCTTAATGTTTATAACAAAGTCCAATGCACAGATTTTTTTGAAGCAGTTCTAACTATTTTAAAGGTTGTCGTTTAAAAAAAACTTCTGTAAACGGCACCATAATCTATTTTTATGAAGGAGCCACCCTGTGCTGTTTTACCTGCGGACATGAAAAGAGATAGAGCACGACATCGCAAGAAACCATATAAAGCTTTGTTATTGTTATTTTATGGATACGTTATAAGCTTTTATTAAAACCTTTCCGTATACGTATGAATGATGATTCACTATGCCTTCATTATGTAGGTAGCTGAATTACTATGATAATAGGAATGCACTGATTGTATGAATCCGGGTCGGGTACCTATTAAAAAGTCCTTATAGACGCATTTAAAACTATCTGATTTATTAATTTATGTTTGAATTGCTATATAGGTACATTGTGTACTTCTGCTTAAAATCGTCGTTTTAATGTGGGTAGGTATGTAGATTCCTCTTAAGTAAACGTTATTTTGAAGCAGTACGTGCCTACCTACTAAATGAAAGTCCTCTTTTAGATAAAGTCCTTAAACCTGGTTAAGAGCAATTATTGGAAATATTCTGTTAAATGTACCTGCCTATATCTGCTGGGTTCTAACAAAGACTCGTGGGTAGTCTTCAACTGTCGAGCTTTTTATAACCTGAAAAAGAATGGTACCTAACTGGGTTTGCCTTACAAATGTGTCAGCGAATATTTGCCTTACACCTGCATGCTTCGATTACCTATAGGTACAGTTAATGAGTGTGGACAGGAAAACTACGGTGTGTGGCACGTAGCCCAGAATACACCGCACACACAAGCATTCGTCGAAGTTACCCGAGCGCAAATCGATGTCAGCCGAGCCCCGCGTGCTTGCCTGCTCGCTCCCTACCACATTATCTCGCTTTCGCCACGCCACAACATCACACGACCTCACAGTCCACGTTATCGTCCACATTGGTACGACCACTCCGTCGCACTGCGTAAACAACGCTCCAAAAACTCATCATAACCCTACACCAAAACCAAATTCAATCGCTTGCTGTGCCCTAAATATCTGAAAATGAACAAAATACGGTCCGGTGTGAAATAAAAAAGCTCGTAGCGATAGTTTCTTGTTTTGTGTAGAAAAAAACTGCATCAAACTGTATAACTACTGTGTGGTGTTCCCAGTGAGATGCTGGGGGAAAGTGTTGGTTGACAAATTGACTCAATTCGTCAGTTGGGACATATCGCGAATGTGTATTGAAACGTTCATCGCAATCCACGGGCGCACTGCTATGCGCCACGATTTGGTGCATTTTATAAGACACACATCCTCAGACCACTACTGCGAAGGAAGACTTTAGTTATCCAAGCGGGTAAGGCTGTTTTACATTACATTTGCACACACGAGTAACTGCTGCTGCACAATTGCATAGGTATGTAAACAGAGGAGAACGCGCAAGGTCTCAGTTGAAAGGTGAATAATTAATGAACAGGTAAACTTTAACACACAAATAACTGTCTATTCAATTAATTACAACGGAGTTTAACTACCATGAATTCTTAAAGACTACCCGCTAATTGGAAAAGCATTTAGCTAGGTACAGCTAAGAATTTGTAAGAGAATTAATTAAAGCAACAACACGCACAGGTGAATCCTTCGTTGGTGAAACAAAGGATATTATTGGAAATACTGTTGCACCTTACACGCAAGCTCTTTCTTTGGTTCATCTCAACGATTTTATAAATAACAGTGACGAGACTGCATTGATGACACCCTTACAAAGTATGTATTTATAAATAAGCTAAGTGGATTACTTCAGTTCACAGGAAAAACACCTGTACACGTATGTAGGGACCGGATTTCAAACAAAAATATCATATTGAAAACAAAAAGAAACAAATGAAAGTTAGGTAGGTACTTTCACAAGCGCATCAGGATTTGGAAGTACAAACAATGTAAGTACATTATGTATATTGCCTCTCTTCGTAATGCAAAGGCCAATCGATGATTTGAAAATAAATTTTAGAAATATTTCATTAGAATACAATAATAATGATAAAGAAGACACAATAAACTTTAAACACAATGATAAAAAGCTAAATGATAATTCACGTACGTACCTACTGCTATCAATCGACCCAACATACGTACCCAACCCAAGCTTGTGAAGTTGTGTTTAAAAAGTTATTTTGTATCCAGTTTTGTCTGGTAAATACCAGTTCTGCAACGCGTGGAATAACTGTCGATGACGGGTGGAATAATAAGAACAACAATAATTAGTAGAAAGCTTATCAAGATACCATTATTGTCTGGCATCCGGGTTATCTGACAACCTTCGGTTGTATTCTTAGACGGGACAAGGGATAGATAACATAAATAATAGTCAAAGCTATCTTAAGAAATTGCAATGGTCTGCATTAACGACATACTTCGAGGCGTATCCAGATAATTCTGTATTGAGTACAAACAAATGTGGCGTCTATTCTTAAGAATCAGTTCCAATATATGCAACTAGCTTTAAAAGAAACACATGGCCTGATCCAAATCTAAATCTTCTTTCAAGGAACTCCACAAAAACTCGCATATATCCTTTCCGTACAATGTTTTCCTCGTAAATGTACATATTTCACAAGAATATTTATCTAGAGCAATAGATTAAAAATGGGAACACACGTTTCACAACGCGTCCAAAACCTGTGGGCATAGAATTTAAATAGTTAGATATGCGCCGACACCACAAAACTGACAAAACTTTGGCATTTTGTTTAACAATATGACGTACGTTAACATGCTGTTACTGCGATAAGAAGCGACTGTTGCTTCAATTTTGAAGCAGGTTGAAATATGCTTAGAGCATATCTAGCAATTTAAATCTATGCCCGTGGGCATATGTTTCGGTGTAACGTAAAAAAGTTGGCAAGCGCGCCTTTATCGTCATGGGTTGAAATACCTTCTCCTCCAGTCGTCCCGCTAGACAAACATACAAGGCAAACTGCAAGTGCACCTAGCTGGCGCAGTTGCCGTCTATTTAAATGCAGCTGCGTATACATAGACGGTTAATACCTAAATTTTCCATCCATACATTTAGAATATGCACGTAAAATGTCGCATGAGTGAGACACGAATAGGCTATGACACTAATAAGCTCACCATAGCGACTTATTCTCATACATCTTGAAATAATAAATCTTAGGTACATTTATTGTACACTAGCGGCCGCCAGCGACTTCGTCCGCGTGGGTTACGATTTCCGCACACAGTCTTACTAAAAATAGCTGAATAAAACAGCGGTTTATATGCAGGTAGTCAACTTGCACACTTTTAGGGGACTAATAACTAGGGATGAAACGTATTTACTCGACCAGGTTTTGAGCCCTGGTTTTCCCTTGCAAGTACGTAAACCAGGTATGCGCCCGAAAAACTTGCAAGACCTTCAAAGTCTTTTTACTAGAACGCACCCAAACCCAAGCGTCTGTCAGGGCTCAGGCCGCGCCGAGTCTTTCAAGTATTTAGAGCCCTTTAACAAAGTAGAAGAAAATTAAAACTTAACGCTATGAGAATAAGGCACATAATCGTATAAGCTAAATCAAAAACTTTAAAACCATCAAGTTTTTTTTTTTTGCCAATGCCATTGTAACTCTTATGCGTATGGACATAAGGTTTAATTTCAAATAAAATACCTTGAAAGTATTTTCCTGATCTTGGCTTGGACTGGATACTTTCGTCTTTTGGCTCGCTCTAAATCAAGTAGAGTGAGTGAGATAGATAGCCCACTGTCGTGCGTGGGTTGAATTGCTTGAGGTTGGCATTTAGTTGCACTTCTTGCTAACAGATGTCGTTGCTTTTTATAGTAAGTTTTAAATGTGTAACTCGCGGTGACGAGATTTTTTTCTGTTTATAGACCTTCCGCCGAGACACATTGCCAAAATTTAGAAATCAAAATAAAACATATTAATATAAAAATGTAGTGTATGTATGGATAGTGAAAAACAACAAAAGAGTTAAGGTTTCTTATTGAGGAAATCGGTTCGCGGGCGAACATAGTTTCAAAACTTTAAAGGAATTTTTACTTGCGTGCTTTGAAAGTATTTTACTTTGAAAGGTCTGCATGCGATTACGGGCGTTATGGTAACGTCATAAAGTCAATTTTCCTATGCACTTAGAAAAAACTTGGAAGTATTTCAAAACCTGGTTTTCGTACTTGGTATTTGTTGGCTGGCGTACCAGGGCGCCCTGGTACGGGATTTAACAAGTACGACTCATGCCTACTAATAACTCAAGATAGAATTAATAGTCAAATTAAGTGACGGAAAACGCTTATCAATTTTTTTTTTTTCGGTCGGACGTCGCTAGTGGTTGCAGAAGGCTCTGGCTACCTTAACAACTTAACCGGACAATTGTGAGAGCGGAAGGTTCACACTACACTAAAATTTAGCAGCGATTATCTTAGCAATATAAACAATAATCTGGAGACCTTATACATTTGAGAAATCATCTGTTCACCGCGATTCAGATCCGCGGCCTCGCCTCTAGCGAGGTGCGCCATCTATCGGCACATTTTAGAACTAAATGGTTCGCTAGCACAATTTACAATGATAAAATAAAGGAATATACAATAGCTTAAAGCCTACCTTGACAAATGGTAAGTGGTAAGTGGACTATCCAACACAAAACGTTTTGTCTATTCGAACCAGTAGTTCCTGAGCTTAGCGCGTTCAAACCAATTTGGATCTTGAGTTGCACGTGTTATTGCGAGTCAACCATAAAAGATAGACATATGCTGTTGGGGGATATTTTTTAGGCAATTTTATGTAGAATATTTCCGTCATACATGATTTCTATGTGACTTTAACCATTAAGGCTGCACACGCGACTGAAGCTTAAGAAATGGAGTAAATTCTCCCGTTTTCCCCACATTTCCCTTCACTACGCTACTCCTGTTGATTGTAGCGTGATGAAAAGTATCCTATAATATGCCCAGGAGTATGAAGAATAATGGTACCAAGTTTCGTCAAAATCCGTCCAGTAGTTTTTGTTTCTATAAGGAACATACAGACAGACAGACAGACAGACAGACAGACAGACAGACAGACAGACAAAAATTTTACTGATTGCATTTTTGGTATCAGTATCGATCACTAAACACCCCCTGATAGTTATTTTGGAAAAATATTTAATGTACAGAATTGGCCTCTCTACAGATTTATTATAAGTATAGATTGTTCGCACATTTTGTAGTGAGTTTATCTTATGAATGCATAAATAATGTAAATTTTGAAAATTTTTACTTGTTGGTAAATGCAACTCTGTTTTATTGAAATAATGAACAACGAAGATCTAGTATACCTAAATTTTCTTAGAAATAGATGCCTATATGTGTAGTTTAGGGTCGAGTAAGTAAGAAGGGTCTGTACTTGGGGTTTCAGTAATCTAGAGGGTACATCAAACTAATATACTTGGGGTTCCAGTAATCTGGAGAGTACATCAAACAAACATTTTGAGTCTGGAATCTGGATGATACAGCAAATATTGAGCGCATCCGTTATTGAAGTGGAGTAAATTCACAATGAAATACATATTACAAAGAATGTAACTTACATAACTATTAAGGAAATAGTGGAATTTCAGTCTGCATTGGTGCAGCATTTAATATTTAATACGACGACCTTGTTACGTGAAAGAGAAATCTTACCGCAACAACAAAATAAATTACACAATCAATGCAATTTATTTAGGAACTCAGGAAATAAACGAGTGCAATTGACATGCATAATAATTGTTTACGTTCGTTTTTATAAACAGTAGATATATAAAATTCATGCAATGTGGCAATAAAAACCTTCATTTCTTGATTCATCAAAACAAAATAGGTACCTATGCATCATTATTCTTCCAAGTTTCTAGAACACAACTATATCTAGAGTGTAGAAGTTACTTAGAAAGAAAAGAATAAAAAGTTTACATGAATTTCAAATGTTTCAGCATCTAGGGCTTAAATCGTAAATCAGAAAAGTTAACACGAATTTCAGATGATTCCGCATCTAGGGCTACAATCAAAATCAAAAGAAAGTGCCAGTCTCTGAATTTCAATTTCCAATTAAAGACCTGCAATAGATCATAATGCGCTATTGAATTTATCAGTGACGTCACAAATCTAACATGATTGTAAACAACGTAACACACAACAAGAATAACACGGCCATCGACATTTGAGATGCTTCTTCCAATATACTCCGATTGGGTCAAGGTATTGTTACCTCACATGTTCTAGATGTTGCTATAATTGTTTCTGCTGATACAGTTCTATTGAAATCCGACTCGGCACATATTGAGTAACATGTTATGTTTATGTAACTGTCATACAATAATCAAATGACGTTGATGGAAATCTAATTTAGGACAGATATATGCGCAGTTAATAAATTAGCATCTGATGATCGGTGATTTAGTATTTCAATTTTAAAACATGTTTTAGCATTTCTATTTCTATTCAGTTATAATGACAACACGAAAAATCCATAAATGTTTTAGTAGGTATGAATAAGTGCCTTGTTTTGTATTATATTATATTATTATGTATTTGTAACTTCTAAGTTTTTTTAGTAAATAGGTATAAGTATCAGGTTTATCAATCTGTAGGTGTCTGGCGTAAAATCCTGTTCCGCAATACCTACTAAAAGTAATACATTCATTAGAAGAAATTATGTAAACCATTGTAAAAAATGTTCTGCCAAAAATTATGTAGGTAATGATGACTTAGCTTGTTCCATGTTTTAGAAATGTTATCGGTAGGTGCCAATTTTTGTCTAGAACGGTCGCGGTCGTTTACATTTACGAATTTACGTCTGCTTTATCTTTGAAGCTCATAAACGATAAATTGTAAGCGGAAACTAAACATCATTAACAGCTATTTTGTAAATAGCCCCAATCCTGAATTATGCAAGTAGTTGAGCATTTTATAGATTTCATCCATAACGAATCCTAGGTAAGATAACGCTTAATGTTTACCTATGGGGTAAAACAATTGGTTAAAGGGTAGAACCCTCTTAATTATGACCTCTGTGATGATGAAGATAATGATGGGGTTCATCCAGCTAATACAAAGTCAGAAAATAATAAAATATGCTAACTGGTTCCAATATTAATCGATTAGCTAAGCTTACAAATATTTTACAATATACAACATAACTTAGGTAACATATTTGATAAACGTTTGAAATTCGCTACGAATGCATGATGAAGAATTAAATACTCGTTATCAGTATTTTGTTCTAAAATGTTGAATTGAATTCAGACAGGTACCTAGTCATTCTAGGTTTCGAATTTAATTAATTGTCATGTACTTAAATATACCACTATCAGTAGAAAATGTGGAATATTACGTCAACGTGTTTTTCTCTAATTTAATTCTACATGTGTTCGTTAAAGTCAAGGTCTTGAATAGGTCATATAAAATTCACACGTTAATTCTTCTTCTTCTTCACCCGGCCTTATTCCCATTTTGATTGGGGTCGGCTCTCCTAATCGATTTTTTCCACAGGTTTCGACAGGTTCTCTCTGGGTCAACTGTTGGTCAATATTCAGGTCTTGCGTGTCCTTATTTTTGGTGTTAATCCATGTGATTCGAGGTCTTCCACGCCTTCTCGGCATCCTCTCAAGCTCAAGTACCGTCCTGGTCATATGATCCGCTGGCCTCCTCATGATGTGTCCATACCATCGCAGTCGTGCTTCTATTAATTTGTCTTGGATAGGTGTAACTTTAAAAGTTCCTCTTATGTAACGGTTTGGCACCTTGTCCAGCAGTGTGACTCCAGCGGACCATCTGAGCATTCTCATTTCTGTGACGTGTAGTTTGTCGCTTTGTTTCTTTTTGAGAAACAAAGCGACACTTTAAAAGCCATATTATTTAAAGTAAACAAGATTTTGGGGTCTAACAAATCAGCATAGGTGCCCAGGGTCGTCTTGCATTGCAACTATTAGAGGCAGGGCCCTTTATTCCTCTGGTTTGGTAATCGCATGGCCCATTGTTCCATTGTGTAGGTGCCTACCATTACGAGGACCAAAAAATCACTACATAGTATAAAACAAAGTCGCTTTTTCTGTCATGTTGTATGTTGTATGTCCCTATGAACGCTTAAATCTTTAAAACTACGCAACGGATTTTGATGCGGTTTTTTTTTAATAGATAGAGTAACTCATGAGGAAGGTTTTTATGTATAATATCATCCATTAAATAGTGGACAAGTACCATGGGCGAAGCCGGGGCGGGCCGCTAGTAAAAAATAAAACATAAAATAACATTTCTTTATTAAAAACTCACATAATATCAATAGAAATACTTTTCACTGGCGCCTCTTTGTCTAGCACGTATAAGAAGATGTAATTCTTAATCGTTTACGATTAAGCTGGATTGGGCAAAGTAGGGTTGTAATTGTTTATAGAACATTCATATATCATAGAAATTACAATCATTGTTAATGTTATTAACATTGTAAATATTATATCTGTGTTATTATCAGATGAAGTAATTAATGCTCATAAGTTCAGAGCAAAGACAAGGAATTTTCCTCAAGCTGTCGGAACTCGGAAAATATAACTTCTTCGAATGATTAAACATCTAATTGCTGTCATTTCTTTGAAGATCCAATCAAAATATATATTGATAATAATTCAACGTATTCAGTCCACGTATTCGCTGTAACAAATTCCTCCTTGTTGACAATCAAGTACACGCCTTCAAAGCAATAAACACATAAATAACACGCGTGTCATTTGTTTCAGGTCGCTATTGATGGCGTTACTCCGCATCCAAGGCGATTGGCATATTTACATTTGGCTTATTTACTGCAAAATCTACTCTGCCATTATATGGTTGTTCGGTAATCACTGCCACGGAGCTGATAAGGTCCGTTCAGTGATAACCGCTGGAGCCGGCGTTCAGTCGCCTGGAGGTCTTCATAGAGTGCGCACGCGTCGTCGCAGATCGCAACAGCAGCACCGTTCAAAGCACATCGTCGCGTTGGCACGAAGACCGTCTCTAAGAAGAATCGTAATGGCACCAGGAGCAAGCGCTGCCCACGCAATGATGGAGGACAAGGAGAAAACCCTCCATGGAGCTCTAGCATCAGGTTAGTCTCTTACTTGCGTCTGTACGAATTTTATCATTTAACATTGAACGTTTTTTAGTGCTTTGTATCCGGCTAGTTTCGATGCTTTAACTCATTACCGGTACACTATTCGTACCAGAGTTATTTTAACTTACTGATTATTTAGAATACATTGTTTTTGCTCGATATTTCTAGTAGGTATTTTGGAGAATGTGTAACGGCAAAATCCAAATGGTGCTTAGATCTCCTAATGGATTCAACAATTAAACCTCGGCTGAGCAGTCATGTGACTTTAGCCGTTGTTAAATACTTTTGTGTATTCAAGATATGGAACTACGAGTCTTCGTACGACTTGATTTTTTTGGAAGTCAGCTTGTAAAGCAGACCATTCTCTTCCGCTCTTGACTTCCTGGCATCGCGTTAATTTAAAGGTCACTTAAAATGAAATCGAATAAACTTGGCAATTCGTGATTCATAACAAAAAATATATGTACTTAGACTTTTTAGATTTCGGGTTTTTTTAAATGAATAATGTCATTTTGGATATTCCGAATGATGCTGGTAATGAATAAGTCTATACCTAATTGCTTCAGTCACGACAGTAAAATTGAACAACATGTAATGTACTCTATTTACTCTTGAATTTTACAGTTACCTATTCTTAATAATCTTCATCAACTTAGGTATAAATAACTACAGTCCTTATAAAAGTATTTATATTTGTCATTACGTTTGATAAAAGTTTTATAAACAGGTCTTATAAATAAATCAAGCAGAAATGAGCACAGGAAGCCGTGATAACAGCTGTATTTTAAAACAGTGGACTGTATAATGTTGCAAAGGAAAGCGCTTTTTCCACAACATCATGATTCTGTTTTATTATTTACTATACGTCTTTTATAAAGGCGGTGGCATCCAAATCCTATGCAGTAAGGCAGTGGCCTATTAGACATGGACCAAAGAGCGAGCGAGATTGCACACATCTTTGGCATATGCTCTGTGAAGTAGTAATTATTGTAATTTGCTACCCACGTGCCAAAGCTAACTTGAATCTGAACCATATTTACAAGATATTGACAGTTACCTTCAACTGTGGCAGCTAGCCAGAAATAATACCTCATGCTGATAAATAAGATGATCAGAATTTGGCTGGTTCTGCAGTCACCAAGGCCTCGCGTGACAATATTGGCAGATTTGGTGGAGAAACAGAATTGTAGATGATTACTACTTTGTTTTCAAATAATAAGAAGTGCACCTTTGGATTTCAAAATAATGGTTGATTAGTTACTGCAGCAATTTGTTGTGTTAGCATGTAAATCTAATTAGTTAATTTCTAAATTTAATTCAAAATTTCAGCAGTTTTTACATCCTTGAAAGTTTTGCACAATAAATATGTTAAAATCTGTAATTTTGACAAACTAACAAAACGAGTATTTACCGACATGTTAAGGAAGTTGATTGGAGACAAAGTTTTTTCATTTATTTATTAGGTATTTGGGTTCTTCATTAATTCACTTGTTCTCCACTTTTTGCTATCAGTCAAAGGGGGTCTTTTTCCTTTTTTGCACATGTAAAACCTAAGTAATTTGCTTAGCTACATAATGTATGTATAGCCATCTAACTAAACCGGTCTAACTAGTCAAGAAAAAACGATATCTTGAATTATGTATTACATCAGACAGAACGATTGACACCACGAATTTACCAAGATGGCCGCTTGTTTCTTGTTTATTCTAATGGAATTCCGTTGGGGTTCAAACAGCAGTTAAGTCACGTTTGTGGGAGTGTGCCGGTTGTTTGTTAATGCACTTTCCCTGCAACGAGTGCTGTAATCAAGTAGTTTTCCGCGGCATGAGTAGGCATCATGATCCGACGATAGGAACCCATCCCGAGCAGAGTTCGCGCGTATCTCCGTCGACGTATAAAAACAATGCCACGCAGGTTTCCGACCTCTCTGAATCAACCGCTTTAAACGATGCACGGTCACTGATTAATGCACTAAGTTATCAGGATAGTCTGACGTTGAACGGGTGATGTATTTCATTAAAGGAGGCCGATTTTCAAACCAATTATAATAATTTATGCATATCAAACCCAACAATTATAGTCTGGAGGCCGCACACTGTTATCGGAATATGAGCTTCTGATAACCGAAGCTCAGAATGTTCGCATAATCATATACCTACAAATCATTACTGCCATGCCCAGTACCAAACTATACTAAATTTATAGTATGGTAAAAAAGTAGTCCTTTTAAGTAAAATGACTCTTTTTACTCCGCAAATATTCATAAGGTAGTTATGATTATTTCCGGAGAACTTTTAAGACACTTTTAACTCCATAATCAAAACATTAAATTCAGATATGTCTATTATAGCAAGTCTTGACCCTTCCCGACGTAACGACATGTTATTTTTACGCATTTGCCGAAAATATCCCGTGAAAGAGTTCTATGCGAATTCGCAAACTTCACATTTGTCGTTCGAGCGCCGCATGTGGTTCCGCCTCAATGAAAATTAAAATTATCGGCATTTTGTAATTATAAAAATCAATCACTTAATTTTTTGATTTTCAATACTGCATAAAAATGCGTTTCTCAACCAAAAATAGTCTTCACCAGTTAATACGTGAATTGCAAACGTGCGTGATCCAGAATAAAGTTGCTGACAAATATCAAATTGATACACGTGAGTGTTATTCATAACCTAGCATATTTAGGTTTGCAAACATCATCAAATTGTGTTCCATTGTTATTTAGCATATTGTATATAAATTAATCATAAACAGTGTTAATTTATTCACGAGTGTAGTCGGGCCACGGAGCAGATATGACGTAGAGCCACGCCCCCGAGCGGAGGCCATGCGCGGGCGCCGCGAACGCTAGCAAACACCACACGCCCGCAATAAGCTCATTTCACTATCGCTGTTTTTCACATCACCCATCAAATACTCGATAATGAACAAGAAAAACAAAGATAATAAATCAAAATGTTTAGTTAACAAAGTGACATCAGTGTTTTCCTTCGTTATCACCCCCCCGCGACAAGTTTATCAGTGGGGGTGTTGCTATATACATTATCGCCAAATATAAATCGTTCGTTGCCAGTTACACAAAGGCGTTGGTGTTGATGAAACTCATAATATCGTACGACCCAACGTTGATAAAGTTGTTTTTCTCGTTTGTAGTCCTATTGCAATTCAATATCTTGCTGGGGACAAGTTTCTACACTTAAATAGGTACCAGTCTTTCAACCAATCTTATTTGAGGATATTAGTTTTGGATAAAAAAAATGATTACTAGATTCGCAAAGAGATAGCATGTACGAGTATTACAGAATCACCAAATGAAGCAACATATCAACTGTTTTTTGAGTAGCTGGGTAGAGATTTTATAATATGAAAGGCATTTTTCGGGCTTGCAAAAACACAATCCTTTTTTTGCTAAAATTGGCTGACGAATAGAGTCGTGGTCGGAGGGCGTGTCTCTTCATCTTTGAGTTATAAAAAACCTATTGGTTGTTAATTGTTATCGATTAATTTAGGACAGTCACCTCTTTTAAACTTGGGTCAACAAAATATTTTTGATCTTAGTGTGGTTATCGTCATTGGATAAGCAAACGTGCCCACTTCAAACACGTCACTGCATACTTCAAACACTGTTTTTGATTAAATATTATTTAATATGAAAATCTTTATTACGTAAGTAGTGTCCAATGTTTGCAATTTGCATATTCAAACACTGACTTAGATATCCGTTTTCCAGTGATAACATCTTATTAACTTATATACAAATAACTAAGTTAATCATAACATTTCCGACGTCTGCTTAGCCATATCTTGTTTACGTCTGATCCTTAGGGTCATCAGTTCTGTGGACCACGTCAATAGGAACTAAGATGATTGGAAATAAGTGCGCTTTATTAATAGTGACACGTTATTAATGCGTGTGCACTATGCACTGCCGTCATTTCTCGAAATCTTCACAGACTTACAGCAATACATGTACCTATAGGTACCTAGATGACATTCAGAGAACTAATCAAATATCATGACATTGCCAAGGTTCGGAATGGTTTTAGCTTTGAGTGCATGTAACACGACTTCTAGTTTGAAATGAGTGGGCAATACAAAAATAATTAATCTTCTGTGAAAACCTGTCCCACCGACACTACCATGTTTTTCCGCTTCTGTGCCTGATTGATTAGTTAGTTACTTCCTAATTCCTATTTCTGATATTATACCAGTCAATAACCCCACAAGTGAAATCTGCCATGATATGGTTACATGCTGTACAGCTTGTGGACGGGCATAGCTCGTAGCAGCACATGTAGGTACATTATACATACAACAAGCCACGATAGTAGTAGCGTAGTAGGTAATGGAATGGTCCACCATAACAGAAAGAAATGAAAGTTGTTTTTAAAGCAATTTAGCAGATAAAGTTTGTGTGACGTGAAGAACCCTAAAGGTCAACGTCTTATGACAAATATTATTAAATGTTAAAGTGAGGTTAAACGAATCAATTAACTCCTACATTTCTGATTTGCCTTATGATACCTACCTAATAGATTAGAATTTCTTCGTGTGGAACCACTTAATATTCGACGACATGTCATTAATTTATCGCATTTAAAAATTACGCCGATAGGTATCTGTTGTAATTACTATACCTAACGTGCTTTAAGGTTTTAATCCTATTGTCCATGACGTGCTTAGTAACTAAGAAATTAAATATGTAATTGAAAACCTGTCCTTACATAAATTTGATTATATAACAAAATGAGAGATCCCACTAAAATGAAAAATTTTACAAATTCAATAAGGAAATCCGATGATACCTATCCTACAAAGGGCCTAGATATCAATTGACCCTTGAATGGAAGTTTAGCAATGATGCAATATAATAAACACCCAATAAGTACATTGATAGATGAAACGGAATTGATGAAATGATGCTGCAAGTGGAACAACAAATGATAAAGTAAATCATGTTTGGGAACGCGCGGCCCGCAACGTGACTAACTAAATTAAGACCAAATTAATGTGAAGACATATTAGTCTTGATCTTAATAACATACAAAATGTCTATATTCTCCATAAGATTTGGCCCTCTTGTGGAATTGGCCAAAAATAGAGCCCAACCGACGATCTCACATCAATCATGATGCTAAGTATAAATAGTACTTTCAATTGACTTTAATCCCACTGCTAGTCTTTTATTGGCTTTATAATTGATCTAAACTTTCCAGTCGTCTCTAACTCGCCTGGCTACAGCGACAGATGGCCACGTGTAGACATTGACGTCACAACATCTGATGAGAGATGGTTTATTTTCAACAAATGTCAAATAACGCTTTTGTGAATATTAAAGGTGAAATCTGTTACTTAATGACAAAATTATTTTAAGCTCTTGTAGCGAAGGCAAAAGTTACCTTCACCATTTTCATTTAGATACGATTTTTATTAGAGATAGGTGTTTCTATCATGAAATAGGTACGCCTCCGTTGTCTAGTGATGTTGCCTAATGTATTCCATATAGACAAAATGCAGCATATCAGATAATGTACACCGGCGTGTGTCCCGCACACTTAGCTACCACTCTGGCAAATCGATCGTTTCCTACGCGGTGCAAAGTCCATTCGAGTTGGCAACCAGTTGCGTTCACTACATTGGACCTTGTTACGGTTACGTTTTGAAACGTTAATTGTATGCTATTTCTGAATCTTTGTAAATCATCACGTCCCTTTCATCTATTAATGTTTTAAACTTTGCCATCAGCTTGACTGAAACAATTTTGGTTTCTTTCTTGATCAACAAAATCTGAAGTTATTTGAATTTGTATTAGTTGTATTGTATTGCAGAATTTGCAGACTATAAAAACTTAACAGATAAGTTTGTTTGAAACCTGATTTGAGTATTTATGTTTGTCACAAAACTAAGTTCTACCTATATTCTCTTAAAATGCCTTGAAGGCATTTTAGAAGGATTTCAAAGGATTAAAATCTTATATTGTTTAAGTCACTAGCCAGTTAAGCCAGTGTCATTAAACGTATATACCTACCGTAGTTCAAAACAAAGACACATCAAGAGCTAAATGCCAATCGCTTGTGTATCTACAGTTGGCGATGGATGCAAAAGAACAAACAAAATGTGAGGGCGCGCCAGCGGCCAGCGATATTATTGGTCGGCGCGTTGCTCGGACCGATATGGCCGATGTGGTGACGCAAGCTAACCAGTCGGCATTTAAAATTCAGCCCAGATGGCAAACACGTTTAACACCGCTGTTTGACTCTGTTTTTTTACACCTTTCGCGACATTGGAAAATTTTCTTATTTTACAACAACTAGCAACAATACCTACCTTGCGAAGACAATGCGTGCCATATATTACGAAAATATCAATATATTATACACTTACAATTACATGTTTAAACAGCTGTATTTGCCATTTTAGTCATCTATACAAATATTATAAAGAGGAAAGGTTTGATTTTTTGTTTGTTTGTATGAATTGAATAGGCTCCGAAACTACTTGGCAGATTTGAAAACTTCTTTCACCGTTGGAAAGCTAGATTCACCCAGAGTAACATAGGCTATATTTAATCCCGGTACGGGAAGTAGTTCCCCCGGGACGCGGGTGAAACCGCGTGACGGGCCGCTAGTAAAATATAAATTCCAACACAATTGTAGTAAACTATGTTGATTAAGGGACGACTGATGAGAATAGTAATTATTTTAATATTCATTTCATTGACCATATATATACATATAACAGTAGGTAAAGATAGATAGTGCAAAGTTAAAATGAAACATGTTGAATTGAACCTCCCGCCCATTCTTTATCATTATGACCCGGACAGAAACCTACAAGTAAGGTTAAAACCACTGATACAATTTACTATGTTGTGAATACTGAAACGCTCATATCTACAAATACATGTCTCATTATAATGATGAAAATGGTTGACGGTCGTGAATATATTACATTGAATTTCCACTTATTTCACGGTTTACCTAATATGATTAGTTCTACTGTGTCTATTGAATACCAACAGGATATATTTATGGTAATGCACGCAGGCATAATGGAAAGTGAGTAGTCTCATTTTTATCATGTACCTACCTTTTTATGGCGTCTGTTGGTAGGTACTCATCTCTTTCTTCTTACACGCTAGCTCAACTGTAACAAATGTATCATAAGTTTCTTTATCATTGAGGTAAATAAACTTACTGTAGGCAGATAACAAAGTCATCTGCATTACCAAAATAGTTTTAATCTATATGCAAACGAAGTTTTTTCTTGAAGTCCTCGATTCTTTCGTTAACAACTTTCTTCCAGACGCTTAAAACTGCAATATCTAATTCATAAGGATTGTCAACACTACGTAATCAGTATCATTGGTTTTACAAATATCCATAGGCAATGGAAGGTGATTGTGTACCATCAGGAGACATCGCCGGCCTTACTGTTTATTAGAATAATATAATTTTTGAGTTTAAGATTAACTAATACCGTATCTTCTTTACAGTGCGAGGACACTCTCGTCGTATCAGCCAGTTCGCGCCCCTCTTGATCGCTCTGGTTGGGTTGCCAGCTCGAGGCAAGAGTCAGCTAGCTCACAGACTCTCAAGACACCTTAACTGGAATGGAGAGAGCACTAAAGGTTTGTCTTTTTACTACCTAGGTACTTTTCAAGGATGTTTTGTTTGTAATTGTATGCGTAAAGTCATGCATGATACACTCTGTTCGAGAAAGTTAGTTTGACTTTAGGTTGACACGGGCTTTTCTCGAAGTTGTGGTATTGATAAGAACGTAAGCCTTATAAATCATTTATTGACTTTGGAACTTGATAATCCATAAATCACAAAGCTAATAAATCAGATTGAATCAAAGTGACTTTCTCTGAGAGATTTCAGGTCCAAAACAAAATGTGAATGACACTTATAAATTCAGTAATAATTTCATTGCACTCAAAGATAACACAACTAAATATTATACTCGTATCTTCGTTAATTATATCTTGAATTCCGTAGAGCACCATGACCTAATTGACAATGTGTTGTTAGTCTTGAGCTTCATAATACATAACACACAGATCACGAGGCACCTAGAACCTATTTGTAAATTATATAATCTTTGTTTGCTATTATCTTTCACATTGTAATGTAGGTAAATAACAGATCTCGTGAATATCGGACGAAGATATAATATTTTAATACTTCTTATGTTCTTCTGTTAAATGGATAGTCACGTGAAAATATCTTCACGGGTGACCCATTTAACGAGATGACAGCGGTTATTTATAGCGATAAGCAAATGATCCTTGGAGATGTTCGTATTTTGTATCAGGTATATTTACAAAGTAGGTTTACCTAAGCCTGTGCCTAAGCTATATTGTTACTTAGACAAGGCCTTTTAACATAGAAAATAGCAGACCTTTTTTATGACTTTCATTATTTAGTTCAAATAACCTTGTAAAGATTTAGAATAAAACCTTGGAATAGCAAATTCTCTAGTAGATTATTTATTAGGTTTTAAACTTACTTCGGTATTTTCGGTATTTGGAATCCGGTGTATTTTAGTTCTTGGGTAGCTTGGTAATTTATTTAGTACTAAGCGACCCGCCCGCCGCTGCTTCGAATGGTTAAAATTATGATTTGCTCTTCTGCAAGTATATTGTGCATGTGTTCTACCTGTATATAATAGTTGTAAACCTTTAACTTGAATCATAATGCGTTTTATTATGAAGTCATTATCATAGAATCCGTTGCATAGATTTAATAAGTCAGCGTACCTATAATTACACACAGCATGACGAGACAGTTTGTTAGATTTAGTATGAAGACTTTGTAGTGATAGAAGAGATTAAAATTGTTAGCTTAGCTTGTTTATTCTCTTGTAGCGCGCACATTTAATTCAGGTCCCGGTTGATAATCGCGGTTCGGAGCTTAGCTGTGAAGGCGATTCAAATGTAGTAACTACATTTGCTTCAGGTCCCAGCAGTTAGATCTCCTGAGGGGGGAACGCATTCAGGGCGAACTGTGAATAGGCCGTTGCTTTGTATTGACGGCGTGTTGTTTGCTCCAGTGTTCGACTGCAGCGAGTACCGGCGCCGGCACATGGCGCTGTACTGCAGCCACGACATCTTCCGCGCGGACAACCAGCAGGGCTCCGCCATCCGCCGCCAGAGCGCGCGCGAGGCTGTCCAGGACGCCGTGCTGTGGCTCAAGGACGGGAACAGCGTTGCTGTGAGTGTTCCTTTTGCCATCATTATCATCAACATCATCATCAGCAGGGCTCCGCCATCCGCCGCCAGAACAGGGAACAGCGTTGCTGAGAGATAACCTTCTTTTTAACATTATCATCAGCGGGACGGCATTACCATCAGCATCAGCGTCAGATTATCCATAATCATCATCATTGTGTAAAGCGGAATCGTTTCCTTCGTTCATTACCTACACTACGTGATCAAAAAACATGAGTTTATCATTTTCAAGAATATAATTAGTTACCGAGGTATAAGCAATTTTTTGTGAAGCTTTAGTTTTTTTCAAAGGTCAATGTCCAATATTCTCGTTCTTCAAGCAACTTTGCTTATAACTGCACACAACACTACTCCGTTTTGTCCTATAAAAAAGTTATCAAGTTTTAACATCAATTGGCAAGTCAACTGGATTACGGTGTGTTTGATGAATTTCATTATTTACCAATTTAATTTCATTAAAAACATGACGCATTGTTGTTTTGTAGATTGCATCACTATAAATATATCCACTTACATCGGTAAATAAGGATAACGAGCTCATTACTTTAATTATCCGATAAGATAATCTTAGAAACTTACGAATATGAATAAATTTATTTTCAGATATTCGACGGAACCAATATTACCAGGGAGCAGCGCCGAGAGCTGAACGAGTACTGTCTCTCGGACATGGGCTTCAGGATCCTCTTTATAGAATGCGTCTGCGAAGACCAGGAGTTGTTGGAGAGGAACATCATTGAGATCCTCCACTACTCGGCCGATTACAAGAATATGAGTGAGGAGGAGGCAGTCGATGACCTCAGGAAGAAGTTGGAGCATTACATGCGCCAGTCCGAGCCTATTGACGCTGGTCTGGAAGGCATCAGCTTCGTTCGTGTTGAGAATATGGGAGAAACAGTAACAGCCCATAAAGTCGCCGGGCAGAAGGAGTCCGGAATACTCGGCTACCTATCCGGCATGCGGGGCTTACCCCAGACTCTGTACTTCACCCGGGTAAGTTATCAATTAATTAAAGTGACTTTCCTATCGCCTTACGTAACATAGTTTGATCTTGCAAATCCGCTTCATAATTATCGTGACTTAGATAAACATGTTTTCCAATTCTAGCTCGAAACATCGACTGTTTATCAGACTCGTGGCAAAATAAACTAGCTATTTACAGTTCATGGTTCGCCATTAAGCATTTCTAGAAAATCAATATGTGTATTAGTTGAGCTGTGTTTGTTTAGGTGAAATATAAACATCTGTCTTCCTGATTCATGTTTATTCTTAAGTGCGAGATTATCAGCTGAAACATCGTGGAAATCTAAAGTAGTACTCAATCTTGAGATACCTACCTTACCCACTTATCTGTACAAAATATTGACGTCCTTCATCTGAAAATACTTCAATTAGAAGTTGTTTTTAATATTATTATATAACTTCCCACGATTTTGAAAAACAATGACGTTTACATTTAGTTTCGATCAATAGTTAAAATTTTTTCTTTCTCCACCAAACCAACTTTCTTTTTTATAAATCTTAATCCTGATATGTGGAAAGAAAACAAAAATAATCTCAGTTCTCGCAGCAACTAGATTTACGCTCCTCTTGATTCATGGATAACATTTGCGGTCATTTCGTTCCCAGAGGTTAACAAATCCAAACGCGAAGTGGGAAGAAAACTAAATAATATTGATTTTTCCGAGTCTGATTAGAAACATTCGTTCATAACTTGTGCCAACTGCGTAAAAAGCCGTTCTTACATTCTAATATTTAGACAAGCGCAAAATATAATCTTTTGCGATATTCTTAAGATTATCGTGAATTATCTCATGACATCTAGGATTTATTTTGAACCTTTGCTTCCGCATAATATCTGTCTGTAGTTTCGCAGCGATGACTGTAATCCCGTGCTTTATTTCATCATCCAATTTTATCAAGCTTTTTTGTTATCTGTTTTACACACTGTTATGCCTATCGCAGGCTATTGTTTTTGTTTCATAAACAATTATTTTTTCAATGTGATGACAGTGTATGATGACACTGCGTCATTCATCATCATCATCATCAGCCTGTTGATGACCACTGCTGGATGTAGATCTCCCCCAAATTGTTTTTTACCAAATTGTGACCATTCTGGGCAAGCTGGCTGGTGACAGTATGGTTAACGATAAAATACAAGCATAAGCAAGAAAAATATTTCCCTTCACCGCTTCTTACGTAACCTACAAGAAGAAACAACTACTTCCCAAACGGTAGCTCTCCCCTTGTTACTTACTGCATATTTTTCCTCCAGCACGGTGAAAGCGAGTACAACGTGCTTGGCCGCATCGGGGGTGACGCTTCGCTCTCCCCGCGGGGCCAGATGTACGCGCGCGCCTTGGCCGAGCATATGAACTCCTTGGCTACTCGGGAGCCGCTCACCGTGTGGACGTCAGAGCTCCGTCGCACCAAGCAGACGGCGGCTGACATCAGGGCGGCCAAGCGAGCCGTCAGGGCGCTCAACGAGCTCGATGCTGTAAGTGACGCCAACTCCATATTCCTTGAATCTTAGTACTCTTGGCCACTCGGGAACCACTCACCGTGTGGACGTCGGAGCTCCGTCGCACCAAGCAGACGGCGGCTGACATCAGGGTGGCTAAGCGAGCCGTCAGGGCGCTCAACGAGCTCGATGCTGTAAGTGACCCCAACTCCATATTCCTTGAATCCTGGTACTCTTGGTAGCTCGGGAGCCGCTCACGGTGTGGACGTCAGAGCTCCGTCGCACCAAGCAGACGGCGGCTGACATCAGGGCGGCTAAGCGAGCCGTCAGGGCGCTCAACGAGCTCGATGCTGTAAGTGTCACTAACTCCATATTCCTTAAATCCTGGTACACTTGACCACTAGTGAGTGTGGACGTCGACGCTGCGTCGCATCAAGCAGACGGCGGCTAAGACGGTTGTTAGGGCGCTCAACGATCTTGATGATGTAAGTGTTGTTGTGGAACTTGATCCTAGTAAACGCTGAAGATCCGAACTGCTTAAGTTGATAAGCTGTTAGGTAGAGGCTTTTAAATGGAGCCATAAGTGTTTGATGATACTAAGCTGTCAGGGCCTAGGTGTAAGTGCCGTTCGATTATTTGGGGACAGGATACAACAGGACCAATTTAGTCAGATAAAGAATGGATTTTAAGAAGGAGTTGAACAATATACCTACCTAATCGTATGATTAGAGATACGTGCGTGCAGGGTCATAAAAATAAGCATATCTATAGATTTGTATGTTTTATCACTCATTTCCGGTGACGTGATATTTAATTAGTAATTAGATAATATAGAAACGCAGATTGCATAAGGTTCTAAAAATAGTTATCACTGTTTTGTTTACAAGACAACAGATCATAACAAATGACATAATAAATGTCATGGAGAAATGCAGAATTCGAGCTCGTGCTTTATTTGTTAAATATTAGTAAAGATTTAGGAGGATATTCTAAAAATAGACAGTGTTAGTTAACTAACAAAAGATGTTGTTCAACAATAGGTACCCACGATCTCTTAGCAAACCTTATCTAGGACACTGAAACGCATAAACTTGGCAAGACGCTGAATGAGCAATACCATTGTTAGATATAGCGACCTACATCAATATGCCAAGTGTATCAACGGCAATTTCCGTGACGAACAGTTATTAGTATTGTCGTAATTTATATTTAGAGAAGAGCCAATTAAGCGGACAAAAGCATCAAATGGGTTGGGTGCTGTACTAAAATAAAATGACATTGAAACCTTTTTATCATCGGAAGAGCTGTGGTGAACCGAGAAGTACCTATATGACTTCCAGTAAATAAGAGTACAGAAGTTTTCTCAATATAATAATGTGGGCATTACTGGATAAGTATTAACTTAAATTGAAATGTTATCAATGTTAAGAGTTAAGAGTATGACTAACCTGAGATATAGTAGTTCGATTTTTATTATCAGAGGTTTCGACCATGAACCAAAATGAGTGTTTGATAAAGAATCTTCTTTTATCTGGCTAGGCACGAGCTGAGTGGACTTTAAAACCAGATTCAGGCGTGATTGATCGATGACACTTACTCGAAATTGGATGATTGATGCATGATACCACGTGTTGTTAGCTTAATAAAAATTATACATATATGAAAAGAACACTATTTCCTTATCCTTGACTGTTATCGAAAAATTGGTCATTAAAGGGTGGGTCCTTTCACCACGTAACAACATAAAGTTTTAAAGATACCTACTGGTACTTTCTACACAGCTAAAACAATATTCATAAAAATATCTAAAAGTTGCAGTTAAAAGTTCCTAATCATATACCCAGAAGTTGTTAAGGAGGCAAATCATGTAATCATAATTCACATTGGCTATTTCATTGATAGGACTCAGAGCGAGCAAACCTACATACGTTGGTACGCACTCGTCATAATACCTATGTACAAAGTGCTCTGTGGTACTCGTGTCATAATGTCGTAAGGCATCACGTTACCGACAACGGAGTTAAGATAATTGGAATAGATTGCCATACGAGTCATTCAGGTCATTGACAATCTTTACCTCCGACCGTCTCGTTGAACTTGATACGTCAACAATTCGTCACATTAGTAGGTTACGCCTACATCAAAATTTTTTTTGTTCCTTTTCTATCCCGATGAAATTA
Organism: Nomophila noctuella; assembly: GCA_958496325.1. NCBI lineage: Eukaryota > Metazoa > Arthropoda > Insecta > Lepidoptera > Crambidae > Nomophila > Nomophila noctuella. Next base: position 10,870,445 of record OY292497.1, read on the forward strand.
AGGTACATACCCTTCAACAGTGTAGGTATTCCATATTTAAAGTGGCCCGAAGTGGCCATGCCTCCGAAAAGAGAAAACGCCACATTTCTCTGTCTTGTGCCGTTTCTTTACTAGGTATTTCACCTGAAATTAGGGGAAAGAAGCATTTATAGTATCGCCGTAAAACTGCGTTACCTACTTGATAAACACAACTCACAATTTATGACCACAAGTGGACCAAAGCTGGTAGTACATACTTGCTCCAAAAAATAATGAACTCACTAACTGAAATGTTAACGGAATGTGTAACGTCTGCAGCATTAACTGACCTAATTCATCCTTCCCCAGGGCATCTGCGAGGGCCTGACCTACGAGGAGATGCAAGAGCGGTTCCCGCAGGAGTTCGCGTGGCGCGACCAGGACAAGCTGCGCTACCGCTACCCGTGGGGAGAGTCGTACATCGACATCATGACGAGACTCCGCCCGGTTCTGTCCGCGTTAGAGGACGACCACAACGTCGTGGTCGTCGGACATCAGGCGGTGCTGAGGTGCATGCTCGGCTACTTCCTCGACGCTAAGCTTGGTGAGTAAAGTACTCTACCCGTGGGGCGAGTCGTACATCGACATCATGACACGACTCCGCCCGGTTCTGTCCGCGCTAGAGGACGACCACAACGTCGTGGTCGTCGGACATCAGGCGGTGCTGAGGTGCATGCTCGGGTACTTCCTCGACGCTAAGCTTGGTGAGTTGACAGTAACGTAACTATGAGTAGTCTACCCGTGGGGCGAGTCGTACATCGACATCATGACACGACTCCGCCCGGTTCTGTCCGCGCTAGAGGACGACCACAACGTCGTGGTCGTCGGACATCAGGCGGTGCTGAGGTGCATGCTCGGGTACTTCCTCGACGCTAAGCTTGGTGAGTTGACAGTAACGTAACTATGAGTAGTCTACCCGTGGGGCGAGTCGTACATCGACATCATGACGAGACTCCGGCTGGACGACCACAATGTCGTGGTGGTCCTTAACATACCGCCCGCTTAGGCAAGGTCGACATATGACAAAGACATGAGATTGTAAGTCTCACAGTCACAGATCATGTCAGTATCACACTTCAAAACATTGAAGCTTTACGCGTAGGTACGCGTAGCGTACTAAAACGAGGTTTATTTTTATTTTATTATCGAAATCAAAATCATACAATTTGAAGTAGCATCTACTTTACAATTTAAAAACAATTTTATCTGATACAGATAATCCTTTTGATACGTAAAAATTTACATTATTGTGAATGATAGGATCTTTGCCTTTGATATGACTTGTTACTTGCGCCACAAAACTGTGTGTACAAAGTCCAATACCTAACAAAATTTCTCTATTCTTTTGCAGATGAACTTCCATACATGAATGTGCCTCTCCACACCATAGTGAAGTTGACCTCATACGGCTACAAGTACAAAGTGGAAATGATCAAGATGCCGATAGAATGTGTGGACACACATCGCATACAACCCAAGGTCAGGAAACAGCTGATATATAACCCAGTGAAGCGTTAATTGCATGAGATTTATTGTTAAACAATGCTTACATACTAGGAAGCTTGGTTTAGCAAATAAATCGGTGATCGTCACACTTGACCGAGAATCCCAAAGTAAACGAAGGCGACACATAAAAAAAAACAATTAAATGCTATCCAATTAACGAAAAAAAAATATCCTGACAGGATTTTCATTACTTTTATATTTTTTACTAGCGGCCGCCCGCGACTCCGTCCGCGTGAATTTCGATTTCCAATATCCTATGTGTTATTCTGATGTATAAGCTATATTGTGGTAAAGTTTCATTTAAATCCATTCAGTGGTTTTTACGTGAAAGAGTAACAAACATCCATACATCCATACATCCATACTTACAAACTTTCGCCTTTTTAATAGTAGTAGGATGTTATGAAATAAAACTACTTTTAAACGGATATAATTCAATTAATTAATTTAATTTTAAGTAGTTTTATTTCATGAGTAGCAGTCGCGTAAACCTAAGAAAACATTATTTTTAATGTTTTTTATTAACAATAAATTGTTATAAAAGTTCATAAGCATATATATGAGGCAGCCACGTTTGTGGACTCAACGATCCCTACCTCCTATGGCTTAGTATTATCAGTATGAGCAATAATAATCTGCTATGACAAAAAAGAAATGCAAGATTGACTAATAACTTACTCATCTATATCTATAAAACTCAAAGGTGACTGACTGATTGACTGACTGACTGATTACATAGTGATCTATCAACGCACAGCCCAAACCACTGGACGGAACGGGCTGAAATTTTGTATGCAGGTAGATGTTATGACGTAGGCATCCGCTAAGAAAGGATTTTGATTAATTCAACCCCCAAGGGGGTAAAATAGGGGATGATCGGTAGTATGAAACTTTGTCAATTTTAAACCTATCGGGCTGATATTTTGCATACATAAAGCTACTGAGACGTAGGCATCGCCTAATTAATGAGATTGAAAAATTCTAACCCCCAAGGGGTAAAATAGGGGATGAACGGTAGTATGAAACTTTGTCAGTTTTAAACCTATCGGGCTGATATTTTGCATACATAAAGCTACTATGGCGTAGGCACCACTTAATTAATGAGATTGATAAATTCTAACCCCCAAGGGGGTAAAATAGGGGAAGAACGGTAGTATGAAACTTTGTTATTTTTTAACCGATCGGTTTGAGACTTTGCATTCATAAAGCTACTATGACGTAGGGATCGCCTAATTAATGAGATTAATAAATTCCAACCCCCAAGGGGGTAAAATAGGGGATGAACTTTAGTATGAAACTTTGTCATTTTTAACCGATCGGGCTGAGACTTTGCATTCATAAAGATAATATGACGTAGGCATCCCCTTTCAAAGATTATTTCAAAAATCCACCCCTAACGGGAAGAAAAGTTGATATAGAAACCAAAATCCACGCGGACGAAGTCGCGGGCGCCCGCTAGTTGTTTATAAAGTTCCCTGTTATTATCACGGATTTGTATAAACAATGCTTTTAATACCTACGAAAAATAATACGCTTATCGACATGATTTTCAATATTGCTGCTCTGACTTTTACAAAGTGGCTATGTTATTTTTAAATGTTTAATTTAAATCTCTATTCTGAGCCTAACGTGTTCTGTGCTAAAACTGTACACAATACCTATAGTTAACACAAATAAAGAATTATTACAGTACCATGAAAGGACTGAAAGATAGGAAACATTTAGCAGGAGAAGGAGATGAAAGATGAAATAAAATCTGGTATTATTTAAACGAAATTTTAGTATCATTCTAAATAAATTAGGGAAATTATCTTCTTGGCTAACGTCAAACGTTTCTACTGAAACGTTTTTGTATCACGTTATGTCTCACGTTTCCCTTTGGCACAGAGCGCTAAAATGTATTCTCATTTACCATGTCTATTAATTTGGCTTCTGCCGATTGGAAATACCCCGGCGGAATATAGAACGAAGCCGTAACATTTTACACGTGTAAAAACTAAAAAGATGTGGTATGCGTAGCTACGCCACACATCAACTTGGAGATTTTTTGTATCTTACTAGGTACATAAGTATACAGTTTCAGTACTGTAGCTATTAGATTTGAATGAAATTCATTTTTATGACTTAGCAAAACCAAACCTAACTATATCTACCTAATTTTATCTCAACAAATCCAACTCGCTTAACGTGATACGGTGCAGTTGAACCCAAATGAAACGAAGGTTAGATAGGTATGCCATACCTACATATTTCTGATAACGAGTAAACCAGATTGTACTTACAATCCGGCTAAATGTTATTGGGACCCCATAATTTATTGCCACTATTCTTTGGAACTTCAATGGAATAACAATGCCGTCTTTTCATTCCAGAACTGTTCCATCACACGCACCGCCTCAGACGCGCTGGTGACCGTCCCGTCTCACTACGACACGCTGCCGTCTAACCTCTGGCAAAACACCGAAGCACAAGTTTAGTTCACCGGGCGCGGGCCTGCGGGCCCGAGGCACCCGCCGCATCATCCACGGGGCTCCGCCCTCGAGGGACTCACCCGCCGTCCTCGGCCCTGAAACGCCCTGGACTGACCGAACGCGACGCCACACCAAGGGTTGCGGGAGCGAAAGCCACCCCCCGGGAACACTTTGGTGACTTTGGTGCGACCGTGACATCGCCGTTCTGTGTCGAAACGAATTAGCGTTTACTATAGTTTAGGTTTAGAGAGTTCTAGCGAATGAGCGTCGAACACTCGTAGATCTGCGATCACCCGTTTAGCTCAATTGATTTTGTACAAATTTTAATCGTGACAGTTTAAGCTTCCAACTTTTGTAATAAGACTGAAAGAACCTATCCATGATGATCCAATCGAGTCAAATTCATACAATTTTAAATCTTGCTAGTTTTGTGTTCTTAAATCTTAGTTTAAGTAAGTATGAGATAGCCTTACCTTACTATTAATGTTCTTTATTTTGAATATGAACACTATTTTTATGTAGACTTAGCACTATTGAATCTAAAGAATTATATTTTAATTTACTCTTAGTTTCATTTACTTTATATTGAAAGGCATCATTTATTGTATCATCTTTAGCACTAATATTATGCGCATAAATGATTTTAGTGAAGGTTGAATAAATGTTAAAATTAAGTGTTTAGTTTGACAGTAAACTCACTCTTAGTCTTATTAACATTATGCTTAAGGGAATGGACACTAATTTTAAGTTAAGACACTTGATAGTTTGCGATATTGATGTTTGTGCTACTTTTAATTTCACTTTTGGATTATTTTAGTCCTAAGCCGGGATTTGTATCGCAATTTTCGTATCTTTCAAGGGTAGGTATATGCTATCCATTTGCTTACTTCGTCGTATGGTGACAGTATCAGATATACATGTCAATTAGACGTAAGACTAACGTACTTATAGGTTTTAAGAAGCTCTACAGTACCTATTGTCCTATTAAGGGACTCTATTTTTTTAAACACTCTGATGGGACGCCCGTCATGTTGAACGGTTGGATTGAAGATAATTGTTGTATCTTCGTAATATCTTAAGACTGGACAGTTCAGGAAGTGATTGCCATTCGTGGCATTTAGGTGATAAATAAATAAAAAATCATGTGAACTTTTCAAAAACTATTTCATCATGTTTCAATTAGCATTTTCCGTCAGGATTATTATGAGAACGTCTAACGCATTCGTTGTGACAAACATCTATGACTTCATGCAGGATTTTATCATGTTTGGAATGTATGACAATCTCAATAAAGTTTAAATAAATAGTTCTAAATAGTTATTATATATGTTTTATTATAATTACGCTAACTTTATAAGAAATATCAACTACCAACAAAGTGTAAACTAGTGTAAGAAATCGGTGTTGCACTGTCCTTTACTCGAAGTTACACTGATGGACTATCTTATTTCTGGTAGGACTAGATGAAGTAAAGGATACTGGAAACTGCCCCCTTAAGCAGACCAAAAGCGAATTACAACAGCCAATCTTCTGCCATATCGGCCGCTTGTCTACTATCAGTTCACCGAATACCAATACTAATGGTATCAACTTTAATTAATCAGTTCGAACGAAATACAAGCCGGGGCTCAGCTGTCTTGACATTCTCTAAATAGTCGTTACCAAGTTACGACACCAAGTAACTTCTGACTTCGCTCAGACACAACCATTGTTTTCATTGCAAGACATCGATAGCACGACTCAATGATTGATTATGAGCTCGGAACTCGTTTGAAAGTTAATCGTGATCTTAATGGTCGGTCGTATGTTCAGCGCATAGAATTATATCGTTAGATTTGCCCTCGCCATACATCGAAATTGGCACTAAAATAAGAGCGACAGTCGCTTCTTAGAACGAGACAGAACGTTGACAGTTACCCGTTTAAAACAATGGTCAACGTGCTGTCTCCCTCTTATTTTAGAGCCAATTTCGAAGTAGACGAGGGCAATTAAAACGATTTTTATATCTATGTGTTCAGCGCTGGTCATTACCGATCGTGTTCACACACGCGAAAAGGTTAGCACGACTGACCTTTTTCGAGTTGCAATTGATATTATCATTTTAATAATCGGTTGTATAGGTAATTTAAAAAACAATTGAAACAGTGACAGGCCCGTTGGTCTAGTGGTTAGAGATCCTGGCTCAAAGCCAAGGGCCGCAGGTTCGAATCCCAATAGGGGAATTTTTTTTGTGTGTTGAACAACGGCATTTGTGCTCGAGTCATGGAAGTTCATAAAAAAGTATTTAGGTATGTCTTTACGTTCCCTGGCATCCGTAGTACAAGCTTAGAGCTTAGTTTAGAGATTGGTGTGTTATTGATCCAAGGATTTTTTTATTTAATTAACTGCGACGCGATCGCAGTTAATTGATTAGGTACCTAACTTACACAAAGCGCATACAGAACTGCAATATATCATGACACTCGTTATTTATATAGGAATGCCGTCTACGTGCTAAATTATAGCGTGCCTTACATTCTCATTATGAAACCATATGTTTCAATCTCACGACTTATACGTCGTATTTATCATAGATTGCGATAACATTGTAATAACGACCAAATGCCTTATTGAGCTCACTTCGCCAGCTGTTAGATGTACCAGTTATGTCATAATCTATAACAGACTTTCCCAAAGTGGGCGATAACGCCCCCTTGTGGGCGCTGCAGGTCTCAAGGGGGGCGGTAAGAGACCCAGAAAGAAAATGGGGGCGTAGTGATTTTTAGTTAGGTGAAAAAATGGGTGCGCTAAAAATATTTATTCTCAAAGTGGGCAGTAGACAAAATACGTTTGGGAACCTCTGATCTATAACATATAGATGTTGCAATGGAAGTTGCTAGGCTGGTTTACGATTCATACAAGTATATAAGTGATTGCTAAGCAAGAATGAGACATGAATCCGTGTTAAACCGGCTAACATGAGTATTTTTACATAAATAAATAAATGCCTTAAATAAATAAATGCCTTGGACTAACACACCAATTGCCTAGCCCCAAACTAAGCTCGAAGCTTGTACTATGGAAGCTAGGGAACGGATAGATATACTTAAATACTTTTATAAACATCCATGACTCGAGTACAAATGCCGATGTTCATCACACAAACATTTGCCCCTAGCGGGATTCGAACCCGCGACCCTTGGTTTTGTAGCCAGGGTCTCTAGCCACTCTAGCAAAGTGCCTGTCAACATTGAACATTAGACTACTCAATATGACGAAAGTTTGTAATTGCTAGGATTGGTAGTTACCTAATAGCATTTCTGAATAACCATGAATGAACGGTCAAAGCGAGCGCGAGTAAACCTTGAGACCTACCTTATGTTGTCTTTAGTGTCACCATTTAACTAACTTGGCTTCTTTTGCACCTAAAGTTTGTATTATGCCTACAGGTATTTTTGAAAATGAACTTTATTTTCTTAATTTTTCTTAACTGATCAACGCTCAAATATAAGGCTTGATGACTAAAATTTAATTTTAACGATAAAAATAATAAACATCAACATAACTTTTATAAAAGTAGCAATTAATGCAGTGTTATGGGCTTAAGGCTTATAATATTTTAACTAAAAATAAAAAATGTAATGCTTAAGCGAAAGTTCATTATGTTCTTGACAACGAAACGTGTTGTGTCTTTCATCAATCTGTTTGTTTGGTGTACCTACTTAAACTTATGTACAACAATCAATTAAGTGTCAATCCATATATTGACATGACAGCGAGACGTACTTAGTTATTGATAAATTAATGGACGAGAAAAAATTATCACGCCTCAAGTAACTGCACCACCAAGCGAGACATAAATCCACACCCTTTGCTGCCCGAACAAATGTCCTGTCTGAGACATATTTTTACTTGTGTTTGTGTAGGTAGGTATGAAATGTTTTATTTAATCACAGAACAGAAAAATAGTAAATACCTATTCACCGGTTGCGTGGACTTCAAATGCTTCACATTACTTTAAAATTTTGTTATCAGGGGGGTATATTATCTTTGATTAAACACTAATAGTGAATATACCAAAAGGAATAGACGACTGAGGTGCGATTCACCAAGCGCAAATGCCATAATCTCACGGCTATGTAATCGTCGACAGTAATAATTTAGGTAGAACTGTCACCGATTACACAGCCGTGAGATTATGACAATTGCGCTTATTGAATTGCATCTCTGAACTTGTAGGGTAGCTGATGATGGCGAGTTTTGGCACTTCACCACCGCCCTACCCTCTGCCTCGTCCATTGACGCGAGTGAGAGGCTCTCATGACCGTGACTTACTTCATTGACAGATGGCGGGCCGCGACCCCGACCAGCGCGCGCATTGTCATACAAATCGTTCCGACGCGCACACGCCGCCTACCGCGCTTCCGTTTAGTAAACAATACTATCCGTGCTTCCTAGTCGGATATGAAGTGTCTGTGAGGGTGTTGAGTTCAAATGTCTGTCAAGTAAGTAGACTTATTAATATAATTATTATGACTGTTAAGATTTGTTTTTTCTGTTCGAATTTCAAAAGCTGGGAATTATTGAAAGACACTAAAGGTGAACCTAATTCGCGGAAGCTTTAAAGAAGTCCTGACTATGCACCTGAAGAAAAAAATTAAAAACATAGTGCTTTACCTTCAAATCGCAAAACTTTTTTATCAAGTAGGTACTACTTACTCTTACTGACAGTGCCTACCTAACCATCAGATTATTAGGCAGAAAATATTACCTTACCTTACCTAATAACTCGATAATACCGTGCTAATACCCTGTCTTAGTTTTTTTCCATAATTTACCTACTGCTAAAGTGGAAGAAAAGCGAGTAGAAGTATTAAAGTATTTCTATACCGAAAACCAAAGAGAAGTTTGACAAAATTTGTCCATACGGTAATATGACGATTTTATACTTGTCCCTATCGTTTGAACCACAGATAACATAACAAGGTAATAGGTTTGAACTAATATTTTAACATTCATAGGTAAATGGCAAGTGATTAAGAGAATAAAGATGGTAGGTACTTCACGCTTGTCTCAGCAACACGCTTCGTCTTATGAACAGTAGGGTCAACTTTTTAATTATGAGGCCAAAGTGCCAACAAACTACATGTTATGACAAAGTTGGCGCTTAGCAAGTTTGAAGCCATCGTATTATTAAATAATCTTCAAAACCAGTCTCAAGAGGTCTACAGTACAAAACAAATATTACGTTGTGTCGAAAATAAAACGTTGATGACACATTTGTGTACCTAAGCTGTGAGTTTGAGACATTGTGATATTCCGAAGACTATTAAAATTGTTATTTACCTTATTAATTGTTGCAAGTATTTTTTTCAGTTCGGTAACATGTTATGTACTTTGGTACGTGCTGTCCAATCATTGAGGTATTACTACTACTTATAGAGTACAGAAACATTTTCTTATAGGCACAGTTGTTCATGGAGAACAGATGCCGTCTTAGAAGTAAGTACTAATTTTATTATCGAAAAATAGCCATCTTGTGTTTTTGAAACATAAATCATTCCAGGACGAATGCTAATGGCGTGTCATTTCATAAAATGGCACGCCATTAGCTTTCGTAGTATTTTTCTTACCTATGGGTAAGAAGACAGAAAATTGACCATATTATTATCCGCCCCTTCCCTTCAAGTTGACGCATAGATTTTGTTCTCGATGTCCAGTCTATGAAGTAGTAATACCTTAATGTGTCCAATTGATTTTTTTTATTTGATTGCATCTTTAACAAGTAACCAGTAAGACGGTTTCCCTCCTCTTTGAGTTGCATTCCTCATTTATTGAGGGTCGTGATCATTGTAAGTATCAAATGAAACACGCAACAACTCTCGTGGCAATTTTAATGGAATGGTTTGTCACTGCCTTCTCCATTTTACACACTCACTCGTAGTTTCTGAAGGTTTCCTCACAATGTTTTCCTTCACCGTACAGCTGGTATGACATTACGCACATAGATTTTGATAATCCAGAGGTGCGTGCCTGACCGGATTTGAACCGCCGAACTCCCGCGTGTGAAGCGGTGCTCCTACCACTAGACTACCGAGCTCGAATTAGTACTAACAAAGATTACCCTGTATCAACATACAATCAAAGTTAAGTAATTACGAGTATGAGTATAAGTATAGGAACACACTAAACCGAAAAAACGCGACCAAAGTTCGGCGGGACTACGCCTGCAATGTAGGTATGTATTTTAAATGGAAAATGATACACTATGCCAAAAATGCATCGCCGCCGAACTTCAGCCCAGTTATTACTGCGGTTATAGTGTCCTACGCTAAACGTTATATTTCATAATACTCGTATTATAAATGCCAGTCAGTCATCATTGATTCAAAGTATGACAACTATGATTGATCCTTATTTAACAACCTATCTGTTTATTAATAACTTGACGTTGATCAATGAAGTTGACAAATGATCATGTTATCGGCGCCAACTAACGTGATTACGTGCCTTTTACTCATACAAGTAATCAAATCAGCTAAGTCTATTTGACGACAGCCGCTGGTAAGCCGACAGTAGTAAATGGATAAACAAATATTCAAATTAACATGATCTTATGCATATTACAACACCTTAATTTTTATGAATGAAAGCAATCACTTTTGAAATTAACGAGTAAATTATCTGCGATGACTAAAACTATGTTGATTACGATTTTGTTCAGTAAATAAACGTGGGATTGTGGGACTGTGAGGTAACTTCAAAGGTCCCGTAATCCCGTATGTAATTCTGTACTATGAACATAAAGTTTTTTTTATCCCAGCATTTTATTACTAAAATCCTAAAGTGAGTTCCTATAGGTAGTTGTTTTTATTTCATTCCTCGCAACATTTTTTACATTCTATATTTCCAGAAGCCTAGTAAATACACATTAAAATCCTTTTGAGACGAGCAGTTAATTATGTCAAAAATTCACCTGTAATTTATGATTCAAGCAAACACGATAAATTGGCGTTGGTTAACGTAATTCGCCTCACATGATGCTAGTTAGTCATAATTAAGTCTCGATATGCTGTCGAGGAGTTCGCCTTGAAAACTGGATCCCAATAAATTTTTATTTAGTTACGAACACCTCGGCTTCGAAGTATATGAGGTAGACCACTTTGAAAACCCAATTTTTGAGCACCCGTAAGTTGAGTACCTGGTGTAGTCCACTTTGAGCACCTATGCATAAAATATTAAACAGGCTTGTCAAATGGTTTTGCCTAAAATTGGTGTCTTTTTGTCTCGCGTCCAACCCACCAACCAAACATGGTAATTTAATCTTGAATAGAACAGGGTCCTCAAAGTGGACTAGCTCGCTGCGATAGCTCTCTGAACAGACACGAGAAGGTAGGTAAGGATCAATATTGGCTACAAACATAGAGCAAAGTCAATATAATCAGATTAATGAATATCAAAAGATGCAACGAAAAATTTGACAGTTATGCTATCCTTCTTCTCCTTAATACGAATCACGTGTGATAGAGTAAGGTAGCATTCACATGTACTCCTGCCGCCTTAACTGTTAAGTGGGTAGACGTCATTATCGCGTGGCCTTCGTCTTCTGTTGAGAGGGACTCAGAGAGAAACAGACTTAAGTGAATTTTTGACGTTTTGGTGGGGACACCATCGTGACATAAGAAGCATCTATGGCATTCATTAATCTGAGACCAAGTTGCAAAAGAACAGCTAAGCTTGTCTCGAAATCAAGTGCACGACGTAATGTCATACAACATACAACGTACCTACTCGTATGTCACGTCACGACACGACGACATTGACGATATAGGTCGCAGTGTAGGTTGGCTGTCTGGCCGAATGTGAGAGTGATACCTGATACTTACTGTTTGATAAATCATGTTGATATCTAAGTACAGACATGCAGAAACATGTTTCAAAAAGTTCTTAGATATCAATTTCATTGCCTGACTGAAATGTAAATAAAAAAAACCGACTAACTAGGTACCACATCAATTGGCTAGCGCTAAACTAAGCTGGAAGCTTTTGCTATGGATACTAGGGAACGGATAGACGAATAACCAGGCATGTCAATTCAGGATCATAGTCGCAGCGTACCCTGGGCTCCGAGGCAATGCCCGAGGATGCAAACGGGAGAGGCGCTAGGATGATGATGATAGACATACCCGAATACTAGGTAATCATTTATAATCATTTTCATCACACAAACATTTTCCAATAGTGGGATTTGAATTCGCGACTGTTGGTTTTGTAGCCAGGTTCTTTGACTACTTGACCAACCGGCCTGTCAATATCCTAGCTTACGAGGTAGTGTTAAGACATTGCTGCTCCTCAATAGATAAACCAATGTGCACGAGGTGACCTAGAACTTACCAAAGCCTCCATAATGGACTTTCAAATGACGGTTTCGAAAATAAGTTTCAAAAGTTTTGAAAGTCGGTTTGGATTATCGTCAACTTTTGTCAATCAATCTTGTATATTAAAGTAAAGAAAATAAGTATTGATATACAACATAATGGTGAAAAACATCTTACTTAGAGTTTTTGGTAGGTCCTTAAACAAAAAAGAGGGCAGGGACTCCTTAATAGTGTAAAACAATGAATAATTGCAAAAAATGCACGTTTAAAATGTCATTAACCTTAACCAAGCCTATTAGAATCATAGACAGATAATGTTTTATTAATTGATATCAATATAATAATTAAATATAAATAAATAAAGTAGGTCGACCAAAATACTAACCATTAAAACGACTGGTGTATAAATCTGATGAGTGAAGCTTGCGAGACCCTGTTTGATGAAATATAAATAAGTAACGAAATAAAACAAGGAACGAGGGGACACCAAAACCTCGTCCGTTTAAAAAACTTTTACTGACAGGGAGACCACCCGCGCGATGGATATTCGTTTCGTTCTCGTTATTTTAAATGAATAACTTATGTTACGTTCCTTTGTTGTGCCTACATAATAACATTATAATTATAAATATATATGTCTCAGTAATATCACTCAATAATTAAGTATTACGCTGTATTGCTACATGATAAATATCAGAAGTGTCAGTAGTTTAAGTACCTAACTACCTATGCACTCTGCGATTCAATTAAGTAATAATTCTCGCCATGTTTGCTTTCAGAATGAATGAGCAAGACCTCATGGTGGCTCGTGCCATGGTGGCAGAGTCCAGAGACAACTCGCCAGGTGGCTCCCCAGGGCCTCTTCGGAAAACCGCACTCACTAAAATAGCAGATAGACTGAATACTTTTAGGTGAGTGTTTAAGTTAATTTCTTATATATGATATCCTAATATATTCTAGTATCCCCATTACATGAATATAGAGCAACAAACGAAAAACTCGTCATTACTGTGTTTAGAAATTTAACGATTTTATTTATGAGATGCAGTCCGCTCACTAGCGCCAGCCGGCAAATGTTTAGAGTCTTTTTAATACTTTCTTCTTTTTACACGAAGAAGTATATTATTCGATCTAATATTTTTAAATCTATTATTCTGTGAATCCAAAGAACTTGGAAATATAAATCGGACCAAAGATATTGGAAGTACCAAAATCTTTGAATCGGACAAGGCGTTTTTGTTTGTTGACAGCAAACGTCACTGTCCGTTTATTGTCATTTCATTTCTGAAGGATAACCTAAAAAAATTACAATAGGTACTATGTAATCTAATTTCAGTATAAATTATTATTGTAACGATGTCTTATTAATAATAAGGAGCATACGTTAAGCATCAAAGTGCCGAATATGTGTGCTACAAGTGATGTATAGTGGTAATCTCATAAATGTTTTGGTGCAAAACTTTGTGGAACTTGACGTTATGAAAATGGAGACTAAAGTAAAAGCCAAATACCCTAGCACTAGTAAAGAATCACCTGAAGACGAGGATAGGTAAGTGTAATAAACAACATGATGTAATTTAATTTTGTGCTGATATTATTATGAAAATCATATGAAAAAACTAACCCGAAAAATACACTACTGCGCCTAGGAGCTTGTTCATTCACTGATAAACATTTGCCTTCAATTAAATTATCCAACGTATCCAACCAATTATTCGAAGGAAAACCTTTTTGCACATAATCGATTTCTGTTTTACATGGGACGTATCTTATCTTTTGACTTTATAATTTTAATGCTACGGATATATGCGCGCTTGACGTTTACTTGTTACGTTAAAATAATAATAAAATCAATTTACAATCTGTGGTTTAACAACAAGCAACTGTCAAAGAAAGTGTTAAACGTAAACAACTTAATTCGGTTAAATTGCAAATAAAACTTTTGTTTTTCCTCGGGAATATCATGTTTTTCCGGGATAAAAACTACTCTATTATTTAATTCGGACTTCTAACTTTACGTCTTCCAAATTTCAAAGCTATCGGTGCAATAGTTACGGCGTGAAAGCACAACAAACAAACAAACTCACTTTCTGATTTATAATATTAATAAAGATAGTAAGGACTAGCAGCCCGTCACGCGGTTTAACCGCGGCCACGGGATAAAATATAGCCTCTGTTAATCAGGGTGAATGTAGCTTTCATGGTTTCAAAAAATTGAAAGAACTAAATCTACTGGAGAATTGAAATCGGTCCAGTAGTTTTTGAGTTTATTTGTTACATACAAGAATACAAATCTTTAGCTTTCATCATCATTTCTGTCGAAGATATTATTTATATATATGTTTATGAGAGTTCTCCTGACGATGCTACTGATATCCCACTGTTGGTAGTACACTGTCATCTAGCACATTGTAAACCTGTCACAACAAACTGGTTCGATATAGCAATTACATTTTAGTTTTATATTGGAGACTACACAAAGTGTTTAAGTGTAGCTTGAAGCCTTCCTCGACTAATGGAGTACCAATCCAATGCAAAAATATTTTTTCAATGAAACCCAGTTGTTCCTGAGATTAGAGGGTTCAAACAAAACAAATTCGTCAGCTTTATTAAATTAGTAAATGAGAGTGCAAAGATGTTTGATAGAGGGTGGACTGCAGAAACTTGTATATTATAGTAGAAATAGCAGCTGCCCGTGACTCCGTCAGCGTGGATTTCAATTTCCAATAGCCTAAAGCCTTCCTCGTCAAATGGACGACTAGCCAACACAAAAATATTTTTTCAAATCAGACCAATGGTTCCTGAGATAAGCACTTTCAAACAAACAAACAAACGTTATATGAAACGAACTTCTTCTCTACTTCAAACTAATTTTACTTTATTAAACTTTTAATTTAAACTATATTTATTTTAAGTAACTCTTTCATGAAATGGTTTTTCTTCAACAATAAGACATTCCTTTTTAGTAAAATTATTAACCAAACTATTGGGACTAAACAGTATTGTTAGTTTGGTTGTTCCTACTAACTAGACTACTGACACTAAAATGTTGCAGTAGTTCGGCGAACCGGACGAATAACCGAATTACAATTTACTGCCACTAGAGAATAATTTCTCTGTATAACTTTTAACATTTTATGTGATAAATTTGCGATGCTTTAAATTACTTTTTTAAATGGAGAGAGCATCTGGTCGCCCCTTTGTAACGACAGCCATATAGGCCCACGCATTCGCTCCTGTGACATGGTTTCATTCACAACAATACAATGTTTGTTTCCATTAGACGCCATGATTTATTCCTATTGAAAATAAGTTAACCAAAGAACTAGGTAATGAACATTATCAATCCTCAACATTTCGGTGAATCTTAAATACGATGTGCCTACACAATATTATCTTTTTAGTCTCGCAATTTTCCTGTGCTGTTTCTTGAGCCATAGGGTTGAAAGAAGAAAGAATAAAATTAGTTTATCAACATTATTTATTATTTTTAGTAGGGAATTTAATTATAGATAATTGATTCGTAATTGCTTCAGTTTTAGTTATAGTGCTCTAAAAGGGAAATGGTATACCTAGGCATAAGGACAAGGTGCTATGCAATTAATTGTTCTCATTATTATTTGACCAACACTTGATAACGCATTAGATATTATATCATCCCATCATTATGCTGAATATTTTCGTGTAAAGTCTTAATTACTTCGTGACCTAATTAATCCCGTCTGAGTATTTAAAGGTTAATGACTCCATTCACTTTGTAGCACACGTCTCGTTGGTTTGCCATAAGAGTTTTAATAATCGTGAGAAAGCAGAGGACGATCCCAATATGGCGCGATGTGGAGCAACAGGAGACGCACCATAAACGTCGATCGACATTCAGTTGGCTATTTATCACAGCCTCTGCGATACATTGTTGCCAAGTGAAAGAATTATCAATGGCATCTTTAAATATATTTTTTGTGGATTAATTTCATCAGAATCCTCTTCAACACAAAATCGATTGCATACTTTACATTCTTCAATATCAACCTATCAAATCACCAAGAAATCTCCATTTCAATGTGAATTTGATAGCAATCAGTGCCGCCTACCTATGTCCCGTACAAAATGTCGATCATAGACTAAAGTAATCTGACGTGGTTAGTTTGGAGGCTACAAGCCTGCAAGTTCAGCAACTCTAAGGGTGCGTTTCCACATAAGCTGAGCTGCGCGGAGCTGAGCAGAGACGTGAAAAAATTGACAAATCACATTGCTCAAAATACACATCTTATCTCCGCTACGATTCTGATGCTCCCTAACTGACCCGTGTTGCTCTATAGAGCCTAACTAAAGACAGAATCAATATTGAAACATTTTAATCGTAACACAATGGACATAGTTTCACAACCGCCGCAGGTACCATACCCGCCGCGCTGACTCACGTGACCCGCCAGGAATGTAACAGTTTTAGGACGATGCCTTTTGGCATTACTGACCGAAATGACCGTGCCGCGCCCACTTGTATCTTGTAGCCCGTAAACTAGTCAAATTGTGTTTTACGGTATTTGAATTTGACAGAAAACGATTGGTATCATGAGCATGAAATATGTTAGTAAGACCTACCACTATTTAAGAAGCTTGAAATAGGGACGATCTGTAAAAAAAAATATTAGTTTATTGGTAAATCTTACCCACCAACTTGGAAGATGATCTAGAAGCTCCTATCTCCAGTTTTTTTAAACAGTAGGTAGTTTTTAAACAATAACCCTGTTTCATAAGGTGGAGGCAGTAAAAGAGTAGGTCCTTGAACGAACGAGATGTGCAAATTTTGTTTTTTTCAACTAACTTTTGTTTGATCAATACATGTATGTTCTGATTAGTTGATTAATCATCTTAGATCGTTTTTAAACAACCGGTTTATCGTTCATGGTTCTTAATTCATTTAGGTCTACCTCGACATAATTTGTATCTTTATGAAACTTGGAAAATATTTTTATAAACTATATGTATCAGTTTATTGTTCTACATATTTATGTAGTACTAGCGGCCGCCCGCGACTCCGTCCGCGTGGATTTCTTTTTTTCGAAATAAAAAGTAGCCTATGTTCTGTCTCAGGGTCTAAAGATTGTCTGTACCAAATTTCATCAAAATCGGTTGCGAGGTTTAAGCGGGAAAGCGTAACAGACAGACAGACAGACAGAGTTACTTTCGCATTTATAATATTATATTAGTTGGGATTAGTTGGGATTTTATTACTAGATAGACTGGATAGAAATGCGTATCCTGGACTTCAAGGCCAAAGTCAAGGATGTAACCGGGCGAGGCGCTAGAATGATGGTGAGACTACATAGAAAATGCAATCTAATACGATATACCTACTTATCTAATACGCTATACCTACTTACGTCACTTTTAAAACATTCGACCTGCGTGTTTCGGTTACTAGTGAGTAATTAGCTAAGCACTTTCCTTCGCGATTAGTGTAACTGCCCGAGAGGACTACCCTCGTCTTTTACTGATCATAGCATTATACTTCAGGCAAGTTAACTAATATGGGCTCTCCACTCTACCCTCGGGAACATGCAGGATTAATAGTCCTAACCTAAATAAAACATAACCTTTACCTACAATTCAGCGTTCTTCTGCTCGTTGATAAACTATAATTTACAAAGAGTGTCCACATCATTATTTTCAAAAATAACTTAGGTTCCTATTCAATATATCTTTAGTTTGAATGGCAGTTATTCAATGGCAGTCTCTGGTCATGATTTGTTGTTCAAATATTAACTTTAGATAACACGGAGTGTTAAAGCAGATAAGATAGTTATCGGACTAAAATAAATTGTTCCGCCTAAGTACATACACACATACGTACGTACAGCACATAAACATAAAAATAATCTTCATTAGAAAAAGGTGTTCATTGTAGTAGAGTCGACAATAAATCTGTAGAAGAAATAAATATCTTTGTTGCTTCTGCCCCTCGTATTGTACTCTGGATTTCTAGATTGATAATTTATCTTTTATTTAATTATTTCTTCACTATTTATACCGAATATAATTTTTATCGCATTATTTCATCAAAAAGTGGCGGTGATGAACATTTCATTAAACTTACTGAAAATATTTCCTCTGAAAACATTAGTCAAACTGCATGCTAAATTACACCAACATTTAAAATGTGATGTAGTGAGCATCCATTTATTGTTTATTGCTACCAATAAGAGCAAATCAGGCTCGATGGCACGCAACGCACGCAGAGCGCACAAGACGTGCATAAATACGATGTTTATGCACATTTGTGCATTTATACATTGAAGGGAAGCCGACGGGTACCTATGGACTAATCTCCATGACCATGACTCTACTTGCGTTGGTTAGGTTTTATAGCTATCTGGTTAAGGGCATAGTGTGAAGTAAAAGGTTCGAAGATTGGAGGAGTTACAGCATTGTAAATTGTAGCGGTAGAGTTTCTCAGAAGAGTCTATGATGATGATGATGATGAGGAAAACTTTGTTTGTTTGTTTGGTTGTAATGAATAGGCTCAAAAACGTCAACTTTATTTAGTTGTCAAAAAATACAGCGTGTGTAAATTACCTACATGTTTAGTGCCCGTGCGAGGCCAGGACGCGCCTCTAGTATTAGATAAATTCTTTATTTGCTATGTACCTATGTCCATGACTCCTCCTGCGTTAGTGAAGTTTTATAGCTATCTAGATAAGGTCATAGTTGTAAAAGATTCGAGAAGTTACAGCATTGTCAAAGCATTGTTACCTAGCTGCTAAACGTGTCCGCGATAAACGCGACCCTTGAATTTTATGGCCAAGTATGTGGTCTGAGAAAGAAACAATTCGAATCCGTCGATAAGTGTATCGTAGTGGTGAAAAATAGTATTATTACATACACCAGTTACGTCGTTGGATTAAGCCCACCATCATATCATTATCTAGCTAGGTGATGATTTAGCATTAAAATAATCTGCATCTCCAGAATGATAAAATGAATATGATAAGCGGCAAAATTTTCCAAATGCACATCGCAGAGAATTGTTTAAAATTACGTTTACCAAAAGACAAAATTAAAGTTGTAGATTATAAATGAATGTGATACCAGCGGTATTAAAATGCCACATATAGTTATCGATAATTTTCGATAAACTATACGTGGCTATAATTGTTAGATCCAATAACAGAGCGAGATATGAATTTGTTTCGGTGAGTGAAATAACTTTAAAACTGATTGTTCCTAGCCAAACAGGCATTACGCTAGCGAATTATGATAAACCTCCCAAATCGGTGTCATGATCCGAATCGTCCGATCCGGGCGTGAAGTCCACGATAACGGCGTCCCAGACGGCTATTGTTTTGCGATTTTCGTACACTCGACCGAGTCGTGTTTTGCTCTGCATCGTGCGGATAGCAGCAGGGCTCAAACTGTGGCCATAGTTTGTACAGCAGTCGGTCGGGCGCTCCTCGCGCGCTCTCACGTACGGCTCGCCGCTCCGAACTCTCACGTTTCCGTGTAACTCGACAATTCACGAATTGCAACTCGTGTAGCCTTGCGATACAAGCATCCAGTCGGACGGGCTTCATGTGTCAATTTTGCAACGCGATTTCGCGCGTGCTGTAGCGGACGGAAGGTTGTCGGGTGCAAATTAACTGTCGTTTTTGGTGAACTTTTCGAATCGGATTTTCGCCTATGGCTGTTAACGGTTAAAATTTTGTGATTTGTTTTAAAATAACAGTAATATTAAACATTTTGGAACAGTGAAAATGTATTGATATCGGTTGTTGCGATGCTGTCGATGGAATCTCTTTGGTCGGGATCGGAAGGGGAGTTGACGACGCTGCGGCTGTGTAAGAGTAGTGCGGAGAGATGCGAGTACCGGCTGAGCAGGCGCAAGCCGTCCAAGAGTCTGATCCCGCAGGCCTTGCTGCACGCTCTGCCGGAGCCGCAACCCAAGGCTCACCGCCGGCGACGATCTGGCACATGGCCGTAAGTCACCAACGTCATTTCAAGTTTTAGACAAGAATATTATACCTACGGTCGAATTGAGTAATCTAATCAGTGCTCAGTTGGGGAGGGTGTGGGCTTCTTTAAAAACAGGCAGCGCTTCCGCGTCTGTCGGGTGGTTCATATCCATTGGCACCAGGGATCACTAACCATTAGGTGATACACTTGCTCATTTGCTTCCCACTTAACATAAATAAAACCTCCTTTCTTAAAGTGTGTAAAAACGTTTTAAAATAATAATTCTGGAAATAACTAAGTACTTTTTTAATATCCGTCTGATATCGCTTAATAATAGGTTCATAGGTAGCTATACAAATCATCGTAAATAATATCTACTTGTGTATCCGTAAATACGGTGGAACTTCCTTTGTAATGATACTTTCCTGTTTAATTGCCTGTATATATCATTACTGATGTCATTATAATTTACCTCTCATGCTCGTGTTTTCATGACGGCGTTTTAATAGTTGACGATACTGTATTGATTTCGTCTTTCTTTGTACGGTATATTTCGGCAAAAAATTACCACAACCCGGTTAGTAGGGAAGCCCTACGTTTTGCTAACGGACAGTAATCTCATAGAGTGAGTCCACTTTGAGCTCCCAATTATTGAGCGCCCGCAACTTTATCACCTGGCATTGTCACTATGAGCAGTGCCAGTTCTAGCTCTACCAGCGCACTGTTTGAGATTTCTACGCGGCACGCTCTACGGCTAACTAAACTTCGAACTATCGCCATGTGGCGCCTCTTTTATCCGGCGCCCAACCACCTCTTCCCTAAAACCGCTACTGTCTTTTAGCACCGATTGATATCTTTGGATTATAGCCATTAATAAATGTGCAAATTAGACTAGGCCTGGTGCTCACGTTGCGGGTTCTCAAAAATTGGGTGGTCAAAGCGGACTACCTCATCTTCAAGGCTTGCTACTGCAAAGGAAGTTATGCCCTAATTGTTACGCGTAGCTGCATTGAACATTTTTGGCCTTTATATCAATCAGACTCTCACGTCTTTAACAATATGTGTTTAACTTTCAATTCTTTCAGTTATTGCATTCATTCACAAGTTTATCAATCATCATTACGGATTTATCAAATTTCAGTGTTAATTGTACACTCGGATTTTTCATTCACCAATATAATTGTCACGCTATATCGGAATAAGTCGATAAAAATGTCTCTACTACCTAAAGAGCAATCGATATTCAATCGTATCTAATTAGGAATTGTCGATTCGATACCTATCTACAAACGTATTCAATATTTAATGCTTTCGTGACCAATATCATGCATGAAAACATTATTTAGCCGCATGTTGTATGATACATACTAGATATTTTGTCCATTCTTTGACTTTTAAGTAAACAATAAATTTGAAATAACGGTGCAATACTCGTGTTCAGGAATCAATGACAATAAAACAATATCGATAATCATTGAAATATCACGCATTGAAATTTATCTACATATACTATCATTTAATATAATGAAGCTGAACAGTTTGTTTGTTTGTTTGAACGCGCTAATTTCAGGAACTACTGGTTCAAATTGATAAATAAATATTTTTGTGTTGGATAGTCCATTTATAACACTACTAGCGGCCGCCCGCGACTCCGTCCGCGTGGATTTCTTTTTTTTTAAATAAAAAGTAGCCTATGTTCTGTCTCAGGGTCTAAAGATTGTCTGTACCAAATTTCATCAAAATCGGTTGCGAGGTTTAAGCGGGAAAGCGTAACAGACAGAAAGACAGAGTACTTTCGCATTTATAATATTAGTTGGGATGTGTGTGGAAACCGAATTTCTCGCGTATGCTAGATCTAAAATAAATCTTTACATGAAAAGATTTATGTAAATACACGTAGTTACCCATGACAATTAAAGTGGATGAGTCATGTCATATGAAATGCCGTTACCGCTCTAGTCTCACTAACATGGTTTAGCAACTTGCATCCAGCTAGACCTGTTTTTAACCAGACATTCTAACTACAATCTGTAAATTGAACATAATTACCACCAAGGAGTTTGCTAATTCGAAATCTGAACCATACATTTGCAATATAATTTAACTGTAAATCAAATTGCAAAATAAATGCTTTGACTTTATGCATTTGATTGATCATCATGAGAAGGAAATAAAAGTTTAACATTACGTGAAAAGAGTCCACTGTATTTATGATTTGTGACTAATGTATGTATCTGATGAAATGAAAGTTGTTTATTGTATTGTTTCCAGTTGCTACTTAACGTCTTGAACTTACTTGAACATATTTATAAACATTCTATTTCGTTTGCTTCATGGTTTCGTTGCCATTTTCCCTGTGTAGATATGTGATTCCAATCGCCATCATACCAATGAAGAGTTCATGAATATTGGCACATTCACTTTTCCACTGAAATACATGTGACACATTGATGCCAAGAAGGATTGTAATATAACGTTGGTTATGTTTTTATTGTAGAGTGTACTTTTATTTACTTATTAAAAATAGCCTAAAATTATTTGTAATCTTCAAATGGCCATGGCGACCTGTTATCAAAAATTTTGTTTATCAACTGGCTGACTATACACAATATGTCTTCGTGTAGATTACCGTTATATCTACATACGAAAATAATTTATAGTTTACCTATTGAAGCTCGTAGTTTTCGGCCAGTGCAATATTTAGATCTTAACTTTGCTACTTAATTATTTATTTGGTATGCTTCTTATGAAATGCAAATCTTATTTCTTTCAAATAGAACTGCTCAACTATCTCATTTTCTACTAAGTATAAAAAATGTAGAGTAAATTGTTGTTGCCAAGAGGTGCATCGTCTTCGTCTTGTATGGTTTCACTCTGGCTAGTTACCCTATTTCTTCGACCCAGATATTTATTTCTCAACGCAACAAGAGCAAGACACTAACCTTCGCATAAATTGGTGATTAACAAGTTATCACTGTTTTTATTCAGTTTAATCTGTTGCTCAGTAAGCTGTCAGTGCTCCGGAATAATTTGAAAATAGAGAAAATATTTAAGGCCAATATGTATGTACATATTTTTGGATCCAAACTACGGTTATTATTATACTTTAACTTCATTTTCATACTGGAATATTTCACAATCCTGGTTATGATAAGGGCAATAAGATTTTTTCGTAGACATGACTCGCAGTTTTTATAAAAATAACATATTTTCTCTGTCATACCTATATCTCTTCAGCACACGTCGTCACATGACTTTGATAGACAGATGAAATTATATATGTATAAATCGTAAGAACGTGTTTCCTAGGTTGGATATAATTGGCACTATTTCAATTACTTAAGAAAGCTGGTCAGTCAACAAGCGACTGGGCATGTCAAAAGATTCTTAGAAATCGCGCGCTTGCTTACTTCAACTTTCCAACATTGAAATGCATAGGAAAATGCACTAATTAAGCCCGTTTTAGTATGACCAGTTCCATCTGTATTGCCAATGCGCCAGGAGTCTCGTTCGACGTGTTTGCTCGCCGTTAGTATCCAACACGGGTGTATATTCATTTATTTATGATTAATACGAATTGATAAACTTGTCCCATACTTATTAATTCTTATGTATATTGGATGATAATTTTGCAAATGATGTCCCCTTAATCAAATTCCCGAGTGCGGTAAATTAAAACATGTTTATGCTTACTCACTGACTCGCTTAAAATAATTTGTTGTGTTGGAGGTAAAGTTGATCACAAATAAATATAGAAAGGTGTATGACCATGACTCGCCCCTCACCCCAATACGCATTAAATATGTGTTTTATGCTAATTACTTTTATCTTTCATGTTTTGCCTTGTTGAAATAGTGGATTGTCTTATTGACAACCTCGGAATTTTCAATGTATGTGTCAGACGCTTGTGTAGCCTTTTCATATGGTAACAGACAGGAGCAATAATGATTTTGTAGGATAGGAGAAATAGAATACGAATTTTAGGCTTTATTAAAAAACTACTTATAGGCTGTTTAAACTGTTCCCTGATAATATTCTGTTTAGTCTCCATCAAACAATAGTACAGATGTTTCAAAAAATGTTAATCGCGATATCACATTCGATAAGAGATATAAGCTTCAAGCTCTTGTCAGTCATTAATCTTATTGTCACCATTATTCACTTATCTTCAAGGAGCATTGGTGGCTGCGTGCATTAAATCAGCAATTATTTCGACGGCAAGGATCTGTTAATATTCATGAGTGAATATTGGAAATGTGTTATGTCAACAAGGTTTAATAAGCTCTAATCACAGTTGATACAAAACAATTATTTTTAATATTAACATTAAAAGATTGTTAATCATTGCATGTGTCAATTCCGTATAAGTAGGTATTCTTGCACTGCACAAACTTATATATTTCTTGACCTAAGGTTTTAGTAACGTGACGATACACTTGGAAAAGTTCTGGTTGATTGTTATAAAATGTAAAACAAATAAATATGAAATATTTTCCTAACTATATCTATATGTTTTGTTTAAAACCTTATCCAAGGGTTTACTTCAATCCATCAGGTCGGCTTACTCATCTGCCTTTCAACAAATCTGCATGTTTCTGGTAATTATAAGAACGTGTCTGTCTGTGAAATATGTATTTCTTCTAGGTCAAGGACTAAGCTACTGACCAACTTAACACGTAATATTTACACGACAAAATAGTACCCAGCAGTGACCCGATTATACTGTGGTCGATGACGATGTAAAGAAAGCCAACTTTAGTGCGCAAGAGTGTATTTAGCATTGGCTAATAAGCGCGCCTTGTTGTAATACCAACGTAATCTGATTAACTACGAACAGCGATATTACGTTTAATTAGCACTTTCAGGTCTATTTCAGTTACCTACTTTTTGTTAGGTTTTTAACTTCCTTCTTAACTAGACGGCTGAAGGACAACAACTCAAATAACTTCACATTTCTAAGTGGCACTCGAATTAGTAATGGTATACCCAGTAATTGCTTTATTTCGAAATAAACATAATATGGCAAAACAGTCAAATGTCCTATTTGACTGTAACCGGTGTTTATATTTGCTGAGCTCGGTGGCGAAACCACAACATAATGCTCGTGTATGAATGCTTTAAAATATTTCAAACTACAGGGTTTACTTAAGAATTACTTAGATAATGTTTTAAAATCATTCCACTAACTGTAGTAATTTTGGTGGAGTTAACATTAATTGAAGAAAAATTCATCACACACGTTCCATTGAATATCTTGGTAAGATTATTATGTTTTTAACATTTTATTGATAGTACGATACGAACGAAAATGTAATGATGACAGAATTGATTTGAACAATCCTGTCAAATCTTGATAATGGTCACTTAATGCTTTCTAGTAAATTATCCTTACGCAATGACCGCTTTCCTTCAGATGACCAGCTGCCTGCATGTCGGTCTACTAACTAAAGCACCATAAAAAACATACAAACTTCCGTATTTATGAGATTAGAATTTCTAATTCCTGCTTTTCGATGCCCTTGCCGCGGCCTAATACGGTGATCAATAATAGCATCGTCCATGTCTTATACAGTGTGTAGAATGCGTCTTATACAGGGTGTTACGTGTCGCCGCGTGTGCACATGTGTTATTCAACAGTGCGGTCTCGTGCCGTCTTGAACGATGCATTAATCGCGGTTGGAAACGCGTCTGAAATGTATATGGCCGCAGGTATATCGTCTAAGACTCTAAGCCAAGGTACTGTAATGTGCCTAGTAAAATTATAATGGAATGGTATATTTTTCCTCTGCTCTGGCTCTGACAAACCTACCTGTGTACATTTAAATTAGGGCTATGTCTATGTTTACATTTGTATTATCAGCCATAATATTCAATGGGCATATTCTTATGAACTATGTTTCAAAGTTTTGTGGAAAAAAAAAACAAAACATATTGCATATTTTATGTGTTAACTGTTTTCAGTCAGATTAATGTGAAATCACCTTAAAATAAGCTTGTTAAAAGCAATTGTAATTCGCCATCAAGATAATGAAGTTGATTTGAAAATGAGTGAAAAGGTCTTAAAATTAACTTTCTTGAAATTCCTAATTAAAATATGCATTCACAATCTAGATCTAGTTTGTGTGTGAGTCTAGAATAATGCAAAGATTAGATCTTTATGTGTTTCTTGTCTAGAGCATTTATGCTTTCGGAACTAGTAGGACTTTCTAAAATTCTTCAATTGAGTTGTGGAATTTGGCCTTTGTGAATTTTGTTGGTACAAATTACTTCGCTATTCTACTTAACAAGAGTAATTAACTACTTGAAATTTCATAGATAACATAGAATGTAACATAGACGAATCGTTACATTCTCTGAAAAAATATCGATGAAGAAGAGAGTTTTGGTCTTGGTACAGGTCTAAGGCGAGAAATATTCTTATAGCGTCCTATGAGAATATTTATATTAATAATTGGACTATTCAAAAATACTTGTTATTTATCAATGATTCTTCTCGATGATATTACCTGTGGATAAACTAAGTACATGGACATTTTTGTGTGCTACGACGATAGTCCTGTGTATCGTAGACCCCTTTGCAGAATTGGCTTTTTGTGTGCCAATAAAGACATGTGGAAGTAATGTTAGTGATAATCATTTGTAGTCGTCAAAGGAGTTGTGTATGTGAGAACACCTTGATCCAATCAGTCATGGCATGAATGAAGTAGGCTGTAATAGCTTTTATTCTTACCATCTCTGTAACTGATAAATCCTTTTAAAGGAATTCGGTAAAATTAATGCTACTGAGGTCGTAATATAAAAAAAATTGGGACGATAACTTGACGATACGATTGTTTGACTTATTGATTTGGATTATATAACCAATATTTTTTCTTCCTTCACCGTTGGAACAATATGACGATAAAAAAATCTGAATGAACTACAAAGAAAACAATACATCAACATATTTTTCTATCCTCGGTATTTTTAATATTTTGTTTTAACCTTATCCAAAGGTATTTACTACAATACGTTAGGTCGACTAACTCATTTGTCTTTCAACAAATCTGCATGTTTAAATATTTAGTTGCACTTTATGACACTAATAACCTTTTAAGACATTAGTGAATACAATGTTATTTACGTCATAACCATCTTTTGTTTTACGACTTTTCAACATTCATAAGAATATTTTGTTATTCTACGAAAAATAGGTATTTTTTGTATTTTGTGATTCTTAAGGCAAATTGAACGTTTTAAAGGGTAAATAGGTAATTCAGAAATCAATTTTTAAGCCAAGTCTATATTTCATAAAATATCTTTAAAATAAATAAAGTGTAACGAAACCACCTTTCTTGCTAAACAATATATTTAGTTTCCCTTGTGTGTGTACTTTTTACACTATTTATACAAACTACGATAGTTCTGTTTACGACTTGGTCGCCATAGTGAGCTCACGTGCTATAACAACTTTATTGACAAAAGCATTTTTAGGGTTCCGTAGCCTATCTATGGATAGGTCTTTTAAAATGATATTGAGGTTTCTAATATCACTTTTTTCTAAAGTGAATACTTTGCGTGACAGACCCTTCCAAAGTGGAAAAATGTGTGTCCCCCCCCCCCCCTCTAACTTCTAAAGTAAGAGGATGATAAAAATGAAATAAATATATAATGTACATTACCATAAAAACTACCAACGAAAATTGGTTTGAACGAAATCGAGTCAGTAGTTTTTTTAATACGTCAAAAATAAAATATCTACGGAACCCTCAGTGCGTGAGTACGACTCGCACTTGGCCGATTTTTTGACTTGACCACTATAGCAGTGTAATTTTAGAAGTTCTTTTTTTCTTCCAAGAATTTCAAACTCCTTGTTACACAATATTGTAAAATCTGTTCACAAGATTAATCGTGTTGTTAACACGAATAAAAAGTCTTAGTTACAATCGCGTGTTATTTGAAAAATATACTGATAGCATTTATAACTAGGAATGTTTATCTGCAAATATCCACTATTATTTATTGTCTCGGTACGAACCTGATGTTAGTGACGTATAGAACTTCAAGTAGATAGTGAAAGGCAATGCGGTTCAGTCCTTACACCGGCCCAATTTTCACAAGGCATTTCCATCTTTACTCGCAACGAAATAAGACTCCCAATGTTATGCAGTTCTTAAAGCAATCTGATCATAAATTGTACGAATACGAATTCGCTTTCTGCGGTGACATTTTGACCAATATGAGAAAGTTTTGCGGTCAAGGGTTAAAATGAGACCGTAGAGATAACCTCGCAAAGAGAATACGAGAACAGCAGTAAATTGTTCATTTGGGAGATAATAAAACGGACTGATTTTGTATTTGAATAAGATTGTTTTATTATTTGAGTA
Source organism: Nomophila noctuella (assembly GCA_958496325.1). Classification (NCBI taxonomy): domain Eukaryota; kingdom Metazoa; phylum Arthropoda; class Insecta; order Lepidoptera; family Crambidae; genus Nomophila; species Nomophila noctuella. The sequence continues at coordinate 10,899,113 of OY292497.1, forward strand.
CAATATAACAGCGTGTTAAGTGGATTAAACGCGGATACATGCGTAAGGCCGAATCAATCAAAAATGCATATTCAATTGTGAGTTAGGGATTGGTAGATATTTCATAGAGCTGGTTTCTCCAGTTCAGTTTTGTGAAATGCTTGCAAACTGTATGTTATTTTCTCAACTGAAGTAATAAAAATTCCAATGTAATATTTTAACAACAAGTAGCAAAGTTGTACGTGATAAATCCTAAAACTGCCCACTGCCCAATACGTTATAAATTGGATGAATCATCATTATTTTCTGAAAAACAACAAAACCTTTTATGTATTATTATCTTCCAAAGGTAGGTTTATATTTTTATCAATTCGGCTTGTTATCAGCAGCCGCACTTCATGGTTTATACATACTGCATTATCATCACTTACCATTGTTTGTGTACCATTTGAACTGTGGTCGGTCTACTGACACTTGATCATGATTGCTGATAGTTTGTGTTGTTCTAAGTTCCTCAAAGAGCATGTGATTTATAGCTTATCAGAGTACTGTATTCTTTAAGTGCTAGGACTTTAGAATACGTTAAGTTACGTTACGTGTTCAAAGTCTTATGCTTAAATGTACTTAGCTCCTAAATCATCGATCGGGGAGCGTAACACTGGAAAAGACAATGCCGATTTTTGTAGGGAAGGTGGTTTTGATTCGGAAAAAGAAGACGCCAATTTTAGGCAATTTCTTTTAAGTATCATACTCAGATCAGAGCAACCTACAGCACCTTTTGATTTCTGATGAAAACTTCTCTTCAATGGAAAAGGAAATATAAGCAGCGGACCGTATGGTGAATGGTGATGCACGTGTCCATCTGCATGCAAGTGTTGAAATCATTTTGAAAATATGCACGTATTTTGTTCTATCTCATACATAATTATGCTGCTTGATTTGCACCAACAACCAAAACAACTCACAGCACGTAGGTTTATGCTATAAAATATTTATATTTGTGCTTGCCTGACTCAGAAATAATAATAATAATAACAACTGATATTACAGCAGTAATAAAACTAGAAAATACAACATTTTTTTTATATCTTGTGAAGATGGTAAAAATAAATCATTCATAATATCTAGGTATACTTACATTTTATTACTGATTTTCACATCCTCTTGACCTTGACTGACCATGTTGCAAAATGCAAAAGTAGCACAACTTAAGTATTTCCGAAATAGGTATTAAAGTATGTTACAGTTATCTTTAGCAGTTAATTTCATTTGAGCGGACTCTGTGACCTTTAATAGGGGAAACATTCTTTCCACGAATGACCGATGTAAATGTAGAGGAGAAAGTGTAGATAATAAAGATGATACTGTAACCTGGGCGATAATAACATGGACCTCGTGACAGTTGCGTGGACTCAGCGCGGCTGGCATTATCCGCTCTCGTGTTTCAGTTAGGTACTGGCTGAACCCGATTTGAGAATATTCTTGTTTTGCCTAGCCCAAACCCTTCTTCCTATAATGAGGGTCTCAAAAAATAACCCTTACCTATTACAGACAAAGACAGCCTCATTACAAATGAACACTTATTTGGTGGATATAGTGTAAGATTAGGACTAGGAAGGAGTATAGATAAGTGAGAGTTTTGTGGCTCTTATTCTAAAACAAGCGACCCGCCCCGAATTCGCACGGGTGCAACTAAGTTAATTAGTGTTTCTCAACTATATTATGCATGTATTATACATAAAAACCTTCCTCTTGAATCACTCTATCTATTACAAAAAACCGCGTCAAAATCCGTTGCGTAGTTTCAAAGATATAAGCATACAAAGGGACATAGGGACAGAAAAAGCGACTTTGTTTTATACTATGTAGTGATAAAGCAACTGTACAGCCTAGGCAAAACAACTTTGTTCTGAAGTCGTATGTGCCGGTAACATATCGATAGAGACTAATGAACCTTTACCAGGTCACAGCCACAGCTCCTTAACATTGCATTAGACATAATGTATCTAGTTGAATGGTCTAAACGTATGTTGCTATCTTATCTAGTACTAGCGGCCCGTCACGCGGCTTCACCCGCGTCCCGGGGGAACTACTTCCCGTACCGGGATAAAATATAGCCTATGTTACTCTGGGTGAATGTAGCTTTCCAACAGTGAAAGAATTTTTCAAATCTGCCAAGTAGTTTCGGAGCCTATTCAATTCATACAAACAAACAAACAAACAAAAAATCAAACCTTTCCTCTTTATAATATTAGTATAGATTCAAAAGTATGTCGGCGGTGCGATGACCGTCCGTTAATTTTAATAGTTGAGAATGCTGGCCATATTGCTTGCCAATGCCTAGCTTAAAAGAAGTAAACTTTATCTTGTACATACGAATAGTAAAGTCGACAGTATATTATTATGATCACGGAAAAATTGCTTTATTTCCATTTCGGGAAAATTGATGTTGCTAAGGATTCTAATAGGTTTCTCTTCTTTAGCTTTAAATCCTGTCTCTCATTTGAGCAACACTCAAAAACAAGTTGTTTACAAACAGATCTTATACTATTTAGGAAGGAGACGCAAATTGACAATATGAATATTGATGATAACACAAAAGGTTAAATATTCCGGAATTGTCTACTGTTTTGTACAGTCTGTTACACCATGTTACATTACATGTCGCGTTTGAGCACTTGTATAAAAAGTCTGTTATGCAAGCGGCATAACATAAATTTCACGTAACACACTCGTCAAATTACTTTAGGAACGTATGACGTGCTTAGGAAGTTGTTGCAATTTTTCTCATACACCTGATAAAATTGCTCGTATTAAAGGCAAGCTAATAAGGATAAGTGTTACCGGTTTCCACTGGATATATAAAATTCTTTGGAAATAACTTGAATATTACATGTGCAGTTTTGTCTCGTAACAATGAATTTGCAAAAAAGAAGTAAAAATAATGCGGTACTTTATTCGATTGCAGCGGTGGCATGTCTTTTTAGCTCACTTTTTGGATCATAAATGATGTCAAATGAATTAATAACAAACTGATTATAAAATCTATATAAACACCCTTAAAGGCAGGCAAGGCATGTGCGACCTTAATTCAAAACGTCGTGGGTGTCCAATTGTCCATGGGCAGCGGTAATTGCTACCATCAGGAAGTTGACCTACTTTCTCGTTTGACTTCCTTTCTTTCATAAAAAAATATCTTGATCGTCAGCCTGATACAGTCTACTGGCGAATGTAGGTTCCCCCTAAATGAGGGGTTATGTGCCTATAGTCACCACGCCCAACGTGTCGGTGACCAGATTATGGTATAGACCTATAGAGTAAGGCTTCTAGAGCTCAGTTGAAGAGTGTACGGAGCCTGAAGAGTGAGACTGTACTGTGTGTTGTGTGCTCTGTCGTAGTAGCCAATAGGATTTTCGCCTCAACACGTGCTCAATCACACACAGACACAGCTTAAAATCCTATAGGCTACTTTACTACGTCACAGCACACAGCGCACATTTTAGCTTTGGTGGAGTCTCACCCTTAAGGCAGACAACGCATCTCGCGGAGGTGTTGGCCGCCGTCTACCACTGGACGGTGGCCCGACGGGCTGCGGGCGACCCATATACGCCCGCAGAACAGAATAAAGTCCGCGATGAGAGGCGGAGAGAAATGGTCCGGCGTTGGCAGTCGGACCTGATCGAGGCGCGGTACGGGCGACGTACACTGGACGCGCTCGCCCCGGTATTAAATCGGTGGCTGGAGCGCCCAGGAGGGTCGGTGTCCTTCCGGATGGTGCAGGTGATGACGGGGCACGGCTCCTTCGGCTCATTCCTGCACCGCATCCAACGGGAGGACACTCCGAGGTGCCATCACTGCGCGGCTGCGGAGGACACTGCACACCACACTTTAGTGGTGTGCCCGTCCTGGGCCCCGCAGCGCGCTCTCCTCACAGCGCGGGTCGGTCGGGACCTCTCTCTGCCGAGCGTAGTCTTAGCTATGCTCGACAGGGAGGACGCCTGGCAGGCCTTTGCGCATTTTTGTGAGGAGGTGATGGCAGCCAAGGAAGCGGCGGAGCGCGAGCGCAGGATTGACCATCCTGCAGGCGCGCACCGGGCAAGGGGAGGGCGGGCCGGACGCGGTAACACGCGATCAGCCCGCTCTCCCCGTGGAGGTAGTCTGCCGGCTACAGGGGCGGGGGTCCCTACGCCGGCATCGACCACGGCTCCTTCACAGCCTGTTGGGGACGGCTCGACTCGCTCGGCTGTCCCCAGCCCCCCTCCTCCTCATCTGAGGAGGGGCGTGGCCGCACTGTCCCCGTAAAGGGGCTCGTGTAGGATAGAGCTGCGGCGGAAAACCTCCGGGCTCCCGCAGCTCTGTCCGTCATCCAACACGAGTGGGCGAGTCGCTGGTGTTTTAGTGGGTATGTCCCGAGGGAAGAGCCCCACACTACCTGAGTGCCCAGGGCAGGGCCAACCGACCCCCGTCGGTCAGGTGTGCATAAGGGGGTCTCAACAACATCGAGACCCACGTCCTCCCGGCAGCCCCTAGGCTGGGAGGGCGGCATTTCACCAGCGTGAAAAAAAAAAAAAAAAAAAAAAGACAACGCATCTCCAACCTTTGTTGTTCATGAACAGCGATGATCATGTTTAAACGTTTAACTTCTTCTGGCTTAAAAAGGGTTACGATAATTTTAAAAGTAATTTATACAGGTAGGTACACAGCTAGATAGCTCATACAGCTAAGCAGCTAATACAGCTAAATAAAGCATCCTGTAACTTGTGTCCGAAGGTCGGAGCCGGCGAAGGCTGTGCCCAGGCGGCGCGGTCAGTGTTGAAATCGCGATGCGCCTATGTCGGTCAATGCTGCGGAGTTGACACCTAACCGACCGTTGCCGGTGTGGCTTTGGAATAATTGAGTTTTAGCCGTGGCTTAATTCCAATCTACCTAACTAACGAACCTATATTTTATTTGTTTTGAAATAGAAGTCCTCAAATCTCAAGAGAGTTACGAACTTTAGTTCCCATGTTTGTGGTTCCTGTGGAACTATGGTCTTTAAACCTCAAGGTCGTGTTGGTTTTAAACTTGCTTTGTGTCTGGTTGATGAAAGGTCTTGTCCGACTGGTTAAACATCAACCAAACAAGACAAATCTGGAGCAGCAAAGTTCTGGCTATGTTCAGTGTACTTAGGCTTTAGAGGCTCTACAGCAGCCAGATCATTTCCCATGAGGGTCCTACAGTGGAAACGACATGATAAAGTACTAACTAGCACCCCGAATTTAAGTACAAAAAAAACCTGTTTTTAAAATATGTACCTACATATCGATCATTTATCCACACTGAATTTACTATTTTAAAAATACCTACCTTTTAGTCTGTTTACATGTATGTATCGCATACGGCAGCCATTTTTGGTAAATTCTTGTGAATCCTACTGTAACATTACAAATAATAAACATTGGGTTATACCGCTATACCGCAAGCATCTGTTTCGTGAATAGGGCAATGGATTAAGTTAATAGAGTCAGCCGCCATGGACAGCTGGGTATATCGGTCAATGTCAGCAGTGACTTGGTCCGTAAACAACTTGGACCATGCAGTTTGCTATGCAAATATAAGTTAATAAACTGGTTTTATAAACTCTAATTTTCATATTTAATTACTTAAGAAGATTCATAAGTGCATGATGTTATTCTAATCTAGGTACGCAACACATGGGTACTCGTGCAAGTGGGAATCCGTGTCAAGTAAGTCAGTCACGTTCATGTCCCAACATCTATTAGCTTGGCGTTGTAACATCACATAACACAACATGATACTCGTAAGTTGTACTTAGATTTAAAATTGAGATTTAGAATAAGCAAGGCATGCTATAACAAAAGATACTATTATTCCTTTCTTTAGTGTAACTGCTCATTCCTTAGTAACAGAGATAAGAAAACAATGCCCTTCTCGAAATTGAACAGGAAAGGTTGGTGACCCGCAAAAAAATAAAGGAGACGTTTGAGGAACGTTTTATCTTGATAAAGCGGTTCCCGAGTCGCTTATTCGCGGCGAAAATGTCAGAAATGTCAGATAATCTCGCACCGTCAACACATCAAGGTCGCGACTGTCACTCGGGATGGAGGCTTCGTGCGCGCGCGCAGTCGCGTCTTCCGCGCTCGCCAGTCAAGTACCCCCTCACGTTATGTAGTTCTACGATAACAATAATACGACCATGCATCATTTATACGACCATCGTATTCTATTAGTTATCAAACGTTAATAGCCCTTCAAGTTCTGACAGTAGTGTGACCTCAGTGATTGTGACTAAAAGATGCAAACGCGTTTTAGTCAGTTACAACGTGTGTGTGAACAAAAAATGTGTGTTTTGTGCATCTGATTGAAATCTCGACACAATGTTGCGAAGGCAGTTCTCGTGTGAATCTGGGAAGACGGAGCTGGTTAGGGCCAAAGAGGAATATTTTGATCGCAGGTATTGTTTTATTGTTTACCTTTGATACAACCGTTAGTTAGCTTTTATCAGTGAGTAAAGAAAAATATTTTTATTTTCGGTGATTCGATTCAGAGTGATATTGAAAAAAGTGAAATGTTATTTACTCAGTTAGCCAAGAATCTCAGTTCAATCGCAGTTGTATGGAAACCGAAAATTAAGTGTGCCAAGATGATGCCAAGTTGTTGCTCTATTCGTGACGTACCTATTATTTTATCTATAAGTACTTATAATCATGAACAAACCTACGCAAATAAATAGCAAAATATACAATTAATAACATACCTAGGGGTAGTGTTGAAGTTCCTGAATGCACTTACTGTTTGAACTGGATTTACAATCTATGTTATTATATTTTTTAAGTAGGTAGTATAGTAAGGTACCAAATGTAAACAATGTGTTTATCGACTCATCGCACCAGAATTTCCTGTGACATTTACTACAGTACTTGTGTCATATAGTGCAATAAATAGTATGAAAGTATATTAGAAATAACATTTCCACAATATTTTCTTGTAATAATGTTTTTATTTTTTTTAATAATATGTGTTAGCACGCACTTCCGTGCGAATTTTTCGTAAACCTCAGGTTGGCCATTTTCCTTAAATTAGCATAAAGCACAATTTGAAATTACAATAATATTTTATTCGAAAAATCCCTCCTCCTTCGTTCCTTATAATAACACTAATCCTATTAAAACATGAAGGAGCAAAACCCACGCGTTTTATTCTACTCAAGTGTATTCACGTTATTAAATTTTATGATCACAAACAAAGACGTTGGTAAGCCAAAGTAACGTAGGAAGTGCTATTAATTGTAATTACAAATTATGGTAACAATCCGTAGATAATAGACTAACAAATAAATTGCGTTACGTAACATCCCTAATTAATGTTGTAATGGATAATTTGCCATGATTATACAAGTTTCTTGTGTTATGACATGACTAAGCATAAATTAACAATAGGATTCGATCATATACTAGAAAAAAGACACGTGCGTACATGTACATATATACATATGTGCTTACGGATAACACCATTGGGTTCCCAAATACCTAAATACGAAATAATAGTAAACAATAGGTACGCGGAGATTTATTCTCCGACGCGTTAGGGTAAGTTCGCCGGTTCGCGTCCATCGCCCAGTTCGCGTCCACTTTATTTTTAAATCCTCGAAAATAAGTAAACTGCTACATCAATCAAACGAAAAATCAATACCACTTATACCTGCATGTTTAATAGGCTAGCACATATAAACAAAAAGTCCGTACGTCAATCCAAAATAAAATGAAAAAATAATTTGTCCTTGCTGTTCCACAAAAAGTGCGGGAACGCGGGATTTTAAGAAAAAAAAATAGTGTGCAGCGGCGCGTTCGATGGTAAGTATTTTATTGTTTCATATGTATTTTGGGAAACTGAAATAGATTTAAACTTTTATAATGAAATGAGAAATAATATTAATTAAGAATTTGTTAATGTTTTTTATATTTAACTAATAAAATAAGGTGGACGCGAATTACTACATCAAATTTTCAAAATTTCCACTTTGCGTCCGGGTGGACGCACACTATAAACACAATAGACCAATTTGCGTCCACTATGTTTTTTTGTTAAAAACAATTGACTTTCTTGTAGTAATAATTTAAATGCTTAAATTCTTAAATGACAAGTGGACAAAATTTATTATTATCTTATTTTGTCTTCACTAACAACTTTATGATTTTCTGGTAGTTACTGCGACGTCGGTTCTATGGTGTCCTTAGACGACAAAATAATTCTACCATTAGAAGATATTGCATCAAACTCCAATATTAAGTGATGAAAAAGAAACTCTCGTGAAGGAGCTTACTCCAGAAATTCCTTTGACTTCATCATCAGCACCAACTGTATCGCTACCATCTTTATACCCTCAGAGTCTTAATTACAACCATTTTCAGCCACTACACAAAAGGGAACCACTGATTAATTTGAACACCACCTGGTGCTGACCAGCTGACCAGTATTTTTTTACAATGCTGGAAAAGATAATCCCAGTAGGTACTCCAGCAACAATACCTTCTGCTGCATGAAGAAAATATTAGGAAGGAAAAGCAGGAATCGCGTTATTATTAATCAATACTGATCTTAGATTAAAATAAGGAGCCATCCATTGCCGTGGAAGGGTGTCCTTAAAAAATCACGAAATGTCACAAGGGGGAGGGGGCGTAGTAATATGTATGTATATCATGTTTATTTTGTTTCCGGCAAATATGCTATACTTATCCAAAAATTTAAGTGAAGACATCTATACAAATATTATAAAGAGGAAAGGTTTGATTTTTTGTGTGTTTGTTTGTTTGTATGAATTGAATAGGCTCCGAAACTACTTGGCAGATTTGAATAATTCTTTCACTGTTGGAAAGCTACATTCACCCAGAGTAACATAGGCTATATTTTATCCCGGTACGGGAAGTAGTTCCCCCGGGACGCGGGTGAAACCGCGTGACGGGTCGCTAGTTCTTAATAAAATTATGTTCATCTAGTGTTGTAGCGTGGGGGGGGTCTTAAACCTCACCAAGGGGGAGGGGTGTGGTCAAAAAAACATCACATGATAAATGGACGGCCCCTTAACAGAACTCATAATGTTCATCTTTAAAGGTGCCAGCACTGGTTAGGTTCCTACTACATAGTTATCTTATTTTAAGTTCAATAATTGTAGCGAATTATTTTTTTAAAGTGTTAACAATGTTGATTTTTAATATTTATATTTATTCTTAAATAAAGACACTGATAGAGTACAATCTTTCTTTTCATTTTTCTTCATTACACCCCTATTATCCTTCACTAAGCTGGTGGACGCAAACTGGTCCATGGGTGGACGCAATTTAGATTTTGTGGACGCAAACTGGGTAAAACGCCAAATTCCGATATTTTTATTTTTTTGGAATAAATACAAAGTGTTTTAAGCAAATTTGAAAGTTAATCTTAAAATAGACTATATAATGAACTTATTAAATAATTTTGAGATAGATACTAGTGCTCGAATATTTTTATTTTCGCCGTCAAACTTGGGAACTGCACTAAATGGACGCAAACAGGCGAAATGACCCTACTTAGGTATTCATAGTTTTGACTACATTACAAAATATCTTTACTGTCTATTGACAGAAAGTGTTACTTCCGTCGATTACCGACAGAAAATTAATATTAAAATGTATATTCAGTGCTTATTGAATACAATAAGCACTGAATATACATTTTAATATTAATTTTCTGTCGGTAATCGACGGAAGTAACACTTGGCTTCAGTTTATCTGCACTTATGTAATCAATAAGTACTACTTAGTAGCTGAATCTAGATAATGATATTAATATTATTACGAATAATTTTATATTATTATATTTGTTTCTTTTGAACGGCAGAAGAATTAAACTCATTGTTTTCAAATATTTATACATACATGTTTAGATGACTCTACCTACATGTCTTAAATCGCATAGTACCTACGTTCTTTAAGACTACACATGTATACTTTTTGTATGCACATGTTTTTATCGTTAGTATGCATCTTTTTATGGCAATTTTGGGATGAGGAAAAACTAAAGGTCATCATCATTCATCAACTACTGCTTATACCTTACAGTATAGTGTGGTACGGTTAATTTAAAACAGTCTGGTATGTAGTGTAGGTAGACTTTTAGGTATAGTACATTCATCCATAGCTTATTTTACTAATTAGCATTTCGAAATAAATAAATATTTCGTCATCGTTCAACGCGACAACAGTTTCATCGACATCGCTTAGATGACTGGCAATCCACCACTGTGCGCTTCTCCAGAAACTTCTTGCCACGCACAACCAAACTGTGGAATCAACTGTCGCCTGAGGTATTTCCGGACCGTTACGACCTCCTCTCCTTCAAGAAAAGAGCGTACTCCCTTCTAAAAGGCCGGCAACGCATTTGTGACTCCTCTGGTGTTGCGAGTGTCCATGGGCGGCGTTGATTGCTTACCATCAGGCAATACGTCTGCTCGTTTGCTGCCCTATAGTATAAAAAAAAAAAAAAAAAAATAAATAAATAAATAAATAAATATTTACACAACATCACATACATTGATCTGACCCCGTGTTAAGTAGCATAAGCACTTGTGTTACAGACATCAGAATCAACAGTGGTATTACAAATATACTTAAATAGATACATATAACACCCAGACCAGGACAAACAGACATGTTCATGCACACAAATGTTTGTCCTGTGCGGGGATCGAACCCGCGACCTCTTGCGTAATATAGGCAACATCTTGACCATTACACCAAGCAGGTCGTCGAATTCCAGATTTGTAACGTTATTAAGTAGACAATTGAAAATATGATCATGACGTCATCATTTCTTTCTCAAACCTTAATCATGGAATAAAATAAATAGAAAATGCTCCTAAAACGCCGTAGAAAACCATCATGTAATAAAAATTAAATGTGTGAACCTAAAGTCGAGTCCAATACACGATAATAGAATTAAATTGTTTCTGGTGGTGAAAAAGTATGGATACCTAATTTCCGCAAAACCAGATGGCCGAATTATAGAGCCAGAGCCAGCTTAACCTTCCCGGTTCAGTGTCCCTCATCAACTTCTTTCCATCAAGAGCTTTTCATCAAGTTGAGTGCATACCAACAAAATTAATAAAAGAGTACCTATTAATTAACAGAATTATAAACTGGTAGTTATGAACCAGCCAGTACTTTACTTTTAAATAAATACATGGAGGTCTTCAAGGACGCCCGCCATTCTCACTGTTTTAACTGTTTTTTTGTTATTTTTTCCATAGTTTTTGTAGATGGCATAAAATAACGAGTCACTGGTAGATCGTTCGGCTCATTAGCGATGCCGGCGGTCGCGGGTTAATGTCGATGCTTTACAATTGTATTTTAATTCTTAGTCTACTCAGGGTGTTTGACAAACGGTTGTTTATTTGTTATAATTGCAAGGCCATCTTTCACCTATGAGGGGCCCTGGGCACATGGGCCTTTAAAACTCTTGTTTCACTTGTTAGGAAACGTGGGGTCCTGGGCACGTTTATTGTGCTCAGTGGGAAAGACGCGTCTGATATTTGGTCCTAAAATTGGTATAAATACCCGTGGCCCTGAATACCGCTAAAGGCTCTTCCATGAACTTAATTACTTCTTATAAAAGAGATCCATATAGATACACCCACCTCCATTAATATTGATTCAAGATAAACAATAAAATTGAAAATTGTCATGAAGGGTTTTTGTATCTCTCCCCATTTTTGGCTTTTCCATTTTGAAAATGAAGACTGAGCGTTGGTTAGTTCAAAACGCGTCGATAACTCGATACAGGCTTCATCCAGCAGGTCTGCTCTACATGTAAAGTGTGGCATCGTACGATAGTCGAACGACCGACGGTTTTGTGGTCAGGGTCACTACTTTAGCCACTCGAACAGCTCTGGCCTGTCGAACTTGTAAGTCTTCAATCCCTTTTTGCATCAGAAAAATCCGTTAAAGCATACCGGTTGAACGTTAATTAAGACAGTATACAGGTTATGCTGGACTCCAGATTTCAAAAGTAGAACTAACTCTAACTATCTGTTATAAACCTGGCGGTGTCCGGCCGGCAGCGCCTTAGAAGTCAGAAGCCAGCAATATGGCGGATTATCTAAAGCCCTATAACCATTTGCAATGTTCGTAGTTACATTTTCGATATGTTATTTGTCTGCTATGAAATGAAATAAAAGCCAGCCGAAGTCAGCAATATGGTGGACTAGCAGCTGCCCGCGACTTTGACCGCGTGGATTTCGGTCTTATACTATAGCTTAAATCCTACATCGACAAATCAAGTATCCAAATAAACATATTTTTTCAATTTGAAACAGTTGTTCCTCGTCAGCTGTATTATGTTAATTATAGATTAACTAAAGTCTCATAACCATAAGCAATGATCACGGTCTCAGTATCGATATGTATTTGTCTTATTTATATCACCCTGTACATTGATGACGGTAAATGTAATCGCGGTAACCACGGCATCCAGTGAAACTAACCACCGTCTGGTCATGTTCAGTCGGCATGTCACTGATGTCACTCGTACAATAGTTTGAAAATAAAACGCGTTCAGGTAAACAAAATGTGCGGTTATGGTTATATTAAGGTCAAGATGATTAAATTGGTCTCGAAGTGTCTACAGTACGCGGATAGTGATTTTGTTAGTTTTTTAAGCGTATGTATGTTAGTTGGCTTGTGGTTTAAGTGATACAGTGTGGTTTGAATATTAAATATTATACCCTTAACATAAAGGCTTTATGTATTTAATATTTATGAAAACAATAGATAGACAAGACAATACCTACATATTTCGGGTGTCTAGTTAAAGTTAAAACAATAGCTTAAATTATTCCCTTTAAGAAAATAATTTTCTAAGTATAATTGTTACTAACACCGGTGGATATGTTACCGAAAAATAAATGCGTTTTATTTTATTTATTTATTTGGTAATTTATATATATAGTAAAACGTTTTCGTCACTAAGATACAAAATGGCAAAATAAAAATAATGAATGTGTGTGGGTTAACGATAATGATAATTCCAAACAAATGCTTGTATGATAAATTTTACCTTGTGTAGGTACATCTGTTTGTACACATACGGGATAAAGATTTATTATTATTTTTATATAAAAATACCTCACGACTGCATTATAAAGCGATCGGTACATAAACATTGTACATTTTATCTACATGCACAATATATTTATATTGCTTATTGATTTTGTTTGCTGTGAATATTTTATCATGTTATTTTTTCTTTTCAACATTATTTATTATATTTACATATTTTTTCACATAATTTTCCACTCTAATAACGAGAGGTCCATGTTTTTCTTATGCTGATAACTGTGGGGACGTAGGTATTTTCTGATAACATTTCTACAACCGATTGTTGGCTTTAGTGCTCGAGATTAATTACATGGTCAAAGAGCGGTCAAAGCTAATGGCGAATCAAATGCAAAACAACATCGAAGAAAAACTGTGAAAGAAAGAAACCTATGTTTTTCAATCTAAAACCTTGTATTTTTTTATGTGCTAGGGAGGCAAACGAACAAGCGGGTCACCTGATAACGATAGTCAACCACCGTACAAGGGTCGCAGATGACGTTGTCTGTCTTTAAGACCCCATACTCACCCCCATACACCTCCAACTGAGCTCTGGCGACCTTACGCGCCAGCAGAAACATAGCACAACAGTTACGAAGTACTACTTCACTGTGGTCTTCTGTAAGGTGGAGATACTTCCCCAGACGAGCGGCTCATTCGATTGGTAGTTCCAGAAATCTCTACCTCTCTTTAAACTTTTATTAAATTAAACCAAGCAAGTAATAACGTTCACTTTTGTTTTGTTACAGGAGAACTAGATCCCTGAACGCGCCGTCTCCCATACAACAGTTTGGACCATGCGGCAGGATAATGAAGAACTCGGCAATGGTCATGTAAGTTCACTATTCATTACTATAGCATTAACACTTATGTAGGTTTTCTTCACTATTTAGTTTTTAATAAATATAGTAAAATAACAAAACAGTAAACCTCTCCTTTGCGCCCCCTAGCTGACCCTGATAGAATTGATGCATTTGCTGCGATTAACTACTAATTAGAACGAAAAGAAAATCCAATCTAAGTAGTGGACACTACAAGGCTGAATGCTTGTTCGATTAAAACTGCCAATATTTCAAGATACAGGTGTTCGATAAATATCTTTGCCGCTAAATTGAAATTAACTTCATTTTGTTATTAAATTTAAAGTGTCCCCCCCCCCCATTAACGAAGATATGTGCTCTTTTCGTTCATAAATCCCCATTTTCGAGCGTAGCTTGGACTGGGTATTACTTATTACTACAAGGGTAAACTACTTAACTTACTTCATACTACAAGCTTTAAATTGTAATGGCAACTATAATTTGATTTCAAAAATGGTAGCTTTACCATGATGCACTACTTTTTAACACGTTTAAAGATCGAACAGCTGATCGCCGTAGCATGGACGTTAGATGATCGTATGAGCGCGTAGTAACGTGGTCTATTATAATAACTATGTATGTTAGATGATTGCATAAACACGTGATCTTGCACATTGCAGGCAGATCCAGGACCCGGCGTCGCAGCGGCTGACGTGGTACAAGCCGCCGCTGACGGTGCTGGTCATCAAGAAGGTGCACGATGCCACCATCCTGGCGCCCTTCGTGCAGCTAGTCCACTGGCTTGTTCATGTAAATAGATACTCTTTGTCAGTAGTATTTAGTACATACATTATCCAACTACTTAGTATGTGTACATTATCCAACTACTAATAGTCCAAGATCCCGGTGCCCCCAGACGTTACTTATTTTCTCATAAGAAATATAAATGGGATTACGTAGTGTTAGTACGTACTTTGAGTGTGTGCATACCTGTTACCTTGGGTCGACGGCCAATTCATAGGTACCAGGTGCTAAAGGTAGATAAATACAGTACTGATTTTTCTTAAATTCTCAGTGCTGATTTTTACATAATGTTTTAGATATTGTTGTTAAAAATTAATAATCATTATTGCCAGACACTTTCCATCGGCGCTAACCATTACCAGACGCATTAAAACTTCAAAAAAAAAACATATTCTTACTTATAATCTCACTCTTGATTTTTATGTATGATACTTGGGGAACTATTTGAACACCCCTGGTCAGCAGCCAGACCAATTGGAGGGGTCAAACATCCCCCCAGACACACATAAAGTGTCGCTAAAATTCTGCTCTATTCGATATAATCAAGAGAGATTAAAGATTCGTTACATACAAAATGGAATCGAACCTTAAGATTACAAGGTATTTTAAAGTGATCTGGGTTGAGAAAATTTTATAAATAATAAATATAAGTTTCTCTAACCTATGTTTTACATCTTATCATCGAGTTAAATTGAATACTACTATTTAAAAAAATCATGTTTAATAAATCTTATATATTTTTTTATTTCAACAAATTGTAAATAAAATGACAGATGCACTGAATCAAGTAGCACTGAATAAAGTAGAGACGTCAATAAGTATAAGAAAGACCTCTCAATGACCTCGCGCTTATACACATAGCGACACTTTACGTATGTCTGGGGGGATGTTTGACCCCTCCAATTGGTCTGGCTGCTGACCAGGGGTGTTGAAATAGTTCCCCAAGTATCATACATAAAAATCAAGAGTGAGATTATAAGTAAGAATATGTTTTTTTTTTTAAGTTTTAATGCGTCTGGTAAGGGTAAGCGCCGATGGAAAGTGTCTGGCAATAATGATTATTAATTTTTAACAACAATATCTAAAACATATGTAAAAATCAGCACTGAGAATTTAAGAAAAATCAGTACTGTATTTATCTACCTTTAGCACCTGGTACCTATGAATTGGCCGTCGACCCAAGGTAACAGGTATGCACACACTCAAAGTACGTACTAACACTACGTAATCCCATTTATATTTCTTATGAGAAAATAAGTAACGTCTGGGGGCACCGGGATCTTACTCTATAAGTATGTTGACTGCCCTAGCTACTATAAGTATGTTATCCAGCGACAAAAAAATATTATTTTTGTCTTTTGTTTTTCATACAAAATATTTACCACTGATAATGAAAATAACAAGCACCTTGATTTTTTTACTCTCTTTAAGCACCGAGCTTATTAAAATCTGATTTAATAAGCTCAAATGCCAAATTTCATCAAAAGCGGTTGAGAGGTCGAAACGGGAAAGCGTAACAGACAGACAGAGTTTCTTTCGCATTTATAATATTAGTAGGGATTTGGCACTTTCCTGAACATCGACTCGCCCAAATGCGAATCAACCTGCAAGCTGTCTGTCGGTAGCGGTAGCAAGTTCCAAGAATTTCCGCGGTTCCACTAACCACTGCCGCAAAGTTGAAAAACAAGGAACAACGAAACAAAGATGATTCAAGTCCGCCCTAATTATAGCGTGTGGGAGAGACGGTTGATTCAACTTTATATTGGTTTATTGACTCACATCCACGTGGTTCATCACTAGCAATCGATTCAAATTGAACTGTTGATTTCGACGTGCAAAACAACTTGACAAGCCTGAAGTTAGGTCTTACCTTGGTTCCTGGTAGGACCTCAAAAAGCGAAGTTCATACTTGATATCATATTATATTGATATAAGATATACTTGTTTCGATCGGTCGTTTTCCGATAATAATTTATACTTAAGTGTCAGTTATATAAAACACAAATTGTTTACGACAGTAATGAATGAATGAAATCCAGATATGTCCAAAAATTCATTTGGTATAAAGATCTATTGGAACATTTGTGATTCTTATGCTGTGACGTCAACGGCCACCACACGATCGATACAATAACCTCATGCAATGGTAATTAGTTCAAACGCATTCGCCTTCCCGTCCGGATCGATACCCTATTAACATACGTTATAAATACATTTAAAATGGTTTACTGACGCCTGATTGTGTTCAAGTTCAGAATTAAAGCGATGTCCCTGATCTTGGAAATTTGAAACACAATGTTTCGCCTTAAAACCGATTATGATTAGGCTATGTTGGTTAGAATTGCTCCTGAGTTTGGTGTGATGACGATGATCACAGCGAACTCAGGATGATGATTTTAGGAGCCTTCTATTAAAGTCGCTGAATAGCTGGCTGCTGCTGAATGCGAGTTATCGAGTATCGGGCGACATATAGAACGTTACGAGTTTGATGAAGACTTACGTTTATTATTGTTTAATTTCCAGGACAAAAGCATGGTAGTGTTCGTAGAAGCGGCGGTGCTTGACGACACGCTTCTCAAAGAGTATGGGGACTTCACGTCGGTCCGAGAGAGGCTGATGACCTTCCGAGCCGGCACCGACGACCTCACCGACAAGATAGACTTCATCATCTGCCTCGGCGGCGACGGCACGCTGCTGCACGCCAGCTCGCTGTTCCAGGTAAGAGATCATCATCATCATCATCACCTTCATCATCATTATCATCATCATCATCATCATCATCATCATCATCATCATCATCATCATCATCATCATCATCATCATCATCATCATCTTAGCATCCTAGGGGCTTCGGACCCCACGGTACGCTTCGACTAAGATCCTGGTGGGCTCTAGCCAAGATGCCATTTCGCGGGAGGAAACTATCGCTATCGTCGCAAGCCTGGTTTTTACATTGGAGCGAATGTCATCTGACCTCCGCCATCCATACAAAAGAAACCAGACAATATGGATCATAATCGGACCCAACGGCTTAACGTGCCGACCCGAAACACACCAGACCGAAATTACGCGACCGAAGTTCGGTGGCAATGCATTTAAACCTAACGATATTAGGCTCATACTCATCTATGGCGAGTTAATGCATTCTCATGCGAAAAATAAGATGGAAAACGCTCATCCATCAATTGAAACAATGCTAAGAAGACACAATATTAAATGAAATATGCATAAAAAGAAACAATATGATTCGATGTGTATTAGTGGAAACTTAATGTTTTTTTTTTCTTTTCCAGCAATCAGTCCCTCCTGTTATGGCATTCCACTTAGGTTCACTAGGCTTTCTAACTCCTTTTGAGTTCAACAATTTTCAAGATCAAGTTATGAATGTTTTAGAAGGTAAGTTACCTACACCTACCAATAATATTTAGTTATTTTTTTTGACGTTTTTTGGACTTCAGAATTGTTCGCTTCTCTAGATATAAGAGCAGCATAATGTCGATTTTTTTTATGTTATAAAATATTAATAGGTATATATATAAAATTTAAGGTATATAATTATTTATTAATGGCATTTTAAACTCATTTTATTTTGACTTATTGTTTTTTTTAGCCAAGATGATTCCAAAAATACCAATATTGTATGGTGGCGCTGCATTTTATGATGGTCTTTTTATTAAACATGAAAATATCTAAATTCACAGGTCACGCAGCTCTAACGCTTCGGTCGCGACTTCAGTGCGTGGTCCTGCGCAAGAGCACCGACCACAATAAAGACAAGAAGAAGCCGACCACGATATTAGTGCTCAACGAGGTCGTGGTGGACCGAGGACCCTCGCCCTACCTGTCCAATATTGACCTGTTCTTGGACGGGAAACACATCACATCTGTTCAGGGAGACGGTGAGTTTTGAAGAGTTGATAGGTTGTTAGGAACGACGTGATTGGCGATGATATCTAATAAAATTAGCCAAAAATATGTTACTAATCGATTGAAGTCTGAAATGGTACAGTCGCTCATAATACTAAAAGTGTAATTTTAGAAAAAAATTGTGTATTCGAATTAGCAATAAAGATGAACTTAAAAAAGCTTTTTGTATTTATAAAAAAAATGAGCTCTTGTTGGATTTTATTCTAAGCGCGATCGTGACAGTACAGTGGACCCAGTATGTTGACCCATTAGTGGGTCCGAAAGTAATTTTAGTCTCCTTTTTGTTCAGCAACAATTTTCCACCGGGATCGTTCGCGCTAAATTTATTTCGCAATTTCATTTAGAACTGAATGTTTTTGAACTAAGGTATACAAATTGTATTCCTTATTCCAGGTCTAATAGTATCAACGCCGACCGGGAGTACGGCGTACGCGGTGGCGGCGGGCGCGAGTATGATCCACCCGTCGGTTCCCGCCATCATGGTCACGCCTATCTGTCCGCACTCGCTGTCCTTCAGGCCTATTGTGGTGCCCGCTGGCGTCGAGCTCAAGGTACTAACAACTATTTCTTTAGATTCCTATTATATTTTTATCTTTTTAGATGTTCTTCGTAGATCGTGTGGAGTTCTGCGAATTGAACTGTATTTGTGAAACGTTTTTGCATTATAAAATCTGATAAAAGCGCAGATATTTTTGTTAAACAACCGAAGTTTTTTAGTAAGATTTTCAAATAAGTTTCTTTATACTGCACTGTATATCACTATGTACGCCTCCAGTGATCGGAACGATACGAAGGTTATACAATTTAGATTTTGTATGTTAGGTTATGCTATCTATTTATTGTAAATAATTATACTACTCTTTGAAAGTGCGACTGTGTCACTTCTTCATGCGTCCTATTGAAAGTCGCCCTAGAACTTGCCAAAAGTTTTGAACCATTACTACGTTTAATTTGTACTTTTTTTTTCAATTTTAATCTTAGTTTTGATGGCACATCACATTTTAAAATTTGTACACTTTCCTTATATAGAGTTGATAATACCTCGGATACCGTTCTAGATTGCACTATCGCCGGAGGCCCGAAATGCCATGTGGGTCTCGTTCGACGGCCGCAACCGGCAAGCTCTGCAGCACGGAGATAGGTACTACGGCGCACTCACAAGGATTTTACACATACTGAATTATGATCCACCCTAGAAACATATTAACCATTTAATCGAGTACTTATAAAGTAAAGGGGTATTAAAGGCGGGCAACGCATCTGCGACTCTTGTGCGGTTGTTGATGTCCATGGGCAGCGGTGATCGCTCATGTTCCTTTGCCTCACTATCACATAAAAAAAGTATAAACTGAAATGTTACGAGTATTTGCTTCCTAATGGGATCTGTATAGAGTTGTCAGATTGTTGTCCGACTTGATAAAGGTCCTCTTTAGGGGTAAAAATTCTAAACTGAATGCCTTTTTTTAAGACTTGTCTATCACATGGTTCTAGAGTGGATTATGAAAAAAACAGTTTCAAAGAGTGTAAATCCGTATAAGTATTGGAACAAAACGCTTGCGCTTTGTAGATGCTTGTACGAGTAACAAAATCTTTGGTGTAATTTTAAAATTGAGTAATTTTGTTTTTTATTAACTTTTTACCACCTCTTTAGTAGTTAGCAATTTAACTAACAAGTGTTTTTGTATTTTTAGAAATGTTGGTATTTTTGAGTCAAAACTTAGGGATGAGTTATGCAGATTGTTTAGTCTTTTACCACCTACCACAAGTAATATTTTTATGGTATGTTTATGGGAACTTCTAGTGCATATTTTTACCTACCTTAACATTATTATGAAGGACATTACCTATCCATCTTATGTCACATGCCATAATTTGACATTGATGATATTTTAACATCCTCCTTTTTAAATTTATACGGGTAACGCAATTATGGACTTTGTGTCTAAGCAACAAGAGCTTGTTTCAGATAACACCTAGCCTAGAGGCTCGCTCGTCGGCCAGTGTGTCCTTCGACGGCCGCTCTCAGTTGACCCTCAGGCCCGGGGATAGGTAACTGCCTCAGACTAGACATCCATCACTCAGACATTAATGCGAGGGTTAAATGGGAATCAAAAATAAATAACTCCCGATAGTATCATATGACTAGGTTAGGAGTGGGTCGAATGGGAAAAATCTGTTGGAGTTGATAGAATGTTTAGTTTTGAAGTGTAGGAATGGGAAGCTGGATCACTTAAAACTTAGAGAAAATCTTTGAATCTATTACTACGACATCGTAGGAGGCTATTGATTAATCACTTATCTATATTAAAAGACACAGTTTTGCTGTCTTAGATACAATAACTGTCAACTGAAGTAAGCTGTAGGTACATGAGTCTCATACGCCCCACTGAATAGAAATGATGGGAAAATATTTATGTATTACAAATCTGTGTCAAAGATTAATTTGAGTCATTCATACGGTGTAGGTACAGAGGTGGTCATTTAATTAAGATTTGCTACTAACTTTGTTGTCATTGTTGCTTTGCATGTTTATGTTTGTTATTTGCTTGCGCTATTACATATTTTTACCAAATATTGGGTATACATAAAGCCAATGAATGAAAACCTTTTTGACAAATAAGCCATACCTAGATCGCGATCTTTTTTGTCGTAGATATTAATATTTTCCAACAATATTTATTAATTTTTAGAGACGAATAAAAATAAAACATTGTATGATTTCTTGTTTTAGACAAATTTTATTGAGCTGAAGCTGAGCTAAGAATGCAATATTCACTTATGATTGTATTCATTATACTGGGCTACCAATTTCATTCATTGGCTTTACATACCCCTTTTCTCTCATACTAATCTTCCATTCCATTCCACAGCCTCTACGTGACGACATCGGTGTACCCGGTCCCCTCGATCTGCGCGCAAGACCAGATCTCCGACTGGTTCGACTCCCTCGCCGAGTGCCTGCACTGGAACGTGCGGAAGAAACAGAAGCAAATAGATGAGTTGAGTGACTTGACTCACTCGTCCAACGACACGCTGGAAGAACTCGACCAGAACAACCACGACGACCGGCCGGCTGACACGTGACTCGATTATAATGGAGGTTTACTCTAACTCAGCATTTCGTATTCGCGTTTGTACTTTTTATTGTACGGAAGCTTCTCAACCCTTTGGCTCCATATTGGCTACAGACCACAATTACAAAATGAATCCACTTAAAATACAGTAGTTTTCATACAGTTTAATATTAGCATACTGGCCAGCGATGTCAAAAGTTGGTTTGTAGTCTTAATAAAATGTATGAAGGCTACTTTTTTTAGCTTTTTACGGCGTTTGTGGTTCTGTGTGGCGAAGCCAATGTGTGGTGACACTCATATTCGATACCTATATTAATATACTTACTTAAGTCAAAATTAAGAAAAAGACGTTTGTTACGCTTTCAATGGTTAAGGATTGATTTGTAAATATAGCCACAAGCAAAACGTCATTATGGTTTTTAGCCTATTGTTATGACTAAAGAATGGAAACGTATGAATAAGATCTCACAGATCGTCGTAACTGTGATGTAATACTCGAAGTCACATTGCTTGAATTACAAAAGTACCAACCTACCTTTTTGTTATTTTTAAAGTGAATTAAGCATTTTACTTTACTCGCCAGGTGATAAAACGGCGTTTGTTTTATTTGTTTGTTAGTTTTGGGGTTAATGATATTATTATTATGTTGTTTTTTTAAAAAGTAACTCAATGACAAACTGCTATATTCCACAGGGTGGCTAGATTAAGAAATGAATGCGAAAGAAGTCGTTTTTAACTTGAGTAATCCTAATAAATGAATTGTAATGAAAGTTGGTATAGCGAAATGATTTTTACTGTGTCTTAATAAAATATTATGGCCTTGTAGTGAGGTGCACGGTGATAATCAAATGCAAATAGTGGGCTTTATATTTGCTATCAATATTGCTTTTCAATTGCCCCGTTGCCGATAATTGTTACGCCCCTAATACCCTGGTATATGCATGATTGTTAAACTTGGTAACATTCCCTTGAAAAGTTAATATTTATATATTTTTGCCGCTCACTGGATTTCTTTCTCTTCAGCTGTTACGTTTTATAAAACTTCAAATTTATTTTCCTAACTCTGAAAATACTAAAAGTAATCTACTTATGCTATTAAAGCTCTTATACAAAATAGACCTAAATAATATTGTTGGATTAGAATGAAACTGAAATAGGCATATACAGACAGACAGATGTGGTGCTACCTGTAATGTTTCAGTGCCAATAAAAAATACTAATAAGATTTACCACTGGTGTTCAAAGGGAGCACAAATATAGATGTATGTAGGTAACTACTTAATTCTTAATCAAATACCTATTTCAAAATGTTCGCAATAAGTGCAGGGGTTGGATTATTCCTAGGTATTTAGGGAATTGGGTTACGATTATACCTAAAGTAATCGATACGGCTCTGTGCAGAAATGTACAAAGCACTGATTTGTTATACAAATGCTCCAAGGATCATTAATGTTTGATTGATCCTTTATGTTTTGTCTGTTATTTGAATGATGTTTGTTTGGTATTCACAAGTTTAATGAAAATGAATTACTGTATATATGTTTTATTATAAAATTATACAAATTTGACCTAAGTTCATTTATTATTTTATATAGTGAAGGACCCTCTCAACTCTATATTCAATGCTCAATCCGGGAAAAATGAGAATAGTCACATATTTCAAACGTATTTATAGAGACCCGTTTTATATATAAAAAAAAAACAAGTAGATGTGACCCGTAAGATTTTACAAAATAGACCTAAACAATTTGCCACAGCGTTGCATATTTTAAGAAGTTCGGTAAAAAAATGAAAGTGAATCGAAATCGAGAAGTTACGGTTGTTAACGATTTGAGCACTTCCCTAGCACCGGTAGTCCGGTAATGTCAGGCACAGCTGTCAAATCTGACAGTAAAATAACCTAACAAAATTGTTAAATTGTTGTTTACAAAGTCCTACAAATTATTTAAAATGTCTAAAATATCTGTATTAATCAATTTCTTATCTAAACGGACCATATCCGTAACGGCCCCTCGTGAAGGAAAAAGGAATTTCAGGAAGTTTGTTATAGCCAACAAACGAGGTTCACGACTTCACAAGAAACAACAAATGGGGCCGAATCCTGAGTTAGAAGTGGATAAAAGAGGCGTTCGCGACACTGGATACTTGTTGAACGGGCAGTTTGTTAAGGTACCTGAAATGATCCCTGAGCTGATCGTTCCTGACCTAACGGGCTGTGATCTTAAGCCGTATGTATCGTACAGAGCTGCTGATGTGACCCAGAGCGAGTTCACGCCGCAACAGCTGTTTGACGCAGTGTACAGCAAGAAGATAGTCACTGATTACAAGGAGGGCAAGTTAGACAGTGAAGGAAACCCTCTGGAGCCTTCACCCGAGGAAAGTCTCCAGCCTGAAGAAGCTGTAGCCCAAGCAAGGAAAACTGGGTCCGACCTGCTCTGAGAACCCTTATAATTAAATTGTTGTTGTAGTTTTTAGTTGTAATATTTAAGAATAGTTTAAATAAAATACTTTTAACCAAATTACTATTATTTTTCTAAACACTTTAAATATTATCAGCCACTCTTCCATTACTGAAAATTTGGCCTCAAATTTGTGATGAAAATTTTAGATTAATATTGATATAATTAAAATATGTCTCTTATTTATTTAATTTTCTGCCTAAGGGAGGGTGGAGAAGCATGATAGGATGATGAATTTTATTATACTGAAATATATTTAAGAGCAAAAATGTGATTCAGAATTTTTAATCATTACTTTGCCCTTTACTGAGTCATCTTCTCTCCATGTCAATCTATAAAATTGTGGATCAACTAGATCAAAATTTATGAATTTAGTTTAATTCAGCATTAAAAATATCATTTAAAAACAAAATATGGCTGGCATAGCCCTATCTTTTCTATATAGGCACATAATGATCTACTGTTCTCTAGCTAGTTACAATGCCTTGTGAGAATATCAAGAAATCAATTTTATTGTTAGTATGTTTTCATAAGTAGATATATGTAGAAATATGTGCAGATTCATTTTGTTCGGTTCCTTATACTGATGATTAAGTAGCTCGATGGCGCAGTGGTTTGTGTGCTTGGCCTGCTATTGCAAAGTTAAGCAACTTTCGCAGAGGCTTGTCATTGGATGGGTGACCGAAAAATTTCATCTCGAGCTCCTCCATACTTTGGAAGCCACGTTAGGCCGTTGATATTGCGCCTGATCTCTCTGCGGTCATATTGCTTTCCCACTGTGAACTATGAGAGTGAGGGAATAGGGAGTGCACCTGTGCTTGCGCACTCACTTGTGCATTATAATAATAAATCCTGCGTACCTGGCTGATTGTAAGATCGGCCGCCATTTTCAAAAAAGGCCGGAGGGGTTTTATTTTAATGTCTTTTCTATTTCGCAACCTATGAACAATATGAGTCATGATTTACCTATGCTCTCTATAAAATCAAATGGTCTAACCTTCTCAAGGAAATGGACAGAAAGACATTCAATAGAATGTCTTTTCAATAGATATAGGTATTCAATAGAATGTCTTTTCAATTAAATTGAAAAAATACGGGTATCGTAGCTATTCATCTAAGATACCCCTATACCCATATAGATCTAATCAATCATACAAAGACATATAATAAAGACGACAGCGAGCAGCGCAGCGTTTGTTTTACTTTGTTGTGGTGATACGATAGTAATGTACCCTACTATGTAATAATACCTAAACATTATCAGAGCTTTTATTTGATGCATGATCCTCAAACAAAATAGCGTGCTATTTGAACCAAACAGCTATTGTGATCTGGTATCGATAATTTTCTAGTGTAACTTATGTAAATTGTAAGCTTATCAGCTTCCTACCATCTTAATTGTTTAGTACTCGTTTGCGTACTTAACTTTCAAAGAGATTTCAGTTACAAGACGTTAATGGCTTGATTGAGCCAGTTTAATCAAAATAAATTGGTGTTGTAAAGTGGTCATTTATAGCTCACACTCACAAAAGTAGGAAGACACTGTACGAGAATCGAACCCGCAACATTATAGGTAGGTGAATAATACGTTGCTCAACCATTACGTCAAATCTACCTATCCTAATTAAATAAATTAAATATTATTTCGTAAAGATTGCTGAGTACAAATAGGGGATTTAGATTGTGAAAAGTGAGCCTAGCTTGGTGTTGATATTGATGGTAGATAAAAAAAAATAGGAAGGAGAACCCTGGCGGACTTCAATAATAACTAAAATGACAAAAAATAACCCACCCTATTTTGCAAATGGAGGTAGGTGGGTAATGTTTTATATTTTTAGTTAGGTATAGTTTCAATCCAAACGTAGTCATAATTAGTAGCAAAATAGTAGTCTTGGATACACAGTGACCCCAGAGTTTATCTAAAACTGTGCACCGAAGTTCAGAAAGTATTCCTCCAGTATCATTCAAATAAGAGATATCATTTGGCGCGGTTGTGAAGCGCGTGCGCACTAGAGCCGGTTATATATCTACGCACATAGAATGGGTGGTAACTATTCAGCGATGGATCCGATGGAGGTTCCCGTGCCCGACTTAGCAAAATTATTGGAACGGGACGGCTATTTGAAGCCGTACGAACGAGAAATCCGGCGCAGGTCAGTCTAAGGAGTGTCCTTTATTATTAATATAATAAAATAAGTCGTAATTATAAGAAGAAATAAAGTAGAATGTTATTATTTTACAAAAACTTGTTTGAGGTTAAGTCTGCGGTGTTTACTACTCACGACGCATGTAGCGAAAAGCGCTTTAGTGGGATCGACTCAGCATGTCACGTGTCTAGTGTTAAATACGTTATTCGTTTTTTCTCAAAATGTGTTTTTATCCAAAATAATGTTCCATGTCCTATGCAATTTTATTAAAATGTTTACTAGCTATTTTAAAGGGTTTTGCGATTTTTTTCGATGGTCTGTTTCGAACATTTTGCAGCGGCTACAAACGCTTTATTGTCATTGATGATATTTCCAATGTCAAATTAAAGGTCATTGTGATGTTTGAAAATAACAAGGCATGCACTGCACCTCAATGCAATGCAACTGTATGCTGGAGAAGTAAATGTAATGTTTCAAATCAATATTTACTGAGATTTACAATGTAGGCTATTAGAAAATGTATTTGAGTCACTTTAATTGAAGCATAAATAATGTACAGACGATAAAGATGACACAGTTTATTACCTAAAACACGAATACCTTCCTACATAAATTATGTTTTCTTCCTATCTGACTAACACTTACATAGTAGAACTAGATTTATTTTAAGTTAGGTATTAGTACCTACCTACTCAATTATGACAGGGCAGCAATATTTCGATGACCGTTATAGTTATAACTAACCACTAAGTACCTACACCGAGACACAACAAACAGTTAAATACACTTTATTTGTGTTCCTGTGCCTACAATCCACAGATTAGTACCTATGTTGTAACTCCCGAAGTATCTGCACTGTTTTTTACTCGTAAGTAGTTCAATAATAAATTAATATTTGTTTAGATATGCCTGCTACAAGGACTTATGGAACCGTATCGAGTCTTGGGAGGGCGGAGTGGAAGGATTCTCCAAGGGCTACAAGTACTACGGACCACAGTTCAACGCCGATGGCTCCGTGACCTGGAGGGAGTGGGCTCCGGGCGCCCACAGCCTGCATCTGCAGGGAGATTTCAGTAAGTTTCGATATTTAAATATTTTTATTTTTTAACTGAATCTTCCACAGAAAATAAGCGCTTTGACTAGAACTAAGTAGAACCAAAGCTTCGAAGTCTCGACATAGGTATTGCTGGTGTAACCGATATACCTATGTAGTTAACTGTCAAAGGAATTGTTTTTTCATCTCGGAAAATTTTCTTTTTCTCTTCAAATATTTTTTTTACCACGATATTCACTGACGACTTAATTGGCAGGAACCGCCATATTCGAAATTCTTTTGATATACCTATATAGAAAAGAAAATGTACCTAAAACCAAGCAGAACATTCGATAAAATAGTAAACAAAAACCTGATATTTATCAGCATTCGAGTGTGTGATCTGTGCTATCAGCGTAATAACACCGGTAATAATAGTTCGGAGTTCCAACACATTATATGACATAATATCATGAATAAACATTATAGTTCATGCAAGATTATATCTGTAATGTTTTCGGAACCACTTCTAGGCGACAAATATTTTTAGATCAATCGCTTAGATTCCTGAATCTGTGCATCGTTCGACCTCGTGATACAATCGTGATTAGCGAATGTGTGGTATCGAATGATCACGTCTTGGAAGAATAAGTACCCTCTTGACACCCTGATTTTTATTTGTATAGTCCTTACTAGCGGCCGGTCGCGACTTCGTCCGCGTGGATTTCAGATCCTTTTTTGGCAAAAAAGGGTCTTTTTCAGGGTCTAAAGATTGTCCGTGAAAATTTCATCAAAATCGGTTGAAAGGCGGGAAAGTGTAACAGACAGACAGGCAGAAAGATTTACTTTCGTATTTATGTACAATATTAGGGATTATAACTTCTGCCTTTTCTTTTCCGACTGACAACTACTATGTAGGTACTATATTATTATCAGCATTATACCAATTATTATAACTCTTTATACATTTTTTTCATTTATATTATACGCTTCGAACTCAGTAGTTCGCGGTTTATGCGTGTTAAAAAGTTTTGAGGTTTAGGTGCATATTAGACGTGTGGTACGGTGAGCAAGTAAATAAATACGCTTGGTTGATATGATATAAAGTTACAGCTACTGTTGACTGTACAAACCACATATACCAACATCTGATACATTTACAATGTATCGTCTAGAGTTTTTATGACGGGCCTCCGTTTGTTTAATGGTAGCCGA
Source organism: Nomophila noctuella (assembly GCA_958496325.1). Classification (NCBI taxonomy): domain Eukaryota; kingdom Metazoa; phylum Arthropoda; class Insecta; order Lepidoptera; family Crambidae; genus Nomophila; species Nomophila noctuella. The sequence goes on from OY292497.1 coordinate 10,927,678, forward strand.
GCGTGTGTAGATTCGTTGCCACAGTATTGGGCGACTGATAAGGTCCCGTGAACAGAAAATCTCCGTTCTATGGTCCCACGTATTACGAAAGTTGATAGGTTCAAGAGTATGTTATTAGCAAATGGACAGCACTTTCACATTTAAAATAATTCGATGTGATATTTTGTATTTCTGATTCAATATGGCGGACCATTAATGGATGGTACCGTCAGCATCGCTAAAACGACTTAGATATTGTTTGACAATACGCAACACTTTAAGTGCAGTTGCTTGTACATTCGAGAAGAATTCCTTAGCGAAGTAAACATACATTATTTTATCAATTATCTCATAATGATCATTAATTCATAACTTATTTTTCTTTCCAGACGGCTGGAACTCAAAAAGCCATGCGTTCAAAAAGATGGAATTCGGCAAATGGGAGCTCCACATTCCGGCCAACGCTGACGGATCATGCGCCTTGAAACACGAAAGCAGGGTTCAGATGATCGTCAATGACAATCTCTACAGGATCTCTCCGTGGGCGAGTTACGTGAAGCCATTTGAGGGATTCACGTATCAGCAGTTTATCTACAAGCCAGACCAGGTGAGTGTTTTACAGCTACGCTATGATTAGTAGATTAGGGTTATTACTCCGATAGTAGGTAAGTGTTACTAAGATTGCATTGGCGTTGTTGAATGTAAATTATAGGCATAATACATGAAGTAGGTACCTTATGTCACACCACAGATATCATGTAACAGTAAGCAGGTACCGACATATAAGTAATTTACTGTTATTTGTAGGTAATTGTATTTATCTTTCTTTAACTTCCGTCGAAATTGTGAGAATATTAAATACCTACCACATTAGCATTTAAATATTTGACGTTTATGCCATAAAGTATGGTCACATAATGATATCGAAAGCTTCGAAGCCTACTTACAAAACATGAGATTTTTTTGAGAGTTGGTTCTATCCCCTACCTGTTGATGAAATGTAGGTACTTAGGTACCATTGAGAAAAGTAAGTCGTTTAGTACCTAGTGGCAAAAAAAACATGTTTTTTTTTAATTTTAAGCCATACAAGTTCAAGCACCCCAAAGTGAACCGACCAGCATCTCCAAGAATTTACGAATGCCACGTGGGCATCGCAACTGCTGAGGGCAAAGTTGGAACTTACAATGAATTCAGAGACAACGTGCTGCCCAGGATAAAGAGACAAGGTATACTCCTCCATAAGTAGCTAGTATTTGCCTATTTGTGAAGTAGCACTTCGTAACTGTTGTGCTATGTTTCTGCTGGTGAGTAAGGTTGCCAGAGCTCAGTTGGGGAGGGTATGGGGTTAAGGCCGGCAACACATCAACGATACCTCTGGTGTCGCGGATGTCCATGGGCGGCGGTGATTGCTTACCACCAGGCGACCCGCTAGCTCGTTTGCCGCCTATGACATAAAAAAAATAATACTTCATGCATTAAAAATGTTTAAAATGAATAAATTACTCTTAACGCTCGGTAAAAACACACCTTACAGACCTAGCTACTAATTGAATATTGAATGGAAGATGCTTATTGTAATGGTTTTCATCTTCAGGATACAATGCGATACAGTTGATGGCCATCATGGAACACGCTTACTACGCCTCGTTCGGTTATCAAGTGACCAGTTTCTTTGCTGCTAGCAGGTACCTACTTATACATACCTACTTAGATATATGAATATGAGCATAGTTACTTTACTACTCTTAATAACATAGTTTACTTTAATTTATTCCAATACGTAAGATATAAGTCAATTGTAGGTATAATACTTATTCCTTTGTTTGTTATAAATGTTTCTTACTTTGCTTTAAGTATATAGTTTTTCTAGAGCATTGATATCTTACGCAACTCAAGTCAAAGTGAATGTCTTACCAAAAGCCGACCAAAAATTAAAAAAAATGTTTGTTCACATGTTCATAAAGTAATCTGGATTCAATCCCACCAGTCGCTACGGCACGCCGTGCGAGCTGAAACAGCTGATCGACCGCGCGCACGAGCTCGGCCTGTACGTGCTGCTCGACGTCGTGCACTCGCACGCCTCCAAGAACACGCTCGACGGCCTCAACGAGTTCGACGGCACCAACGCCTGCTACTTCCACGACGGGCCGCGCGGCACGCACTCGCTCTGGGACAGCAGGCTCTTTAATTACTCCGAGTGAGTGTGACAGCTGTCAGTGGTCATTACTCTAGGTCTAGCTCGACACAAGAAGACGCTCGACGGCCTCAACGAGTTCGACGGCACCAACGCGTGCTACTTCCACGACGGACCGCGCGGCACGCACTCGCTCTGGGACAGCGGGCTCTTCAACTACTCCGAGTGAGTGTGACCTCTGTCATGTCAATAGCACCTGTCACTCTAGCTGACACAAGAACACGCTCGACGGCCTCAACGAGTTCGACGGCACCAACGCGTGCTACTTCCACGACGGACCGCGCGGGACGCACTCGCTCTGGGACAGCAGGCTCTTAACTACTCCGAGTGAGTTCACTGTCAGTGGTCAGTTCTCTAGCTCAAGCTTGACACAAGAACACGCTCGACGGCCTCAACGAGTTCGACGGCACCAACGCGTGCTACTTCCACGACGGGCCGCGCGGGACGCACTCGCTCTGGGACAGCAGGCTCTTCAACTACTCCGAGTGAGTGTGACAGCTGTCAGTGATCACTCTCTAGCTCTAGCTGTCACAAGAACACGCTCGACGGCCTCAACGAGTTCGACGGCACCAACGCGTGCTACTTCCACGACGGGCCGCGCGGCACGCACTCGCTCTGGGACAGCAGGCTCTTCAACTACTCCGAGTGAGTGTGACAGATGTCATGTTATGTCATTTCTCTCGCTTTAGGTTTAGATCGACACAAGAACACGCTCGACGGCCTCAACGAGTTCGACGGCACCAACGCCTGCTACTTCCACGACGGGCCGCGCGGCACGCACTCGCTCTGGGACAGCAGGCTCTTTAACTACTCCGAGTGAGTGTGACAGCTGTCAGTGGTCACTCCTATCGGTCTAGCTGTCACAAGAACACGCTCGACGGCCTCAACGAGTTCGACGGCACCAACGCCTGCTACTTCCACGACGGACCGCGCGGCACGCACTCGCTCTAGACTTCGTAACTGCTAGAATATTTGCAACTTCCAAAGGTGAACGACCTAAGATAAATTATCGTTATGGCGACACTCGTTATGTCATCATAATAAGTACTTAATATTTTTATATCTTTGTGTTTTCAGAATCGAGGTCCTCAGATTTTTGCTGTCCAACCTGCGGTGGTATCAAGAGGAATATCAATTTGATGGATTCAGGTTAGTTCAGAAAACGATTCTCTCTTGTTTCTATTTAAATGAAAGGTAGGTACACAAAATACATAAGTGCGGGGAACGAACGCGCGTTTATGTGACAGGGGAAGCAAATGAACACGCGGGTTACCTGATGGTAAGTGATCACCTCTGCCCATGGACACATTGACATCAACAACCGTACAAGCGTCGCAGATGCATTGCCTGTCTTTATCCCCATTGCCTCCCCAACTGAGCTTGTAAACTTCTTAACCATCGCACCAAACAAGTAAAATGGCCTATCATAAGCGGTTGTGTTGCCAGATTCGACGGCGTAACGTCCATGTTGTACCACAGCCGTGGTATCGGCGAAGGTTTCTCCGGCAGTTACGACGAGTACTACGGACTGAACGTCGACACCGAGGCCCTGGTCTATCTGATGCTCGCCAACGACCTCATACACAACACTGACTCGAGAGCCATTACTATTGCTGAGGTAACTACATAAGAGCTTTGGAATATCTGCCTATTTTATCGTCGATAATAATGTATTTTTTCATCTTTTTGTAATTTGTCCATGGCAAGTCTACTGGCTCGCCGACGATTCGGACACTTTTTGTATTCAAAAAATTTGTCCGAATTGACCCATTTCAATTTTGATAATTTAAAATAACCGCTAAGTACTTATAGACAAATCTTAGGGTCATCTTTGAACTCGAAATAATATGTTGTGTGGCCCTTGCTGAAACTATGAAACTATCTACTGAGAGTACTTATTAAGTTAAATCTTAAGTTTATGCTTTGGTATAGGTCAGAACACCAAGATTAAACCTATGATGATGATATTGATGATGATAGTCCCGGCCAATTTTGGGCACAATGACTGACTTCAAATTAAACCAATTAAGTCAATGAAAAAAATTGACCGCAGTGATACTTAATCTCAAAACCATTACGCCCGCCCTTTCAAATTAAAATATAAACACCGTTTGCCTCACATAGGACGTATCCGGAATGCCAGCATCCTGCAGACCAGTGAACGAGGGCGGCACCGGGTTCGACTACCGGCTGGGCATGGCCATCCCGGACATGTGGATCAAGCTGCTGAAGGAGGAGCGCGACGAGGACTGGAAGATGGGGCACATCGTGCACACACTCACTAACAGACGGTGGATGGAGGGCACCGTCGCTTACGCTGAGAGCCACGATCAGGTAAACATCATATTATTTATAATACCTAGTAGGAGTTAGGACCCGTCTTTGTAACGAAAACATGATTTCAAATGATGACACTGCAGTGGGACATTAATAGGCTGATACTTAACTTTACTTTTTATCTAGTAGGTAGTAGTTAAGTAGTATATCTTTGTTGATTTGAACATAGCAATATGTATAGGTTCATAATTTTTGATATTGTGAGCGGCAGTAGGTTAAATTGCTCCTAATTTGATCTTCATTTAGTTTCAAAGAACTTTAAATCTTTTCGAAAAGCCTTTATAGACTTACACTCTCATTGTTTATTTTTAAACTACTTACCTAAGTTTGGAATTTGGATCTTGTACTATGAATGTTAGATCCATTAGTCGAGGACTTTAGATTAATGAATATCAATAGATGCAGCTTATAATTTGACAGTTGCTATCGAGGACGGGTCCAGGGGAGTGGTCATGGGGGTCATGACCCCCCCCACTGGCGCCAAAGCTGGATCTGCTCTTGTATGCTATCCTTTTTCTCCTAATTATGAATGACGTGTACCGCCTAAACTGCCCAGTTTGATGACGTCATTATCGCGTGGCCGACGTCTTCTGTTGCGAGAAACAAAAGTAGAGATCATCCATGGTATTCATTAATCTGAGTCGAGGACAAAGTACCCACGTTCGTCACACAACCATTTCCCCTATTGCCCAAACCCGAGAAGCTCGGTTTTATGGGCAGGGTCTCTAGTTCACTGGAATTGACAATTTATTAATGTTACTCGTACCCATCTTTGTAACGAAAACATGATTTCAAATGATGGAGTGACTTTTACTTTACTTTACTTTTACTCGTGGACAGGCTCTCGTGGGCGACAAGACGATCGCGTTCTGGCTGATGGACGCGGCGATGTACACGCACATGAGCACGCTGAGCGCGCCCAGCGGCGTCGTGGAGCGCGGCCTGGCGCTGCACTGCATGATCCGGCTCCTCACGCACGCGCTCGGCGGGGAGGCCTACCTCAACTTTATTGGTGAGAACTGGCAACTGAAACTAGTTATTACCCGCGGCTTTGCCCGCGTTATCAAGATTCATGATGGCAACGCATTTGTGACTCCTCTGGTATTGCGAGTGTCCATGGGCGGCGTTGATTGCTTACCATCAGGCAATATACGTCTGCTCGTTTGCTGCCCTATACCTAATACAAAAAAAAAAACATGTTTCATCCTATAGGAGCATTTAATCGGGATAAAAAGTATCCTAATCACCTAAGTAAGCCCATACCCAGCCTGTATACCTTCATCAAAATCAGTTCAGTAATTTCAGCGTGGTTGACGAACAAACATCCAAACAAAGAATGTTTCGCACCTACTATGGGTTGTCTAGTGGCTTAAGCAACGGGCGATAAAATCTGTGACTATTTTCCGAACCCGGCCCGCGTTTGTGATCTGCATGGCGATTAGTCACTACGAATCCGATTCAAACAGTGTTTGGGATTTCGGTGACTTCTGCGCTAATCACCACATAGCCTGTAGAGTTTTGCGTGAGAAAAACCATAACAGACTTTTTGGTGCGAAATTTTGCTACCTAGACTCCTGATTATTTACTTTTAACTTTTTATTTAAGGTAACGAATTCGGCCACCCCGAATGGCTGGACTTCCCGCGGTCCGGCAACAACTCGTCGTACCACTACGCGCGCCGGCAGTGGAACCTGGTGGACGACCAGCTCCTCAAGTACAAGTTCCTCAACGAGTTCGACAAGGACATGAACATGTTGGAGGAGAAGTATCATTGGCTCAGCTCGGATCCGGTTAGTTCACGTCACTTTATTTTATTGCAGTTCCATAGTTTCTTACGGCGTCTCTTCTCAGCCGGCCATTTACGAAGAGGCGCTGGTAGGGCGAAAAGTTTTGTCGTACAAAAAAATTAACTAAGTGAATCAAATTGCTGAATAAATTATTTCAGTAAACCTACATTTCATTTTATAATAGGTACTTATAAAATGAAATGTATGAATGTGCTGAATTATTCTTTTATTTTACTTAGTAGAAGACATCTTTTAGTATTATAATTACGTAACTACCTAATAAGTAGTATAACTTTAAAAGTAACAGATAATAGACCTAAAAAGATGTAGGTACCTTACCTAGGTACGTTTAGTCAGTACATAATCTAGAATAGGTTTGTGATTTTTGGCATTTATTCTTTACAGGCAGAAAATATTTGAACACACGGATATTTCGATACAATTAAATCAACCTGTACCTATGTTCTAATGAGGTATACGATCAATATTTTTATTTTTCAGGCCTATGTATCGTGTAAACATGAAGGAGACAAAGTGATAGCATTCGAGAGAGCTGGACTCCTCTTTGTGTTCAACTTCCATCCGTACCAGAGCTTCACAGACTACAGAGTTGGCGTCAATGTCGAAGGCAGTTACAAAGTAAGCTACATAGCTTCAGATCTAATATTTGAGTCTTATGCTCTGTTCTTATCTAGCCCGAGGGCGGATCCAGCTTTGGCGCCAGGGGGTTCACGTCACGTGGTCGTGTTCAAGTTTAAATAACAAGTTATGTTTTAGTGGTCCACCTTACTCCTGGGTCCCGCTCAGGGGGGTCATGACCCCGTGACCCACCTCCCCCTGGATCCGCCCTTGTTAACGGCACTTATACCTATTGGTATAAGTATTATCCCCAAACTGGGTGAGGCTTAAGGGATTGATTCTCCATTAAAAATATGTCTGATTTTTCAGGTTGTACTGTGTTCGGATAGCAAAAACTATGGAGGATTCGGCCGTGTGGAACCAGGTGGTGAGCCCCACATAACACAGAGCCAACCATGGGCAAATCGTATGGACTCCATACAGGTAAAATAACTTGTAATTAGTGCTTCAACTTATTGATTCTATTCCCAAGATTCTCTTCTGACCTCAATATTTTTTATTTCCAGGTATACATCCCCTGCCGTACTGCCATTGTTTATGCAAAAATTGATTAAGCTTCGTGAATAAATTAAATAATGATTGTTGTATAATTAAAATGGAATCTTTTATATGATATTTATAAAAAGAGCTTCCAATTATTACTCAATAGGTACTGTATTGTTAATACTTTCATAGCATGGCTAGTCTTAAATGTTATTGTTCAGTGATTCACTGACATTATGTTTTAATTAGGCTAGAAAAGTTTATTATAAAAATGAAAGAGTTTTGTAGTACATAAAAAATATTTTTATAAATAAAATTATATTTACAACTTTTTGATTACACTCATGAAGGTATTCCTATTAGTAAGTTATTTTTAGGTGTGCAAGTTAATGGCTTTAGTCTGGATAGTGTCACTTTATACCCGAATTGTTCTGCAAGACGGGCTCGGACTGAGTCTATAATGGCCATACAAAGTGACCCCCTCTCTGTTAAAGGATGGTCTTCATGAGTTTGGTCAGCCGTGTGACCTATACACAAGTATTGGCTCATGTTTACTCCGCTAAACTTCCTGATACTGTTTGGGCATACCAATCTTTCTATGGAGTGAAGAGAACCATAGCAACAAGGGCATAAGACAAACTTAGCATTGGCTTTTAGACATTTATCTAGAACCAGATCTGTAGCAATCCCACAAGCGTGTAAAGCCACACCAATGTCAAACTTCCCATTGAAAAACTCCACATTGCATTGAAAGAAGATAATATTCTTTAGGTTCATATCATGTACTCTCTTCCTAGCTTTCATAAGGGACTGCTCTTTGTTCTCTAGTAAAATAACAGTACATTTTGGTTTCAAATGTGCTATTAATATGCCCAGATGGCCACTGCCGCTGCAAAAGTCAACAATGACATCCCCGTCCTTAGCTATACTCAAAACTGCTGAAGTTAAGTTCTCAAGTTGTTGGGATTTCCTAACCATTCTGCTATCAGGGAGATGACCAGCATTGGGATTAGCACCATCAGGTATATTATTCCAGTTTATATCTGTGTTGAAATTCAATGTACTAATATCCAACTTCATGCCCTCTATAATAGCACTTAGAGCATTTTCTATATCATCCTCTTTTGTGAACAATCTCTTTTTTGGGTTGTGTCTACTAGGATCTCTTTTGTACAAGCTTACATCTTCACAAGTGGGTATGGACAAGTTTTCAACAACTGATATCTCGTTCACAACGTGTGTCATAAAATCTTTGACTGTTTGCAATTCATGTTGATCTAATAAGTTGTTATACCACTTGAAGGTCAAGGGTAACTGGGATTGAAACATAGCATCTCCAATTCTCTTCTGTATCAAATAATAAGAAGGTAGGAGAACTAAATCAGCTAAAGTTAAGAAAGGGCCCTCAGCAAACTGATGAGTTATACCTAAATCTTCAATGCTCACAGAGCTATTAATAGCATTCTCTTTTTTTGAGTTTGATTTCCACTTCCTAGGCTTCGATACTCTTGTTTCTTTCTTTTCCTGTTCCTGTTGGTCTTTAGTAGGCTCAGAGCAGTTGGTTTCATTGTCCACTTTATCTTTTTTAATTTTGATTACATCTCTAGCTATTTTGTAAACATTATGCACTCTCACTGGTTTGTTTAAATGGTTTTCAAAGCGGGACAGATTTTTTGTTAACTCCGCCAGACTTTCAGTGTCATTTACTTTCGATACAGTCTCTTCATTAGTTTCCGGGCTGACGGTAGAAAGAATTTTTGTTGCTGTTTGTATAATGTCTACTTCGCAAAACTTCGTCCAAATTGATGCATCATTAGGAGCTTGTAAACAACTCTTTCGGAAACTTAATAAGCCTTCATCATGTTCTTTGGGGCTTTTTGTGCTCGTTCTGTATTTAGCCATGTGCCTAGCTACTGCACAAAGTCCAGTAATAACAATGTCTTCAAATAAAACCACAGGATAAACACACGATGAAACTTGCCACGGTACCTCTTCAGACTCCGCAAAAACTAACGGTTCATTTATATTGATATTGATTGCTTCATTTTTACCTCGCGTTTGAGAAGTAACAAACTTTATTTTTATTTCTTCAGGTTTACAGTACTTGTATATTGCATAGGTTATAAATGATTGTATTGGAAGTGTTAACCTATGTGACACTTGATGAGTCGAGCTGCTTGTGTATGTTTCTAAAAACACAGTATTAGCCATCGCAATATAGTGTGAATGAATTCACTTCGACAACAACACAAAATGCAAAGCTTTTTGGATTTGCGGACCGACGAATTTCAGTGAGCCGAATTGACAATTGACAGTTTTTTTTGGCGGTATTAGCACTAAGACACTTCGCCGATAAAGCCGTCGTTTGTGAATCTGTGATTGATTTATCCTATTTAATGAAGGACGTATGTACATAAATAAATTAGAAATGAAGTCAAAACTTACGTAATATACGTACATAACAATGACATCAAGCCAGTTTTTCGATTATTCTAATTTACCATCAATCAAGGGAGGAATTTGCATTGTATAATCTACATCTCAATGCTCGATACGATACCATTGCCCTATAAAAAGTAAAATGTCATTTGTCAGTTTTGTCACTGTCAGTCTGTCATTAAAAAAATACCAAGATTTTTTATTCATGAAACCACCACAAATGAATTTTAAATAAATTGAGTTCATTAATAAATACATTTTTTCACCGTTTATATAGAACGAAACAGAGATTACTAAAAAAATACCAAAATGTTAGAGGTTATAAACGGCGGCCTTATGATTTACTTCGTAATTTTATGTGCGCTTAATGTTTTACTTCCACATCTCATAAAGCCAGTAAGTAGTAATCAAAATATTAATTTAAATAAGTGACAACTCTTTAGTTTATTCTTGCTTAAGATTCTGAAAATGGTTATATTTTCAGATTGTATCTTGCTTGAGCAGACCCTCAAATGAGGAGCGAACAACATGGGAGGAAATTGTGAAACTCCGTGCAGAACAGCAAACATTATCCATGAAGGATGACTTTGCAGCCTATTCAAAGTTACAAAGAAAAATTAATAAATTAGAAAATGAATTGAAAGAAGACACCCAAACCCGTGCAAGTAAAAGTATTGCTATCAAAAGTTCTGCTCAAATCATTCTTCAAGTTGTGTTAGCTATTTTGACCGTTTTATCAGTTATTTGGTTTCGGCGAGAGCCAATAGTAACGTTAAAAACAAACCTTTTCCCATTGGCGACTTTCTTCAGTTATCCTAGTTCTATGCCAAATGCTATCTCAACACACATGTGGGTTATTATCTCCAACATATCAATTAGAACATTGCTAAAGCCTATTATGTCTTAATTCTAATAATAAAATTACTTTTCTAAGGTGAATTAAAACAAAGACTTATTTATTTTATTTAACCATTTATTTATTAATTTAAAGAACTTGATAGAATTTTATATTCAGTCCAACTCTGCCTCTAAAATTATACATTATTTAAAATCTGCCCACCCATTATACTTAATTCACATAATTTTTGACATTTCTATAAAACCTTTAACAAATAAAGAATGTTTTACACTTCTTAAAGTTTACAGTTTTATTACAAAATAACATAGAGCTATAATTTGTATTTGCATAAAGAAGTAGTTTTAAAAATGAAAAACTGTTTTTGTAATGAGTGACAGATTGTCCTTGTGCATTCATGTGTGCATATAATTTTGCGATTAACTTCAAACTAATATATACAAAAGCTCTATATCACAGCTTACAACTTACTATGCGAGCTAAAGGCTCATATCTTAATTATTTAATATATTTATTGGACAATGTGCATTCATTTTAGTCTTCTAAAAGCCCAAACTTGACAATAAACTTCTACAATAAGTATTAACATTTTGGAACAACCTTCACTGCGGGGAAAACATCCCAAATATTTGACATAAAATTAAACTTTAAAAATAACAATTATATCAAAATTTCCTATGGCTTTCAATTTATCAATGAACCATTAAGTTTCACCATATTTATTTAAATTACTCAACAACTGACTTAGTCTTGTGCACATTTGAACTGGAGCGGGAAAAGACATTTTATCAAAATATTTTAACATACCAGTAAGCATTTGATATACAAAAATCATAGCTTATAATTTGATCAGTAAAAAGAACACATTTGTATGTATGTAAACTGGACAAAACAATAAACTTTGGACTAGAACTATGACTAAGTAAATCTCTGTAACTATAGGAGGTTTGAAAGGAAGCTAATCTGTATGTTTAATAACAATTAGATTGAACTCATATTTTTTTTGCCAAAATTAATAAACCCAACTATAACTAGATTTATCTTCATCAGACAACCACATTAATAAAGTAGTCGTTCCTTTATTTAAATATTTTCAAATATAGTGATGGAAGCTTTTTATATGCATTTATTCTTAGCAAAATGCAACTCACACTAAAACATTTTATACCTGCAACATAATTATTTGGCCAATTTTATTTAATTCCACACCTCTAACTTCTTCACTTCGCCCATTCTCTCTTTAAGCTTAAACAAGTTATGATTCCAAAATCAAACTTTCACTACTGTATTAAATGAAAATATAAGCAAGCATCTCTATTAATAAAATATACAACACTAATCAACAACATCTACATAAATCAGTCACTTATGTGGCACAGTGAACAGTCACTACTGTTTATTATACACTTACTCACTAATAACACCCTTAACTAAAAACAAAAAAGATTCGACTGAATTTTATGAGGTGGTGGCGACATAAGAATTTTTGGAAATATGGTTTTATAAGGACAGGGTATTCGTTTACAAATCGTTGAGTAGTTGCAATCTTTTGAAGATCCTATTGAACAGTTATGCGTCAATGTAAAATATACAAATTACATTTTCTCCATGCCGTATTGTGAAGTATCTCAAAAAAATATTTTAAACCTGTCCATTACACTTCATCTTCTTCAAAATTAATATTTCAAGCGCTGCCAATAAATTTGGTAACATTAAGATAATGCTCTGCAAACAATTTGGGCCATCTAGTGCTTAGATGACCATCTCTTTTGTAATACCAAGTCATTTTTCGTTGCCAAGTTAACAACACCATGGCCTGTGTGTAACCGTTTCGATACTTCTAGGACCGGAGATAAGTTATTAGTTAAGTATTCTCATAGAAGGAACTATTGAAATGAGTCGTAAGAAGATAAACTACTGCTTCGTATGTCGACATCATGATCGCTGTATTTGGTATCTGACGCACCAACTGAGTGCCTAAGCCCCTGTAAAGTAAACATTTCTTTATTAATATACTTACATAATTGAATTTATAAAATAATGTATATCCACTCATAAAACTTATAATTCGATTTGTGAAGATATCAAGGAAGATTGTTTTGTTAAGTCCAGTAATATGAGAAAAACATAGTCATGTTTATTCATCATATTATTTTTCTTTACTTTTTCCTATTTGCCATGTCAGAAAATAAACAGTAAATATTTTTGAAAGATTTTGATCTTAAATGTACATGATTCATACATCAAAAGTAAAAGATCAGTTTCCCACCTGTAAACGCCACGATATCCTTCCTCCATCCAGACGGTGTGCAGAGTCTGCCAGAATTTGCGGTACTTGTCCCCTTCCTCTCTAAGCCGTGTTCTTGCTACCTCTGTAATCAATGCAAACACATCAGTATTCCATTCCTTTTATTAAACGCTATTTATATAATTCCCATCTCTTGACTTGAGTCAAGTCAAGTCAAGAGATGGGAAGATGATCTGAAGCTGACAGCCGGATCCCTTTGGATGAGAGTGGCAAGGGATAGAGAGCAATGGAAAGACTTGGAGGAGGCCTATGCCGATAGGCACACCAAACTAAGGGATATATTATAACCCTAAGTTTAGGAATAAGAAGGCTATATTATTATTATTATTATTATTTATATAATTTTAAGAGGAAATAAGCTAAGTGGAATTTTCACTCGAATGAGCCAATAGTTTGTTGAAGTACCCACCTTACAGTTGTGATGTTTCTGCCAATGAATAAGGACTCCAGGCCTTACTTCGAAAGGGTATAGGATTTTAAAGGCGGGTAACGCATCAGCGACTCTTGTAGGGTTATTGTTGTTCATGGGCAGTGGTAGAAACAAGAGTACTTCTGCTCAGCGGGTAATTTAGTTAAGGGGCTGAGGTCCTTTATTACTACAATGTGTATATGTTAGTCGCGGCGGCAACTCTGCTAGCGCGATGTAGGTTTGAATGGATACATAGCAGTGCGTGTCAGCGCCATCTGCTGAGTTTAATCGGAACTACTCCTTTGTGGGAAATAAATAGAGGTCGCCGCAATCGTAAATGATAACGTTCAAGTGACCCTCTTGTTTCTAATTCATAAACATGGCTGATTGTGTTGCGCCCTAGCGCCATCTTTACTAATATTATAAAAAGGAAAGATTTGTACGTAACGAATAAACTCAAAAACTACTGGACCGATTTCAAAAATTCTTTCACCTTTGGAAAGTTACATTCACCCTGAGTAACATAGGCTTATGAGATTTTAGACTTTTGTGTTGCATTACTATTTTTTCAAGCAGTAAGTATACTATATGTACTACATAATTAAATATCGCGTAGTCCCGTTATCAAATATACATAGGCTTTATTTCTTCCTGGTACGGGAATTAGTTCCGGGACGCGGGTGAAACCGTGTACACTCTGTGCACCCGTGCGAAGCTGGGCCGTAGGGATACCCGTTACGATACGATAAATCGGAATATCGATACAGCACTATACGATATATCGATATTTGATGCGATATTTTGACCGATATCGATACAACCAAGTTCGATACAGTTACGATGCGATATATCGATACAAAACACTTTATTGGGCATCCCTACTGGGCCGGGTCTCCAGTCAGTAATACGAGCTAGTCTCACCATGCGGATAAGCAATGCAGGAGGCGACGGTCTTGGAGAAGGCCCCGGCGGCCATGAACTCGAGGAAGTCTCTCGGCGAGCGCGTGTCCGGCGCGCCCTCCGCCCGCCGCGCCGCCGTCAGCCGCGCCTTCACGCCCTCGTACAGCACGAAGTGGACTACAGTCTCGCTGATGCCCATGTACGACGCCGTTATGCCCTTGTAGAAGCCGCGGATTCCCTGGAGTATGAGCAGATTAAGTAAATAGCTAATTTATAAACATACCGAAATGTGAGTAGTTGACTGGATTCTGTTGCTGCACAGATGTCATTTACAATATACCTATAGTGTAATTTTTTTTTGATGTGATGAGGAGGCAAACAAACGAGAAGGTCACCTGATGGTAAGTGATCACCGCTGACCCCATACCGCCCCCAACTGAACTCTGGCGACCTTACTCACCAGCAGAAACATAACACAACAGTTATGAAGTGCTACTTCACTGTGGTCTTTTGTAAGGTGGAAGAACTTCCCCAGAGGAGCAGCTCTTAAATTTATTTATTGTGCGGCTGTGATAGGCGTAGTCTTATAAACTGGCTTCCCTGCGTAAATGTTTAATTAAAATAGGTAGTGGGTAGCTCTAAATACATTCTTAAAAAAATTGAATATAGGAACCTTAGGTGAGAAAATTTAACACCTCACTAACACCATAACCAAAATCTAGTGCGTTCAACTTTCTGTGAACCACTTTGAGAGGATCAAAGGTGAATTGTAAAGATCCATAATTTGAGATAATTCATACTCAGCAGATAGTACCCACTTGCTCCACTAGATGGCGCAAAGCATTTCAAGTTCGACTTTTGCTGAACTTATTTTAGAAGGGTGAAAACGATTCCCGTTAAGACCATTGACCATTGCTTAACTTGATAAACCAGTCCTAAGCTAAGATGGTGCATTAATAATTTACAATGTAATCCACATTTATAAGTATTTTCTAAATATATAAGGTGTAACAAAATATACTGCAAATATTTTAAGGGCGAATCGTTTAGTGAAAACGTAATACATTTTTCAAGTAAATTTTTTTTGTTAATACGCTAGTTTCCGAGAAAATCAACAAAATAAATTGAATGAATAATTGGGAAAAGTACAAAATTTGTCATATGCAAGACAGCTGGTCGTGTTTTATCAGTGTAATACAATTACTACACTTGTCCTGCCCCAAAAGCAAAGTGGTGGTGAGGGGGCGAAGCTTACAGGGCGAAAAGAGCAAATTGGCCAATGCAAAAAATGCAAATTTGGCAGGCATTAATTATGACTTTTTAATATCTGATATTGATTACATTGCCACTAAGGAATTCGCACTTAAAATATTTGCAGTATATTTTGTTACACCCTATAGAATGATTGTTTGTGGGGTCGTTATCAATTTGGCTTTAAATTATCATGTTGTGTACCTATTCTTTCTTTCTTTCTTGGTCTAGACTCTAGGCCCTAGAGTCTAGCTTGTGACAGTTTTGTTTTCTTGGTGTTTCGGTAACCTTAGTGGAACTTCCACTCGAATGAGGCGTTCGTCTGGGGAAGTACCTCCACCTTACTGAATACCACAGTGAAGTAGCACTTCATAACTGTTGTGCTATGTTTCTGCTGGTAAGTAGAATCACCAGAGCTCAGTACCACGCAACGCATCTGCGACCCTTGTGCAGTTGTTGATGATTCATGGGCAACGGTGATTATTTACCATCAGGTGACCCTGTCGTTCGTTAGCCTTCATATAACATTAAAAAAAATAGGATATATAATTACCGTTCTAGCGTATATCCTCTTTATACATTGCACTGCTGTCACATTCTGTCCGTCCAATTGAAGCCGCGTCTTCACGAACCAAATTGGATTCGTCATCGTGCATGATACGAAACCTGAAACATACCAATAATTACAACTGAGTTACCGTTCCAATAACATTTTACCACTGATCAAGGGCCTAACATACAAAAGAAAAAAATATATTGATGGTTTATTTCAAATAAAGGTATTATTTGATTAAGAACTAGCAGCTCGTCCCGGCTTCGCACGGGTACTAAACATGACATTTACACATATATATTTTTTAAACTTAATATAGCCGGTGTTACTCGGGCCTAATGTTTTTTTTTAAATCGGCCTTGTTGTTTTTGAGCCATTCATTACAACCAAACAAAGTTTTCCTCTTTATACTTTTAGTATCAATTTATTTCAAATTATCATCATACATGAACGTGTAGACGCAATGTGTTCTTACCTGCAGCACTGGCTGCGGATAGATGTACAATAGGAGTGTCAGGCGCTATATTCTGGTTCAATATTGCCTTGGCCTGTGAGTATGTGCAGAAGTATATGGCTCTGGACGGCGCCACTCCTACTATGTTGGGTCCCAAACCCTTAAACAAGGCTTTCGGCCCTTCATTCTGAACAATGTGTCTGGAAACATCAAGAACAAGGTTAAAAATCTTATTTCGCTTGGTAACTCCAAAAGCATTAAGTAGATAAATGTTTGACGTCAATCCCGATTGACTCGGTCCGAGATAATATTCTCCTCGGTCAACGTGCAGCTAAAAATATCATATTTTTCATGTGAACCACGAGTCCGATCGATGTGGCGTTTATACTGTTTAAAGTGAGTAACGATATCTGAAGGATGCCGTCTAATAGGACTATGAAAGGCCAACCGATAAGTGGGCAGCGGATCAGCCAATATTAGCGAGAGCTGCTAATCAGAATATTTGGCTAACCAATGGGTCCAGCGCAAAATCCGGTTCACGCGTGCGTCTCGTGACTGCCGCGAAGCGCATTTACTCCCTTATCTATTAACACGCGCGTGATAACAATTTCAGTTAGCGGTTCAGCCCGTCTTTTATTTGTTCGGAGCAGATATTGTTTAAACAATTAAGATGACTTTTTAACTTAGTACTTTTCCATTAGATATGCCACATTTTTAATTTTCATATCATTAATGAATCATTCATGATCAAGATAATGAGTTTGACAGTTTGACAAGTAAAGCAAGGCGCCGAGCCACACGGAACAGTATGCGATCACGTTTGGGCCTCGCATAATAGACTGAAACACGCGATGGCTCCCAGCCAAAGCGTCAGTTGTTACACTAAATTAATACATAAACACACATGCTACATAAGCAAAAAATGCACATGACACTTACACTTAGAAAGTTACTACATGTGTCTATTGAACTTTTGGCATCGCGAACACCAATTCGTCATTCGGCGATAGAATAAGAAATGCCTAACCAATGATCTAAATAAACATTGTAAGTATGAATTGGATCCAGGGCACTGAGATTGCCAGATAGTTAAAGCAGCACAATATAGCGAGTACCTACCTATTATACTAAACATCTAGAAATCTCCGTTACAATAGGAAAACATTACAACACAAACATACATAGATGCAATAGGAGCCGAGAAACTTGTATTTCAAACATTGCTTAAGTAATCGTTTCAGTATATAAATAAGTCGCAAGACGGTCATTCCCTTCGATAGGGAAACATGAACGAAGACATAATATTGCAACTCCTCAAGCATGCATAAACAGCCTGAATGGATCCTGAAACATCAATCTAAACATAATTGTTGCCACGTCGATAACGGTTCAGAGGCTTAAATGGTACACTACACAACACGACACGAAATGAATAATGTGACAACCACGACGCATTCAACAATACATTAGACGACCTTTTCTTGTGATATATCAACGCGTCATGACATTCAAACTTAGAAACGTTTCTTAAATATATTGAATTTTTATAGGGGCTTTCGTATCGATTCACAATTTACAAAATATTTTAAGTGATCACCACTACCCATATCACCAACAAATTGACAAGAGTATTTTGTGCGTTTTATGAATAAACGTCAAAAAGGATTATTATTTTTAAAAATAATGATTTCTTTCAATATACGATAACGAGATACTATCTATTTAAAAACCAAGCAACAACACTTAAAACGACCATAATGAAAGACCAATCAAATGAGGTATAAATAGGTATGTGCGTGATTGACTTGATAACCTTAGTGTCTGGGTAAAAAACTTTAATTTTGTAAATATTTTGAGGTGCCTTGTACGTCAATTGCCTTTATAGTCAACAACACGATCAACAATGAAAATGACACATTCACCGACTGATCTTTATCGCTACAATCAAGCAATCATGTGCAGAACTTATTTGCTGGCCTCTTTATAAAAAAGTAAACAACAGCTGGGTAAAGTTTGACGACCGATTTTGTACAGCAATATTGTAGAGATGGGAGAGATACACAGGTTGGCTTCTACATCAGAAGTTGCGGATATGTGCCCGCAGAATATAAACATTTGTGCACATAAAACATAGTTGTTTGTATTGAACCTGTGGAAATATTTAAATGTGTGGTTTTTATTGGGCAAACTATGTTTACTTTTGACTATATCGTACTCATATAAAAATAGCTCAAATACAAAAAAAGAGTTTTAAACATAGGGCTGCCATCTGAAAACATCTGTTTTTTTTTTTTTTTGCTCTGTCTTGTTATACCTTCCCCGGACTTCGGTGTCTTTCCCCGGACGTCTGTCTTTACTGTGCCCGGACGCACCCCGGACGCCCTCTAAACTAGGACAAATCCGGGGAAAACCGGACGGATGGCAGCCCTATTTAAACACAATACAAAATGTGTTTATTATTACAATTATTGTTCGGTCACTAGTTTTGGTCACCGTATGGCTATGGTATCACAAGAATGTTATAACGTAAGAGTCACAGTATTTTTTTAGAGCCAGTTGTATACTCTGTAATAATACATTGAATACATTATACGAGCTTAGGTCGGAGCATCCCACAGTACCATATTGTTTGATGCTTCGCGATAAGGTTTCCATGGTAAAGTGAGCATACCCGTGCCATCCCACCAAACTGATAGCACGAAACAAAGACACACAAGGGGACAGTCACAATATTATGAAGGTCTTACCTGATGCACTGTATTAGGCTCATCCGTGACGTGGTCCTGGCGTGGCCGGCCTGCGCGCACGGCTGCACCTGACAATTGTACGACATCAGCATGCGATCGCCTTGCTTGCTGTATGCGAACATCGCGCCCATCGTGCGTCTGTAGCCCCATTTAGCCTCCTGCATTACACGGCCAATATTACGGTACCATCGCTTGTGTCAAGCTTGCATGCAGCGTTATTACGAATCGATCAAAACTACTAAATTTAGAATACGAAATGAGCTTAACTTATGCTCGATCGATGATACTAACTTGAGGATACGAAATGAACCTAACTGATGCGAAATTGCTTATCCATAAATTGAAGGTTAAGTTTTAACTAAAGTGTTTACGTAATGGTGAAAAGCATTTGTTAACAAACTAACGGAAACACGGTATTTAGAGGAATTTAAAAAACAAATGAACATATTGTGATCTTTCTTAACTAAGATGATGATGAAGGTTTACAATATACGCAGATAATTCGTATGATCTTGCAGACATAACATGAAAAATGTGCTAGACGCTTCCAGTTTTGCTAAAATTAATATTATACTAATCTATCATCAAGACATGTTAATCAACAATGGATCTATTTTTACTGTGTCTTCTAATGTACTCTGATAAAAGCGACACAAACGCTTTACACAAGTGATGGAAATCTAAGATAATCTTTAAGGCCCATTATGGGCCCAATGTTTCCATACGGCTCATACATTTATTTCATATGCTGAATCCTTCAATTCTGACAAGATGTCTGCAATACCATCGCATTCATGGTAACTTATGTCTATGTCCATTATTGTAAAACACATTTTCGGAAGATAGGTATTTAGTAAATTGTAATATTATTTTGTTTTGTCCGTCTGTAAGTCATATAATGTTTGTGTGTGATCAAATTGAGAACAACGACATCAAAAACAATCATCAATTATATTTATGTTAGCGACAGAAACCCCACATAGCTGCAAATGAAATCACAGCGTAAACACAACAGACAGTAGCGAATAAGAATCTACGCAAAAAAGATAAACTGAAGCAATTCTCGCTGATAAACTAATCCAGTACCTACACAATATTGCATAAATTATATTCTCCGTTGATTACAAAATACCTAAGTACACAGCGCTATACATACCTACATAACCTAAGTGTTTATCTTCAGCCAATCAAATGCTACACAACTCCACCATATTGTGTACGTCTAAGTTTAGATTAGCCTTGAAACTTCGTTAGGTTCAATACATCTGATGACATTGTGTAAGGTCATAGCAAAATCTCAGTATTTTTACAGCATATTTTGAAGTTTTTTTGGAAATTTCTATGTGACGTGTGATATGAAATGTAGAATGCAAGTCGAGGTAAACATTCCGAGAGAAAATCCTAGTGTTTTCTTACATTACAAAACACTTGTGTTTGATAAATGAGTCCACAGATCATGTTATTTTCTCCTCATTGACGTTATTGCAGTAGATGACGACTTGTCCTATGGATTCTATTGGGATCGGATATGTTGCTCCGCTCGTTGCACTTAATTTACATGGACGACACATTGTATTGTAATTATATTTTTAACTCTTAAGTTATTTAAGACCTGTTCACTTCTTCACAAATGTTTTATAATACAACTGCGTAGTAATATAAATTTGTTTTATGACTTCTTTTAAACAGCCCATTCTTTTGACGTTAGTTAATACTGGTTCTTGTAATGGATAATAGACTCTTACAATATTCGCGAGTTTTTGGTGTATCTCATCATCTAGTCTCTTCCTTTTTTTGATGAGAGAAATCTTATACAATCTAACGGAATAAAGTGGTACCATCGCATTGAAGCTTATGGTTTTCAACTCTTTTGCAGATCTATGCAAATTCTATAGGAGCCAGGAACTGATCGAAAATTTGAACTACATTACTACAGCTTCTCCTTAATTCATTTCTCTAATGTTTATTAGAATAGCCTCTATGACTTTCGAACTACTACCAGATGATTCAACAATCATTTGTTAAAAGTAAATAACAAAATCAGGTAAGCAGATATCTAATTCTCTCAAACCCTGATAACGTTATGACAATGAATACGTTTCTCGCACTCCTCTTTGTATAATAATAACCATCCTTGGCACATATTCGAGGCGTAACGTGTTTTACAAGTTTCAAGTTAGTTATTGGGGACGAATAGTTTCTACAGATTTTACTTTAACCTGTATGACATTAACCCCATCTATAAATATTTCATAGAAATCTGTAGGCATTTTCTATGCGAAGAAAGGTAAAGTATCAATACAAGATATAGCCAAAAATTCAGGTGTAATAAAGACGATTTCTGCTGGCTTGTAGTGTGGGTAGTACTAGTACGTATATTATGTTTGGATGTATGCCAAACCCGGGATTACCGGGTCACTAGCTCCATAAATTTATATTTATTTCTTTGTTACACTTATTGATTTTAGCTGTGTTCAAATTATCTATTATGTAACGCGTAGTGTTAATTGATTTACCTAGCTTCTCTTCTACTGGCCTTTGATAATGCGCATATCTTTTCGTTTAAAATACAGACTTCACGGTCGTCGTAAAATATAGGTTTGTCTAGATTAGAGTTAATGATGTGAGTATAACATACTACTGCTCACTGAAACATCTTAATTACGACGAATAAGATTATCATAATAATCAGAACGTCTGGTTAGATTTATAGATAGTGATAATTTCAGTTAATGCGATTAAGTTCGTTATATGTATAATACGTATACATGTATGTATGTATACAGGACATGGGTACGTATGTCCTATATAATAATTAGTTGTGCTGCTGTGGGTTTTACTTTCGACCTTAAATGTAATTTGAATAGTTAGTTACCTACATATCACCATATTGGTACTTAAGCAAAGAAAACCCCATTAAACGTTGAAGGTATCTTTACCCTTACTTATCTACCCATATCTGTGTGTAGATAAAACAAGAATGTTGGCTCCTAAAACATTTACTTTAAACATGAATTTCCTCTTTATAATATTACTATAGATAAAGCTATAATTTTAAACATTGACATATTCTTGTGTTGCTCTTAAACTTTCTATATTTTAATGGGAGATAGAAACCAAGAAGAGATGGTAAATTGCAGTGTGTCTGCATATGTGATGGAAGAAAGAACCATGCATGTCTGATAAATATTTCTATGGCCAACTTTTTGGATACGTCGCCTGCTCTTGTTTTTTTATTTATTTACTTATTTTAAAGCCTACCTACCTATATACCTTGTAAAGAGTGAGTAATGAGACCTGATTTTGTAGACGGACAAAACAATCGCGATATTACATATTTAGTATAGTGTCGCGACATACAAAACATACCGACCTAAGCCGATACGAAGACGGCCCAAATCTCTCTATCTTATCGAATGTTTGCAATCAATCATATGGCGCATTTCATAGTTTACCTTCATTAAGATAAACATGAAGACAGATATTGGAATTGTTTTATTTAATAACCGATAAAAATGGTAAAGAGGTAAAATATTTACATCCAGGACATAATTCTGATAATAAATTTATTATCTATATTCTATAGCTATCATAAAGTATGTGTTCAGTTCTAGAGATAAGTTTGAGATATTTACCTGATGTTTTGGAATTCTGGAACAGACTTTTCTAGTGTTAGGTGCATTGTCTGACGGTGGCGGTCCAGGAGGGGGTACCCCCACTCCCTTGGACGACTGTAGGCGAGTCTTCACCACTTCCAACGGACATGTTACAACGGCCCCAGCTGTTCCTGCCACTCTGCAATAAACGTCCATGAAAATAGATATTAATTCTAGCATAATTTCGACATTTTAATGGTAATCAGTAGAATAACGAAAAAAATGGATGGATTGCGTGAAATGACTGAATACGGAGGCTGAAGGAACTGGACAGTGGATAGGAAAAACAACATGCTGCCGACCCCACTTTAACTGAAAGAGATCCGAAGGGAGAATAAAAACTAATTTTGACTTCTTTTCTTGAAAGTATATTCTAGTGGTCACATTCTACGTAAATTTACGTTAGGAAGTAATTAAGAGAGTATGTAAGATAAGGTATGTGTCGACTACAGGCTGGCTAGGAAGCCATTAAAGAAGTAAATACTTTATGTCACTCTTTGACATCTCTCTCTTCTTCTCTCGCCTTCCTAGCGGTAAGATCGTTCTGGTTTGGTTGTATTATTTTATTATTATATTTTATCTTATTTCTCCCTAATTCTTTCATTATACAGTCCACTCTCTCCCTATCGTCGACATATGGTCCTTCTCGCGTAAATTGTTCCATTCGCCGTCTTCTTAATCCGTAAAATTTAGCTGTCAAATTTTTTCGCTGTCAAATATTTTTCTGTATTAAATTTATATTATTTCATTCTATTTTCACGCCATTCCATAATCATGATCACACGCTCACACGCCATGTCTAAGTCGTCAAGTAAAAATCCTCTGTCATTGGAGGAGCCCCAGGGCTCCGTTGCTTTTACTAAGCCCCCGATTGCAGAGGAAACGGTACGTACCGACCCCCTTCCCCTGGAGGAGATTTCGCTCTCCGATTATTTATCCCGGGGGGAGGGAGACCAGCTATCTACTTCTTCCAGAGTGAGTGTGATTAGCAAGGTACGTGCCGAGGCGCAGTACAAGCAGAAGCTCGCCGAGGTGGCGATGCAGGGGCTTGTGAGGCAAAAAGCGAACGAGCGTCAGCAGCAGGAGGAAGAACAAGCAGCTCGGGTGGAGTACGAGCGAGTCATGGCGGAGGCCGAGGAGCGTCGATCGCGCAGGTCGCGGTCACGCAATTCGAGCTGTAGCATGACTGCCGATTGGGTGCATCGGCAAAATAAGGTAACAAGTCCTATTATAAATAATTTGATGGACGTGGGGCCTACCAGTGCGCCACTTTTTAGTAAATCAGCCGCTAAAGAGGAGTCTCGTCCGCAGACTGTGACGTTAGACTTGTCACAGTTACTGTCATTGGCGGGGCAGAGACATGGGGTTTCGGTCCCACTACCTCTATTTAGTGGCAATGTTAATGAGTGGCTGCTATTTAGAAAAACCTATGACGAAACTAAAACGTCATACTCGGCATTTGAAAACCTTTCAAGGTTGAGGGTTGCGCTTCAGGGGGAGGCGCGAGAAATTGTAGGGTCTTTGCTTCTTGTTTGTGATGATCCCGAGGAGATCATGCGGGCCCTAGAATTGTATTATAATCAACCTGAACGTATTGTACTCAACGAGGTTCGTACAGTACGCAGTATGCCACGCCTGGGCAGGTGCAGCAAAGACACTGTTTTATTGGCAACTAAATTACGAAGTTGCATTCGAGTAATGCACCTTTTAAATAACAAAGAGTATTTGTTTTCACCTGAATTATTTAATGTAATTTATTCTAAATTCACGCCGTTATTACAGGACAAGTGGTTGGATTTTGCACACTCCCATGATTCCGGCCGTCCTAAGCTCGAGTTGATGGCTGACTTCCTCGAGTGTGAGGCGAGCAAGAGGATCCGCTTCGCCCCGTGCGACGACCCTCTCCCCGCCGTCGCGCCGCCGCCAGAGAGGCCTGCGCACTCAGGAACGCGTCCGGTGACTCGTAATCCTTTTCCGCCAGCAGCCACGCGGTTTCCACTACCGCCTAACAAAACAGCTTGCAACGTGGTGAGGAGCGCTGCCACGCATAAGGTTGGTTCTTGTTTGTTCTGTGAAGGGTCAGGCCACACCGTACGAGCATGTCCCAGTTTTGCAGCCCAGAAAGACGACGATCGTTTGTCCTGGGTGCGGAGTGCCAGGGTGTGCGAGAGGTGCCTAAGACGGAGTCGCCACAATTGGCGGTTATGCCCGTCTAAGTGTTCAATTTGCGGAGAACCTCATAATGCATTTTTGCATAATTTATTTTCGGCCAAAATATCCATTCCAAATTCTGATATTCCAAATTCTAGTATTCCAAATTCTAGTGTCAATAAATCGACCTCAAATGAGTTTGAACTTGTGAATAATAATTCGATAGCTACGAATTCCAAAGAGCAAAGAGGCCGAGTTTTGTTGAAAATCTTACCTGTGATAGTTTCAGGGCCGAACGGGGATCGCGAAACCTTTGCTCTCTTGGATGACGGGTCTACAGTTTCAATGATCGACTTTGAGTTAGCTGACGAATTAGGGTTGTCTGGTCATGAGAATCGAATTTATATTGAAAGCGTGATGGGTTCCCGGGGAGGTGTGAGATCAAAATTAGTTAGTTTTGGCATTCGAGGCAAAACTTGTTCTGATGTTTTTAAAGTTGCGAACGCTCGAGCCATTCCTAATTTATCTCTGACACCACAATCTGTTTCTGCGGAGGATATCCAAGGTTTTCAACATTTAAGTGATATCGCTGAACAGCTCACTTATGTCAATGGTTCTCCTAAGGTTCTCATTGGCGTGGGTGACTGGCAAATGTTGACAGCATTGGAGAACCGACTGGGCAAGCCGGCGGAACCGGCAGCGGTGAAAACAGTACTCGGATGGGTGCTTTTTGGTACAGTTAGTCGATGCTCTGTTCCAGTTGTAACGATAAATCATTTCGCGATTAAACCTGAGGATCAGGATCTCGACATTATAATAAAAGATCGTTACCACTTAGAAAATCTAGCTGTGAAACATCAGGAGCCATTTGGCACGTCCGAAAGGCGAACGCTAAGTGTTCTTGATGAGTCAAAACGTCTGCCTAGTGGTAGGTTCGGTGTTGGTTTACAATCGCTCATTGTTAGTAAAACTCGCGTATCTCCATTAAAACGGAGGGTTTTTTGGATTGATTCTCGAACAGTTTTATCTTGGTTCAGGCGCGACCCGCGGAATTTTATAACTTTTGTTGGGAATCGACTCGGTGAGATATCCGACATTACCTCACGATGTGAGTGGCGTTGGGTTCCGACAGCACTTACTGTAGCGGACGACGCCCCTCGCTTTTTAGACAGTAATATTTTATATTTAGGTAGGTTGCTTCAACGGCCTTCTTTTGTAAATAGTATCCTTAAGTTATGTCGTCAATTTCAGACGCGGCAGCAGCGGCGACGTCCGTTACTCGCCCGTGTCATCACAAGCGGTGAAGACCTGCTGCAGGCGAGCCAGCTTAGCGTCGCTTGCCAGTCTAACTTCGCGTCGCAGTTGAAGACAGCCACTCCGCAGTTGAAGGCTGCTCAGGATGGCCAAATAGCTCGTGCGAGTCCGCGTCTGAGACATTTGAAGGCGACATCTAGCGACCGAGATTGTCTAGTACCTGACAGTAGTATCAAGGCCTGTCAGGAGGTCCCCGAGGGTACGAAGGCTCGTAAGATTCTTAATGGACGAAGCTGCCTCTCATTCAGATTATTGGATACATCCTGTTACCGTGAGTGGGCCGCATATAGCCACGACGGTCACACCGGCACCGTGGTTAATGAGCGGAGGCGAAGTTTCCATTTACTGCGGCTGTCAGCGATCGTCCGAAGCTTAGCGTCGTCGTGCATTGAATGCTACGTCGCGAGAGCAGCGCCAGTGCCCTCACCAACCGGCGATTCTCAAAGCCTCCCCACGAAGCGTCCCAAATGCCCTCGGGAGGACTTGAATGCTGTCATGGTCATCGCTAGAGGAGTGATCCTACGAGTGAAGCGAAGACTGATGAAGAATCGCCGCGCTGTGTTCCCGGGAAGAGATGGCACGGTGCGGGTGGCGGATGTCCCCCCTGCGGCTGCTAGATTTAAGCGACCAACTCTGGTCAGGAATTGTATTTGTTAATTGAATGTTTTTATTTTATATTTTATTTCGCCCTTTTGGCCTAGGGCTGGTTATGTTGTTTTTTATATAAATGTGTATACTTTCTATATTTCCTTTTCTTACTTCCTTTCAAGGCTGTTGTTTTGTATAGAGCCTAGTCAGCCTGTAGTCTGTTTTTTGTGTAAGGCTGCGCCTTACGGGCGGGAGTATGTCGACTACAGGCTGGCTAGGAAGCCATTAAAGAAGTAAATACTTTATGTCACTCTTTGACATCTCTCTCTTCTTCTCTCGCCTTCCTAGCGGTAAGATCGTTCTGGTTTGGTTGTATTATTTTATTATTATATTTTATCTTATTTCTCCCTAATTCTTTCATTATACAGTCCACTCTCTCCCTATCGTCGACAGTATGTATATTTAAATAAGTTTGTATTGTCGCAGCTAAGGTACTTGTAAGCACCCAAACATAGATAGATGCCTTCATTGACATAGTAGGTAAGTACGGTTGAACAGAGTCTCAAGGACGGGATAAATTGCTTCGCGTGCTAACTAAGGCACACTTACGTACATGAGAAACCAATCACAAGGATACTGTAACTAAATATTAGTACGAGTACAACATAGAAACAAAATGGGTTGTCAAAAAATATATCCAAGCAACCCAGAGAATAGAATGTCAGAAGCATCGGCCAATAAAATTTCGTAAATTTTATCTCGAAGAGGAGAAAATGGGTCGCTTCAGGAAAAATCATGAGCAAAACATTACTTTGGTAAATAAATACATACATGCTGGGATGATCTTATACAAAACCGATTTGTAAAAAGTGCAAAATGGAATCATACTGACCATGGGGACTGTGAGGCAGAAGGAATTGGTAACATTAAATGTAAGACTGCCCTATGTGGAAGCAAGACTATACCTATGTATCAAGATTTAGTAAGACATCATTATTAGCGCTTGGCACTTATTCTTGCCTCAATTTTGCTCAAATGATTTAAAAGTAATTGTTATTTGGTACTTCTTCCAGTAGCCAGCATTAGACCTTGCAGTGGGCCCAAACTGTTTTGTAGTGGGAGGAAATCTCAGTTTGGTAGATTCTCCGCCAAGCAGGCACATAGGAGGTTTTTTTTTTTAAACCTACTTTAATTTATTCAGGATCTTAGGATGCCCAATGGCAAAAGGACTGTTAATGGAGAGACTATTTGTTGGTTTAAAAAAATATGAGCCACCATTAGAATCTTATTGGAATCCTGCTTTGAAGTTAGTGTTAAAATATTGTAGGTAAATATAATTGTGTTAAGTTGAGAAATAAGAAGTTGACATGTAACAAGTACCAAATTCATGTGGACATCATTAGGTACATTACTTGAGATAGTGGTTATCACTATAATAGTAATATTTTAAAATAGACGAGCACAAAAATATACTTCACAAAAATTTATAATAAAAATCCTACAAAGGCCAAGATTCTTAGGGTCGCTGAGCATGGAAGCAATAAAATTAAGAAAATTTCTTTTGAATGTACCAAGAATTTTTATATAAATTCCATATTATCATTAGTTTTAATTTCCCACCTTTGGGTTAAGACAAATTAAAAAAGGTTGTAATACCTATTAATAAATTAAAAAAATAAGATGATTGAGAACATAATATTTCTTGCTACATTTTGGTAACGGATCAGGGATGCGGGGATTTTCTTTTAATAAATAGGAGATTAAACACCTCCTAGAAAATATCTGTATGAAATTTAATTCAACACATATGAAATAATGTTATCTCATATCAGATAAGTTTAGCTTTGCTAAATATTCAGTCTAGAATTGATTATACCTAATAAGAAAAACTAAAGTTTATGGACATCCAAATCCTTATGCAAATATCAAAACAAAAATTAATTTATTCCAATGAACAGTTTAGAATTGCAGTTTTGGGTATTGAATTGGTACATTGTCTTAGAATATGCATTGTAGGTGATATTCGGTTGTGGATAAAAAAGCTGACAAGTTACCAAAAGTTTTGAGTTCATACTGAAAAACCAGTTGTACCATAAAATTTACTAGCTGATTGAAGAAAACTGTCTCGAATAAACAACAATATGTGTATTTTGGGAGAGCATTGGTAAACAACCTCTGACCACATGTGCCAAAGCAGAATACAAACTACTGATAAAGTTGAAGGTAAATGATATCACGAGTTATGAAATAACGACGAAGTTGAAGTACTCACCCGCCGGCCACCAGGTGTATCGCGGTATCTCTTTGAGACATTTTAGCGCCACAAGAGTAATTACATGACTGCAAATTGCGACTGTCTATAAATAAACAAATGCACCTTTTAGTACTTGTTATAGCACTAAACACACAACTCCGATGTCTCGAATGAATACAGGCGAAAAATTGTTTCCAGAGATTACGGAATGTTCCTTTTTAACATCAACCGTCTATTTACGGCAGGTTTAAATGAAATAAATACCAAAAAAATATCGGCGAATTTCTCACAACACCGCATTCGCGAGATCGTACTTCGTAACAATAACGCACACAAACAAGAAAATTCCGTATGAACATGAGTTTGACGCACACAACCTAAAATGCGTACGTGACGTGATCGCGCGAGGCCCCGAAGACGAAAACAAACATTGGCTGCGTTCAATCAAGCAACAATTATTCTGTTTTTCATTAATTTATTTTTGAAATTAATTATAAATCCTATGTCTTTCTTTATACAACTGTAATTTCATTAATAAAACTTTGTAGATATAGATATACTAAATAAAAATGATGGCGCTGTCACCACAAAAAAAATGCAGAAGTTAAGAAATTAACAAAATCAAAGATTGTAATGGAACACAGCCATAGTGTTGTGACATCATCTCGCTTAAACTATCGATATAACTATGTTATCTGGCTTTATTGTAAAATTAACGATGTATTATAAAATAACAAACACCGACTTCCATTTCACTGCTACATCTAAGAATTGTTTCTGTGACAAATACAAAATAATAACAAGTGCAACTGAATTATAAAGGTGAAAATTTAATTTTGTGAACAGTGAAAATATTAAAAATACGCTACTAAATTGTTTATCCATTCATGTGTTATCTTTGTAGAATAAATTTTATTATTAACATTAAAAAGAGCAATGCATTAATACATAATGTAAATCGTCAACTTCTTATAAACTTCTGCATACGTTTACAGTCTTAATGAAGAACACTATAATATTTCATCTCATCACTTTATACCATCATAGTAGAGCGATTTATATTTTTATCGTAAGATTTCTTTTAGGAGTTTGCACATCCCTATGTAACGACAGCCGATGACAGATGTCAATATTTTTATTGCATAATTTTTGCAGCTGATGGAAAAATTGTTGAACTATTGAAACAATAGTCGCCGGTTGATTTTTGCTATAAATAGTTCATACAACCATGTTCGCTACACGCAGG
This sequence comes from Nomophila noctuella, assembly GCA_958496325.1. Taxonomy (NCBI): domain Eukaryota; kingdom Metazoa; phylum Arthropoda; class Insecta; order Lepidoptera; family Crambidae; genus Nomophila; species Nomophila noctuella. Next base: position 10,958,223 of record OY292497.1, read on the forward strand.
ATTGGATCTTTACTGTAATACTTTTATTAATCTGTTTATCTGGACAGTTTCGTAACTGGTGTTAAACATGTCGCCGGTATTTACGAGGTTGTCTGATGTATACGCAGGTCGGTGGCCGGGGCTCGGCAGAAGCACAGCCTGCCGACGCTGCCGTACGAGTACAACGCGCTGGAGCCGGTGATTAGCCGCGAGATCATGAGCCTGCACCACAGCAAGCACCACGCGACTTACGTCAACAATCTCAACGCAGCTGAGGAGAAACTCGCCGCCGCACAGTCTAAAGGTCTTCAGTCCTCTTAATTATTCACTAATTGAAAGAACCAGGAGTCTAGATTAACAAACATATTGTTATGCTATAAAGCAAAAATGAGAAACTACTATTATATGTAGGTAGGTAGTCTCTTATGAGTTGACCAATTATGATGAGTAACTTTTATGACATTTTGTGTAATCTAACTACACACGTCATATGGACAGCTATAACTATGTGACAGGGTGCGATCCCAGGGTTTTTAAAGCACTCTGTAGCCGTAGCTGTACTTTAATAATGCAAAAATAAGAAAATACCTTCATACCCAATATTAATCAAATTAATTAAGTAGGATGTACCAATGACAGTATATTTTCCAATATGATTCTTATTAGAATTTGATTTGTAACATATTCTTAATTGTCAGTATGCGATTCTGTACAGCAGATTTTTTATTGTTTATGTTAAAGAAGTATTTCGATGAGATGAATGTTTGAGTAAAAAAGTTATTATTAATTTGACAGCAGCAGATACGAGTGAAATCATCGGTCTCCTAAGTGTCATTAAGTTCAATGGAGGGGGCCATGTAAATCATACAATTTTATGGAATAATTTGAGCCCAATAAAGACTGAAGCCTCATGTGAATTCTATACAGCTGTCGTACAGTAATTTCTATTTTAATTTTCTTGTTTTAGTTCATTTATTATGTAAAGTATTAATTTATTAGGTAAGAGCCAATTTGGTCTCATTATCAGTGATAGAGTAATTTGAGTATGTGCATACATTAGATTCATTCATTTAAATACAGTATTTACCTGGTAATTTTGAATTTAATTAACATTATAATGGGTTTCATTAGCTCATAAACACACATAAAATGTCTTTGTAAAGTATTTATTCATTCTTATTAAATTTCAAATGTAATCTTAAAAAAAACTTAAGGGTTTATTTAAGGGAAAATTAAGCTTTATTTATACAGCCAAATTCTTTTTTTAAGAGAACTGCAATTTTGATTTCTATTTTCTGCAGGCGACATTGAAACTGTCATCAATTTGGCACCAGCCCTCAAGTTCAACGGCGGTGGTCACATCAACCACAGCATTTTCTGGGCGAATCTCTCTCCCAATGGCGGAAAGCCATCGGCTGAACTCACCAAAGCCATTGAGAAGTATTCAAAATTATATGTGCATGCTATGTGTTAATCAATGTGCATGAATGTTTTGCTAATTAATTTATTCTAAATCAGGAAGGTGTTTATACTAACATCCATTTAATTGTTAAACTTAGCTATTTTTATTTTGTTGCTAGCTGGCTGAAAATGGCATTTTTCACTGTAAAAAAGTAAATTATGTTGGCTCTCCATATCAAAGCTTGGTTTTGTTTATCTTATAGAAACTAACACTTGTAGGTGATAGTTTTTTTTCACAAAATATATAATAATATTTGTTTGAATATTTAACCTTTCAAGTCCCAAAAAACTAGACGCAATAGATAATTTATTGTAGTCCACCCAATTTCTCAAGAAGTTAATTTGTTGCTATTAAATGTTATGTTCCTTTTTAAAACCACTAATGATAATGCTAATTGCTTATTTTTCTATATAGAAAGGACACGTTTTTGGGTTTAAACTTAAAGAAACTTTAACAAACAAAGATTAGCGAACCTTTCCTTCTACTGATGAATGTACTTTAATAAACTAAAAATAATTCCAGGGACTTTGGTTCATGGGAAAACATGAAGAACCAGTTGGCGGCCGCCTCGGTCGGCGTGCAGGGCTCCGGCTGGGGCTGGCTCGGCTACAGCAAGCAGATGAAGAAGCTCACAATCGCCACATGCCAAAACCAGGACCCGTTGCAGGCGACGACAGGTAATGTTTGATACTTGTTTTGTTAGAAATTAAAAGTAACCTTTATACTGGTTTAATTAGGCAATAATATAACAGCATTTTACTGGATAACAGATTACCTGTAGTGTATTTTTTTATATGTAATAAACAAAATGATATTTATTGACCCAACTCTGAGAGGGCAGATAAGTAGCACTTGTGTACTTGTGCACCTAGACACAGATAAACAAAACATTATTGTGTTTGACTGTTTGTCAAGCCCAGGGCACTTAGTGCAAGAGATAATGATAATAATAAAAAATAAAACCCAAATCTATAATACCCAGATAATTCAATCTTTTTATGTATTAAAATAATGTTTAAATTCTTAAGTGCGGTTTTAATTAAGTTTGTGTTGTTGCAGGGATATGTATTTAGCAACACAATCAGTTGTTACTTCTTAACATATGAATTAATTTCCAGGTCTGATCCCCCTGTTCGGCATCGACGTATGGGAACACGCGTACTACCTTCAGTACAAAAACGTTCGCGCCGACTACGTGAAAGCGATCTTCGACGTCGCCAACTGGCAAGACGTCTCCTGCCGCTTCGAGAACGCTCTGAAGTAAACCCAATCTCAGCATTTTTAGGATTAAAAGCTTTAAATTGCAACAATCACATGGTGAACATTTGCATTAGATTGTGATAAATAAGTTCTAAATAATAATATGTACCTATACAAAGCAAAGTTGTGTTTTATTTTGATATCTAACATTTCGAAAAGACAATGTTCAGAGGATTTAAGTAATCCCCCTTCATTAATACGACCATTATGATAGAGCTATATAATAATTCATCATATATAGTAATCAAGAAACGGAGCCAGAGAAATCGATGTAATTTGAGCTTTTCCCGAGGTAAACCTTGGTTTAAGCCGAGATTCCAAGAACCCCCAAAAAGTTAAAAAACAAAATTAAAAACATAGGGTGGGACGGGGCATTATTGTACGTTTTGGACCATTATTTGGACCATATTACGTACCTACTTATATGCGTCAAACGAAACGTTTCATGGAAGACTTCATTACTCGTGAATCGGAACGCAATTGACAGCAGCTGTCACATCAGGTGATTGTCAGTTCGCTTTGTTAACGTTTTGTGGTGAAAAATAAATAAATAAAAATATTTAAAAGAACTTTCTACTGATTATTCGTTGTCTTCGGCCGTGGTCTTCTCGCACTTTATCTGGTAAGTGGTCAAAGAAGCTATTTTATTGCAAGTTTCATTGAAAGGAGAGGTTCGCAGATCCGTGGTTTGCTGTTATTGATTTTTCAGGGAATGGTTAGTCTGTCGAGTTATTACGCGAGTTCGACTAGTCATTTATTAAGCAGTGTAACAAGGTTCTTTTAAATATTCATTCTCGGACACGAAAAGTACAATTTACAAGGTATGTAAAATATTTCAAGACATTTAGCGAGATATTACGGAATTCATGTCTGAAGGCCGATTTTTAGTGTTTTGAAATAGATCAACGGTTCTGCTCTGTGCTTATGTAGGTTTTGATTTGTTTGTACTTAATTATTTATTAACTGTGTTAACGTGTCTTGAATATTTGCTTCAAACTGACACAGTGTCTTTATAAAAGGGATGAGGAAGTAGAGATGTATGATTCATATCAATTGTAGGTTTAATTGTAACATAATTGGTGTTAGTTATCACATTTTTACTGCACTTTCTAGAAATATTGTTAAAACTTATTAAAATTAACTTTGTTCAGTTAATAACATTCTTGGGAAGAAAAACCCGATTTATATTTTTAATTATCCAATGTTATTACCTTTCTTTCCTACCTTTTTATTACCTATCTTTAAGTTTTTACTTTTGAAATATGTGATTTATATTTTTAAAAAGCAAAAAATGAAAGCAAATACAAATCAATGAGAATAGTAAATTAAAAGTTCAAATATCTAATTTTTTTAAGCATATGTATAGTGCAAGAGCTTTTCCATCTTGTCATTTTAATTTTGTTTCCCTGATTAAATGTTTTGATTCAAATTTTAACAACAACCTAAGTTGCCATGTAGCACTGACTGCTGTCAACTCAAGGATGTTATTTTTGAAATGGTTGATATCCACAATATTATTTCTGTGGACTAATAAAGTCATAGGATCTACTACAAGTTTTTTTGGCCAGATTATATAAATCACAAATCAAAGATATGTGAGACTTTTGGAATTGCACTTTATAAATAATACTATTGGATACTAGAATTAATGGATGTTGTCATAATGTGTGTGTGTATACAGTTACCCTAATTCTATTGATTGTAGCCCGCACCAAACATTAATTTAACTTCATTAATATATGCAAGAAATATGCCAAAGGAAGAGATAGGTCATGTTGTAGAGTAGGGTGGCCATGAGTGTTCAGCTTTGAGAGAGTTAGAAATGTGTTATTACTACCATATTTTTCTGTCTTTTGTTGACATTATTGGTATGGTTTTGAATTAGCTGACGAATAAAGACATGGTTGGAGGGCGCCTCTCTTCCTCTTGGCTGTTTATTTTTACCAGTTAATTTGATTGAGCATAATAAATATATTTACCACATAAATTGCTACACATTACTACTTTACTTATTGTGGTCAAAACCACTTGTAGTAGTAATTAGTGAGTCATGCACTTTAACACTAAGAGATTAGTTGGAATCATCAAATGTGGTTCTCGACCTTTTAGGCAAGAAGATCAACCGAATTGGTGTATTGGTAATATCGGGCCTGTCTACGGTTTGACGAGTTTTGTCCAGAATGACTCATGACGTACCAGATTATATGAAATGAGAATAAAAAAAAATTATCGTTTTGACATATTAGGTAGTATGGATCCGTCGGTATTTGATACGAATAGACTTATAGTTATAAACGAAATAGTGATTAATATAGTGGCAGCTAGAGTTACAACTTCTTTATTCAGCCACGATTATTTACCGTCATCTGTCAAATAGGACTTTAAAAAAACCAGTTAGACATTACAGGTCGCAATTTGATACTCTGTGTCACCATTGCATTAAGTGTTATTACTGGTGCTTCATTAATGGCTGTTGTAAGCAATATAGAGGTAATGTGTGGTCTCTATAGCGGTGCAATGCGATGGGTTATCGCAGAGGCGCCGCACGCGAGTCCCCGACGGTGAATGCACTCCGCTCCCCCGACCAGGGCTGAACCGGTACAATATTTACCGGTGTTAAGGGTTAAACCGGTTTTCTTGTATAGCACCGTTTTAAAGTGAGATCAGTCCAAATGTTTGTGCGTCGCTTGCAAATATATTGCACTATGATCATGAAAATTACGGAATTGCGTGCATGTTTTTCGTAAATTAAGACATTTTGGACAACATTTTTCGTTTTCCTTGATTAAAATGATATCCTGTAAAAACAGGTTCGAAACAGGTTTATAGCACCGTAACCTTTTTGTAAAAGTTCGATCAGCATCATCGTCGTACCGGTTAAAAAAAATATCGGTTGCAAAGCCCTGCGATATAACTCATCGACGTGGCTCCCCGGGTTATTGTGTCGATCCATGGAAATTCACTAAATTCCAAGTAAACGCAGTGGCGGTGCCAGCAAGTTGGGATAGGTCGCTGACGTATTGTAGGTTTGTGGTGTAGGGACTGTGCCATGGTTATGACTCAGTTGATGTTGTTTCCAGTTAAAGTTGTGTAAGGAGGTGCTTTTAATGTAGTCTCGATCGCGTGTTTAAATGTAACATGGTGGTTTCGCGAGTTTGAAGTTTTTTCGAGAGATACGTTACAAGTAAATTGGAAGGAAGCAGAACTGAAGTTCTTATCTACAAAGGTTAAATCTTAAGGCCAAAGTAAGTATATTTTTAACGGATGGTAAGCTATTACGTTATGGGGTATGTACTTATGTGGGGTGTATTTTAAAAACCATTCATTTATCTTTGATCATTGTTATCATATGATGATACTTGTGATGTTTACTACAACAATCAGCGGTGTAGGACGGGTGTAACTATTATTATATCCAATAAAACACTCCAGTTTGCTTGCGCTCGGCACGACGCTTCGGTGACAGCTAGTGTTGCCCGGTAGCGCCATCTCGAGGCCTTTATTTGTAACAACGCCACATCTCTTCCTTTTAATAAATTGAGAATTAAAGTAACAAAATGTCGTTCAATGTAATGAACATATGGCCTATCATAAGACAACAAAACTTAAATTCTTTTACAAAATAATCAACACATTTAACTTCTTTGAGGTAATAAAATATTACACATTTTAACACAGAAACCACATATTATTATTGTCAGCAAAGTAACCACAACAAACTAACCATACATTAAAACTATCAAAATAACTAGATCCTGAACTAACAAGATTCAATCACATTCATCTGGTTTAATACAATGTAACAAACAATTTTATAAAAAGTTTCTAGATGGCTCAGTTAAGGAACATTAATTCTTAAGTAACTAATTAAAACACTGTTTAAATTTCTTATCAATTATTGTCTTAGTCTACTAATCAGTCATTGATATCAATTATTGTGTTAACCTACTAATCAGTCATTCATTTTTATTTCTAGGCATCTAGGCATCTATCTCCTTATCTATGTTTTCAGAAGGCTCGCATACCTTCCAGCTACCTTCAACTTTCTTCAGGTGTATTATATTTCTCCTATATTCTTGTCCTGTAGCATCATTTCGGACACTGATATCGCTACCTTTTGAACTTATTACTGTGTGGGGTTCGGGATTAAAGTCAGAAGTCAGCTTATTTTCCTTTATCATGTTCTTGACATAAACCTTTTCTCCAATATCCAACTCTTTGGTACTTGCTTTCCTTCGTCTGTCTTTGGATTGTTTTCCTTTTTCTTTCATTATGTGGTCTCTGTCTTTGACTTCATGGTTGATCACCGTGGTCTCGACGTCAGTAGCTGATGGTAGTTTATCTCTAAATTGTCTGTTGAAGAAAAGTTCAGATGGAGATTTTCCTGTGGTGGTATGTGGGATGCTGTTATACATGGTTAAATAATCAAGTAAATCGGTTTGCCAATCGGTTTTTAAACTCTGGCTAATCTTTAGTCTTTTTAGGATGTCCCGGTTTTGGCACTTTACTCCGCCGTTCTGCTGGGGCCAATACGGAATACTGTTGAACAGTTTTACCCCCATTTCAGAACAAAACGACCTAAACTCGTCAGAGGTAAATTGTCTTCCGTTATCACAGGTAATACTAGCTGGGGTCCCTAATCTTGAAAACATTTCTTTGAGAATAGCTATTGTCTCTTTAGATGTTATTGATTTCATTATCTTAATTTCTTTATAGCGACTGAAATAGTCAATAACAACCAGTAAGTTATGGCCGCTCGGCAATGGCCCTAGAAAATCCAGCGCGATATCAACCCAGGGTTGTACGGGCAGCTCTCGCCTTTTCATGGGATTTGGAGGGTTGGGCCCTGACGTTAAAAAGCATCCTTTACATCCTCTGACGTAGGTTTCTGCGTCTTTATCCAGCTTGGGCCACCAAACTTTAGTACGAAGTCTGGCTTTCATAGCGACTATGCCAGGGTGACCTTCGTGAGCTGCGCTTAAGACTCTTCCACGTAGCTCAGTAGGAATGACAATTTTGGTGCCTCTTAACAAGATGTTATCATGAAACCAAAGTTCGTGTTCGAAAAGCTTATAATTAGTGACATTTGGAACCCAATTACCTCTCTCTAACCCTGTCTTAAGCTGACGGATTTGCTCATCATTTTCAGAAGCGCTAATTATTTCTTCAATTGACACTGCAATCGGCCGGGCATACTGAACAATTTGATTGACATGGTACTCATCCTCGAAAGGATAGGGTACAGAGTTAGTGCATAATCTAGATAAGGGGTCAGCTAAATTAGATTTTCCTGGTCGGTATATAGTTTTGAAATTATAACCTTGCAGCCTCAAAACCCAACGCTCAATTCGGGCACATGGTTTTGAAAGCGGCCCGAAGATTATTTCCAAGGGTTTGTGGTCGGTTATAAGCTCAAATTCCTTTAGTCCGAACAGGTACATTTTAAAATGTTCTACAGCCCATACTAACGCAAGAGCTTCTTTCTCAGTTTGACAATAACGTTTCTCCACATCTGTTAAACTTTTATTTCCGTATGCAATGATACGTGGACCGTTCTTGTCAGACTGTATCAGAACTGCTCCAAGTCCAACTGGGCTGGCGTCGGCCATTACTTGCGTTTTATCTTTAGGATCATAATAACCTAAACAATGAACGTTACCTAGCCGGCTTTTTATGTTATTGAAAGCGGTTTGTTGTTCTTCCTTCCAAAACTTAGAGATATCCGCGTTCTTTGTAAGTTTCTGTTGTAAAACCAGCCGTATGGGCTCTGTCAATGTAGCAAGGTTTGGTATCCATTTACCGATGTAAATGACTAGACCTAAAAAACTTTGTACTTCCTCCACGGTCTTAGGTTCTCTAAAAGACTTTATGCCATCTATATATTTTCCTAACGGTTTGATGCCCTCTGCTGATAAATTATGACCTAAAAATTGAATGTGGTTAGCGTTGAAGATGCATTTTTTTTTTCATTGAGCAGTACGTTATTATCTTTAAGTACTTCTAATACATGTTTAAGACGAGCACGGTGTTCAGTTTCATTTGCCCCAAATACTACTATGTCATCGATAAAACAGACAACCCCCCTCACATGGCAAAAGCATTCTTTCAATATTTTTTTTCCCACACAACAGCTTTGTTTGCACATCGCATGTCTACACACAGTCTAACCTCACCGTCACTCTTTAAGATAGGCACTACTGGTGACACCCAAGCAGATGGCTGATTAACCGGCTCAATTATATCCATTTTCAACAATTCATCAATCTTGTCATTAATTTTAGACTCTAATGGTATAGGAACTCTTCTAACTGGTTGGCAAACTGGTTTTACAGATGGGTCAATAGTAATGTCTAATTTAACATTTTTTGAATTTTGGAAACTTGTCGCAGCTGACTGCATTGATACTCACCCCGAGCTTTAAAATATTCAGCGAAATGGCAGTTCCTTTTCCAAGTAAGTCCCGTGTGCCATCCTGAACAACATAGAATGTAGCATGTTCCTGTGAAGTGCCTACTGTGACTGTGGCGTCGAAAGCTCCTAGTATCTTGAGAGGTTTGCTGCTGCCATAGGCCATCAGTATTTTACCCGGATTTGTTTGTTGATTCATGACCATCGCTGAATTGCTCTTCAAATACTGCCAAGTCTTGTCTGTGATAATGTTGCATTTGCTACCGGAATCTATAAGCATCTTCAAGTAAACGCCTCCCACCTGGCAGGATATTTCCGCATCATCATCAATGTGAAATATGTAATCAACGGTAGTAGGCTCCTTTTTTTCTTTGGTCTTATAATGTTCAGCTTTTGTTTCAGGTTGCTTAAACTTCTTGGTAAAACTGTTTTTCTGTGTCGAAGAAGTCTGTCTTTTTGCTGCTCTTGTGCGACATTGCCTCTGAAAATGTCCTTCATAGCCGCATTTCATACATTTTTTGTTCCTGGCTGCACAATTTATGTGATCTGCGTTGTGGCGTTTACTGCCGCATCTGGTACACTCGGATGGGTTTTTTGTTGTTGTGTTGTGTTTCGATTCTGTTGGTAAACATTGAGTTTTGTTTTCCATCAAATTCACTTAGTTGTCTTCTTATTGTCTCAAGTGCATTTGCTTCGATACTGATGTTATCCATGGTTGCTGTATCTCCCAGCATCAAAATTTTCTTCCGTAAGTCACCAGATGAGCACTTCTCCGTGATTTGGTCAATGAGGCTATAGTCGCCTTGTGGAAAATTACATTTTTTGTGTTGCTCCCTTAACCTCACTACAAATTTGTCAAATTTTCACCAGGATCTTGTTTCATTAGCCTGAATACATGGCGTTCATACAGAGAACTTTGTTTAGGTGAAAAATACTCCGTTAATTTCTCTATCGCGATTTTGTAAACATCATTCTCTGATGTCGGATCTGCATTTGCTCCAGGTAAATTATAAAATATTTCTTGCAGTGAAAGACCCGCCGAGTCGAGAAGAACAGCTCGTCTCTTTGTTGCATCATTTATGCCGGCAGCAACTAGGTAATTGCTCAGAGCTCGCTTCCACTTTTCCCAGCGCGAGCCAAGGGTGGTAGTGTCTCCATCACAATCAAACGCTTCTAGCCCTGACAGCTGAGCCATTTGTGGTGATTCTGTAAGTAAAAGGGTTATGTTTTTTTTTATTTGAGACATTTTCTCAATTCGCAAATTCCACATTTTGCCCATTACATGGACTTATTTTGCCCATTACATGGACTTGGGAAACAGGCGGCACATTATGCCAGATCTAAGGTTTGACTTATTTTTTTATTATTAATATTTGTTTACTTTTTTAACCCACATCATGGGCCAGAAACTAGACTAGGTATCTCTAGTTTTTCGTCAATATTTACTCACCTAATGAGCTTGGTTTTTTGTGTTGTTGTCAATTTATTTCTCATTTATCTGCCCTCAGCAGACAAAACTTATTTTGCCCACACTATGGACTTGTATATTAGCGTTTAAACGGTCAACAATGATAAAAATTTGTAATTGTAAAAACCACTACACGAAAATAGCAAACGTAATTGACATTACCAATTGCGTTTCGTTTCCCCGTAGTCATTAATTGCGTTTCGTTTCCCCGTAGTGATTTTTCAGAGTGGAGTAGTTATTTCTCCTTTTAATTTATTATCCATAATCTTTGATAATTCATATTTTATTTAATTCTGTTACAAAAGACCTTCATGTCTCAACTTTAAGGTACAAAATGAATATTCTCATTATTAGAATGAAGTTACTAACAAAACAGGGTTTGTTATGTCAATTTACGGACTATAATTTTAAGTTATTTTTCTTTCAAAGATTCTAACCTTGCTTGTCAAGACAAAATTGAACACCAATTTGTAGTAGTTTATTTGTTTCCTCTAAAACCTACTGTTAAGACCTTGAATGATTTCTTGCATTAGGGGTATTGTAACATGGCGCCGCCATTAGCGGTGACATTTTTTCTTGTTTTACTTTTACTCATTATTCCCGCAACTATTGTATTTTAGCGGAAATTTTACTCACGTTTTGATCCTCGTCGCCAGATGTGATGTTTACTACAACAATCAGCGGTGTAGGACGGGTGTAACTATTATTATATCCAATAAAACACTCCAGTTTGCTTGCGCTCGGCACGACGCTTCGGTGACAGCTAGTGTTGCCCGGTAGCGCCATCTCGAGGCCTTTATTTGTAACAACGCCACAATACTTGTAGACTCTGCCGGTTGCTTAGATTTAACAGCCGAATTTTAATTACAGATTTTTTTAACCGCATGTTCTTGCACTTTTTTTTGCTACCTTGTTAGCTCATGCATGTGACATCGACAGAATGGAGTCATTTGCGAATCATAAAGGTTCGACTTGTAGAAGATCATTTATTTCCTTCTTTTAAAGTGTTTTCCGGGTAACCTGCAGAAATATATTGATCAAAATGCCCAGATTTCCAAAGCCATCGATAGTTTAATACAGTCCAATAAACTTTTATTTCACCTATAACCGAAGGCGTAGCGCGGATATTATTCGCGTAAAGGGCGTCTTCAGGGAATAAGGTGAACGAACTATAAAAATTACGACAGAAAATTGTCTTTCTTCTTTGTGCCAAAATACGATTATTAAGGTTTTATGTTCTCAATTTACATTTCTAAACGAAAAAATATCCAATAGTATAATATAAATAATCTAATTTAACTCATTGATATATGTTAATCAATGAATTTATGGCGCTCCTTTCATTCATACTACGTATTTATTCCGTCTACTAATGAATTCGATGGAGTAGCAAGCCAATTTGCACTTCTACTCTTTGCTACTTTGTCCTGTCAAGTTCCCTTTTTCTCCTGGTTGAGTATTTTATTTCAAACGCTTCGATTCATATCTCAAAGGCAATAAATAATACATGAACATAGACGTGGTGTAATCAATTTTGATGCATTTCAATTCAGAACCTTTGTTACCATTTAAGCGTCTATTTTCATTTGTATTCGTTTCTCAATGTACTGGCTCTGTAATAACACCGCATTGTTTACTAGGCCTCTTTGTCGAGGGCGCGGGTGGAAAATAAACGAGTTTTCTCTCATATTCTATTATGTGGTGTAACTCGGTGTCATATCGTGTGACAATGGAGCTGCGAGATACGACGCAGCCTATAGAGCTTACCACGAGCTTTCATAACAAGGGTTTAGTTCATACGTAACGTACGTATTAACTTAATGTTTGAATAAAATGGTTTTGAGCGTCGTAAATAACTGCTGGTTGAAAAGGTGTAACTCTTTTGTAATTTTGAAATAAATATTTGTTTAGTTAATTTTTTTTAACGAATCTATTAAAGAATGCTCGTTTTTATTTAAGGTAGACAATATGCAAGTATAATAATTTCTGAGTATATTTCAAAACTTTTAGGGAGACCGAAGTAATCTTGGCTAATATAATTGATCCCCAATAGTATGACATTAACCTTATGAACGCCAGTGCTCAAACGCATCGGCGCCCTTCCCACGCCAAGCCATAAATTCAGAGCAAATACCTACAAATAAAATAGGAATGCCAACGATGTTATCGATAAGTTGTCAATAACCGATTTAATCTCTGCTATTCGTCACATATTTTTGAAATAAAATATATTTTTTTGATTTCGTATTATTTAACAGCAGTTACAAAATTCTATACAAAGTTAAAGTAGACATTAGAACTACAAACGAATAAATCAGGTAATAATAAGATACATCACTAATCTCGTTCGTGTAGGCATTCGCTGTCGGGAAGACCCGACTCTGGCGTGATTGGCACGACCTTTGACAGCTTTCTTGCGTGCGAGGTAATGATGTGACATGTCAAGTAAACTTATAATTATTATTATAAATTATAAACAACAAGGTAAAGAAAGGGTTGTCTATTAGGAGTACGAATTAATTACTTAGCTTTAGTTGATTTTCTCCGTTTTTACTTAAAGAGGCCTGTTACATCTCGATCATGATTTTTGCGTAAAATGCCCCTTTTCACATTTTATAGTAATTTTCCAGTTGTATTTATCGTTTTTATGGAAATAGGATAATAAATTCATGCTTAGTATAACAAATTTTCACTCTGCGAGAAAAAGCTGAGTTCGGACGGCCGGCACATATTTTGTAGTAATTTTGCAGTTGTATTTATAGTTTTTATCGAAATAAGATAAAAAAAGAAAGAAATAATTTTTCAATCTAGGAGCTCAAAAGTGCCTTCGCGCACTTAATGAAATTTCTAATATAAGCCGGTATTTTGGTAACCCAATGAAACAAAAGCGTTCAGATCTTGAAAGTTTTATTCATCATCCTCTTCTACACTTCCTAACACACGAAGGAGTTCTTCGGTAGTCATTTGACTGCTATCCATTTTTATTCATATTACACTCCCCGTTATAAATTATAATAGGATAGGACATCACTAGCAGTCTCCCGTAGCGCTAATGACGTCACCGCTTGACGTGTCTTCCCGACTCTGGCGTACAGGTAACTGTCTATGCGCTGTTCCGTAGGGATGCGCGAGAGTGAACAGTTAACTATCGATCGATAGATATAAATAGTAATCATTTTTCAATAATTTCATAAATATTACGCATTAAGAATATTCAGATACAAATAGTTGCTATTAAAAAATAATTATCGATGTAGTAGTAAGCTGCTTTCAATAAAATATTTCATAAATTCAAAATTTAATTTACCTAACTTACCCATCACTAGCTGTCGTGTCTTGCCGACTGTGGCGTGAGGAGAACACCATTTTGGTTAGCAATATTTAGTGATAATTTTTGCTAGTGAAATGTAACTGATGGATATATCTTCGTGCCATTTTACAATACATCATTAAAGTACTTTTAAATAATAGGAAAAAGAAACACAGAAAAGTTGATTTAGTATGTTTATTTTGTGTTTTAAAAATGTCGTTTTCTCGTCGGCCATACACGACGGTGGCGTGTTGGGCACTTTTTCATTTGTCGTCCAGTGCCGACCGTGGCGTTCAAAAGGTTAATGATACCTTACACTATATTTTGTCACAGCCTGCATACGTATAAGGGTGCATATATCGACATCGTTATCTATTTATTTCATTGTATCTTGTATCTGACAGTGGAAGACAATTAATTCAGCGTATTTGCATCTTATTATATTCCCTGATTCGTGCGGGTTGCACCACCCCTTTCATAAATTATAGCGCGTGCAGATAATGCAATACCTGCATTTCCCAATAATACACTAACTCGATTTCAGCTTTGCGATCGGGGTTTATTTTGCCACAAAGGTAATGGCCGGAGTCAGGAGATAACTTGTTTGTTTGTTTCTCTTTGTCATGAAGTTTTTGGAAGTAGAATTCACGAATGAAATCTGTTCTGATTGGTTCACAAGTTTGCATATATGTAAGTAAACAGGTTAGAAATAATGTATCAACACTAATCCCAAGAAGTCTTGAAAGTTGTTTTTCTAGTGTGTCATTCATGAGTCATTGAAATATTTATTACTGGGAAACTATTTACGAGGGCGTACAGAGAATACTTGCGCCTTGTTTCTGAAATAAATAAGATGGACGTTTTCTTGTCTTCATTTATAAGTGTATTGGAAATATAAGAGTTTCGCAAGTGCTCTCTCAATGTAACTAAAAATAAATATACTTTTACATGCCGTGTACGGTGTACCACTTTTTGACGTATTAATAGGGCAAGTTCGCTGCAACGTTTTTATCGTGTTGGTAACTCTCTCTGCGTAGTCGTACCGGGTTGTACTTTCATAACGATTTTTCACCTCCTGTGCATTGAAAAGTTTCTCAAGCATTACGTTCTGAACTATACAAACTTGGCGTGGGCGGATTTTAAATAAGCATCACGAAAAACTAGAATTTTCAAGTAGGTGTTCTTTGGCGAATCTACATATTATTAGTAACATCTTCTTATTCTTCCAGTCAAGTTTTGGATTTATAGAGACGAAAACATCCATCTCCTTTTTATGTTTTTGACCTCAAAGAGATATCCACAATTTTTTCTCTCTTTTCGTCTTTGCAATTTGAGGCTTTCCTTCTTTTTTACTCTTACTCTTTCTCTTCACACAGAAGACGAAGAGAACGACGTTCTTTCTTTGAATGTGTTGTAAAGCGAGTTCATTGTGAGTTTCAGTCATAATGCCTCTTGGATTCACCCTTCTTTATCCGAGTAGATGCACGTATATGACGGTATTTCGAGCAATCGCATTGTTCCCGGATCCCGGTAGAATAGACTTACCTACTTCGGCCCACGTACTTTATCTATCGTCCAGGTTGTTGCGAAGGTTTATGGATCGCGTTAATAAAAATTCATGTGTTAACCCAAACAAATTAATGACTCCCAGTAGAATTTCGGCTAAGGCGGCCCATTTATTTATAGTTCTATTTGTGAACATGAAAAGATATGTAGGTACAAGTATGTTTGTATCAATTTACTCGTATCTTGATATCGTCGGAAAGAAATATATTACTTTTCAAAACATATTGCGTATGAAAAACGACTTTATAAGTTCCGGGGACACGGAGTGTTAACTCCACTAATTACTTAACTAATCAATAAAAATTGTAACTGATAATTTATTTATAAGACATTGAATTAGAAATATGGAGTTCAATAGAATTGGCCTAATAAATCAACCTAATTCAAAATATGAAACCTCAAATAACTTGATTTGCTTGGTAATTTTCCATTAACCCTGTAAACTGCAAGCTTGTATAAGCATTTTCCCCTAGCTGACCTTTTTATATAAAGGAACTGTAATTAAGAGACGGCATTTTAAACGAGACTATAAATACCTATACTTTGTGTTGCATTATTCTATAGCCCATCCATAAACTATTAAGTTCATCTAGATTGCAGGCTATAACTGTAGGTGGAACATAAAAGTTATGGCGTCATACAAGGCGGGTATCGCTCCATCCATTCCGCAAAGTTCTTCAGATACGATTACCTGTCATATTACTATTTGGCTGTTAAACTAATACAGCCGTCTGTTTTGTTATTAAGTTTGGGATTCTCTACGCGTGATTGGAACGTGATTTGATTTATAATATCTAAATTGCTTCAGCACAAATATTATTTAATTTATAAACGCCATGTTCTACTGGTTTAATTGACAGGACCGAGGTCGCGAGGTCCTGGATCGGGAATCGAATCCAGGATCTCGGGAAAATTTGTGTCGAGTTTTCCTAGCACAGCCTAGGTTTGTGATCACCAATCCCAAAACCCATCCTTGTATCGAAAACATATTTTCAAATGACGAAGGCCTATTCGTCCAACAGGGACATCATCAGTCCGACTTGGACAATAATAGGCTGATACAATACATTGAACGTTTTAAGCATTACCTGTGTCAGATGTAGGTATTACGGTAAGATTTAGGACGCCACGCAGCATCCCATAAAAAATATTAAATTGACTCAGGGGAAGTTGTGAGGCTTAATAAAAAGAAATATGTCTTCAAACGTTTTATTGTCGTTGCAGGCGGAACAGGCTGTGCAGTATTGAAAACAGGGTTGCTAGTCTAAACAGGACTTATGGGTAAATAAATATATTTAAAACCCGTCATTAGCTGTAAGCTAAGATTAAAGTTTCTTGTATTATATTTTAAGAGTTGGGGATTTTGTGCAAAAAAAAACACACCTATTGAGTACTTATTTATAATTTTAGGAAGAACATCAACTTCTTAACACCAAATCAGTCGTCTTTAAGATTCAATGTTTTTTTTTATATATTTTTAAAAAGTACATTGTTTGTGTTGCGTGCAACCCTGGCAGTAAAGCGGGCTTACGAGTTGCAGTGGTGTTTAAACGAGCATAGCCCGCGGTCTTGAATTATTCCTTCTCGACTCTGCAATAGAAGAAAAGGCAGTAAGAAAACTATCCCAGGGTAATGGAACATAAGCCGGCTAGGTTATATTACGGCTATACTAAGAATTGTACACATCCCGAACGTCAGTTAAACAATGACCTGGACCACAGGTGAAATTATGATAACTTAATAATCATATTGTATGGTATTTAAACGGCTACTGGTCAATAAGGTGTTATTGTTTATTTAAACTATCAGACGAATAAAAACAATCGTTAGTGATATAAGCTTGAATCCGAGTTATAGCCGAGGATATTAAAGCAAATGGATATGCTAATAGCATACTGTTCTTTAACTTTTTATTTGTTTCCGCTGTCCTCATTCTCCGACGCCGTAGCAAAATTTAAATTTGTAAAATAGTACTGTATTCATCACTATTGTAGAATCCAAGAACAAAGTTTTAAGCAAAGCTCACGAGATTTCCCTTCTTCCATATTTGTAACAAATGTGTAACCAGTTACGAGAGAGGGATTTAATTTCGCTGTTTGGTAATTGGAACTAGTTGTGAGAGTAGCAGTTTATATATTTTTGTACCTTACTGATGCTCTATTGCACTGTGTTCTTGTCTGTGATGCGCCTTGATGCATCTCCACGGGAGGCGGCGAACTGCAAGATGGATTTGCTACATCTTTAAAATGAAAGTTTCGTCGTAAAGCCACATATGTACGTACATATAAGAATGGTTAACCTACTTACTTAGATTAGGATTTCAGTGGTTACTTTTGCTTTGAGCTAAGGAATTTTCTTCATTGGAAATATGTTTTTGTCTTTGTAACGAAAACATGATTTAAAATAATGGACGCCTTTGCCCTGCAGTGGAACATTATTACTTGATACTTTATGATTGTTTCAATTCATCTGAACATTCTCCTTAAGTCGTATTCCTCATCCCATAGGGTCGAGATCATTGTGTGAAATGAAACACACAACAACTCTCTTATCTTGGCAATTTAATAAGGTGTTTTGCCACGGCCATTTTCACGTTCTCATCTGTATTTAAATCTACATAAATTCCAAATACACTGAAAAAATATTAAGATATCTGTTCCAACAACAAATTATTTGATCTGACTCAATAATAGATTAAATGTAGAACTACAACAGATGTACGGAAATAGCTCGGATACAAGTGAAATATGTATATGGTGAGGTGACGCATCTCGTTGCATTCTTGTTAGACCCTTGAGCAGATGCAAATTTAATCGACGTCAACTCGGCTTGTACCTTTATTGAGTGACTATCTCGTTTGCGACCGACTTGCAGTTTAATAAAAATGTTCTTGTTGCCGTTAATGGAAATAAGAGCGATGTTAATTTGAGATCGTGATAAAAAAAGGTTCCTGTTTCATCTAAATTATCTGAGACCCATTTTGGGGCTTGTTGGGTAAAACTCTTTAGTGGATTTTATTTAGTTAAGTTTTTAGGAGATATAACTACAAAAGCCTCTTGTGGTTCAGGAGAAGAATAATTTAGGATTTTACTAACCCTCCATTTTCTAGCAAAAGTCAACGAATTCCTGAAAGTATGATGAAAACAGTGTTCTTAGCAAAATATTTCAGGCTGCAAACATTTTACGATTTTTTTCTCAGACAAAAATGTCTCGGAATTTTTGCTCGGAAGTTTCGTGATTTGAAGGAAATATTATTTTCCACGCTCCAACTCCTTCGGAGCTCAGCGATTTAAATTGGGCCGAAGTATTCTGAAAAGCGGACGTTCGAGACGAAGCTTCAATTTTAAGGTTTCGCAGAAGCCCGTTACAGAAGTTAAAGTAAGTTCCAGAAACGCGGAGTATTAATAACCAGATGCTCTTGGAAATTAATATCACTTGTTCTAAAATGAATTTTCTGATGATATTTGATAAATTGCTACATTTTTACAAGTTCCGAAGTTCAAGATTTTTGCCTGTTTAATGATTTAGAAGGCATTTATTTAAAAATTCAAGCCTTTACTCTACGTGTCACTTCGACACCAGATACTTTGGGTACGAGTTTAATAACTATATTTTTTAAATATTTTATCTTTTTATTAAATATTTATATATTCAATAGAAATATGAAACAGACAACTCTATTACATGTAATGTATGTGTATGTATGTATGTTTACTAGTGTAACACAGTAAAAACTTCAATAGGTTTTTTCTACTTATATCAGGGCATTGCAGACTATCTATGAAAACGTGATAAATGATTCATAGTATGAATCTTTTTGTTTACTCGTTTTTATCGTTGTTTGGTGGAGGTGACAGACTTGTTTTTATCATTACTAAGTGTACTGGTTGATGTAATCTGAAGTAAATTTCATATACATACATCACTTTATCATCATCAGTCTGTCGCAGTCAACTTCTCAACCAGGCATCGCTTAATGAAAACGCCGACATATTTATTAATTTATTGTTGACTTCAAATCCTTGAGTAACCAAAATTATATAACAAAAAAACCATACAATTTGAGCCACCATCTGTGCAGTTGGGGATGGTATGAGTCTTTAAAGGCAGGCAACGCTTCCCTTGTACGTTTGTTGAAGTCCAAGGGCAGCCGTGATCACTTACCATCAGGTGATACTCTTGTTCGTTTGCCTCACTATAACATAAAAAAACTTTCTGTTCCCAAGTAAGCAAAGCGGTAAAAATAAAATGGCGTTAATAATCTCGAGCTGGCCTACAGAGCGTCGCGTCGCCATCTTTGCCATGCAAATTAATTGCGCTCCGTCGTCGCTTTATTGAGCACTTGGCCAGTGTTTACAATGCTGATGCGGCCTTTGTTTACAGCCTTCGAGATCACCAGATGTAACGCGAGAAAACTTCAACTGCCTGTCTTGAACATTGTTGCTAACTTGCCCGAGAAAAACAATGTTGCAAGATGGAAAATAATTTGCGCTAAATTATGGACATTTATCTAGAGAGCGGTTTTTAAGACTTTAAATTGGGTTTGTGTTATAAATAATGTGTGTTTTCTGTGAAAAATGATTTCGGATTCTTCTTATTATAAGCCCTTTTTAGAATTGTTTTCCTTTTTGTTATTTTGTCTGTTCC
Organism: Nomophila noctuella; assembly: GCA_958496325.1. Taxonomy (NCBI): domain Eukaryota; kingdom Metazoa; phylum Arthropoda; class Insecta; order Lepidoptera; family Crambidae; genus Nomophila; species Nomophila noctuella. Next base: position 10,978,323 of record OY292497.1, read on the forward strand.
GTGGCCAGGCCATACTTACCATGTTTGAGGAGGAGGCCACTGCAGACTTATGCATGATACTGATTCAAATAGTACAGTTTTGATTTACTATTGAATAGGGGTCAACCGTTTCATGGCATTAGTTAATTGGAGAACTTTTATAAGCACTGGTATTAGAGCATTTTTATATAAGCATTTTTATTGTGACGACATTCCCACGAGTAAAGACGGTTACGAAAAGACTCTAGCTTCAGGCATATTAACATAACATCTCATCCTTACCTAACAAGTTATAACTAACAATATTAATTTCTAGATCTTAAGCATTGGGGTTTTGATGGTGTTTTTGAGCGAGATATTATGCGTCATAATTATAAATTATGTTTTTAATATCAATTAAGTCAGCTCTCCTCTTTGACGATACCGGTTAGGCTACGGGCGGTTTAATATGTTCATATTTCATGAAAGATACTTGAAACCTAAATATTAAGCTCTGGTAATTAAAAAATATAATGTCCTCTTAGAAGCAGATGTTGCTTTGTGTCAACCAGTAATTAGTCAGTCACGCTTTTCATAAGAACGCTTCTTCTTTTTTTAAATATATTTATCCCGCCAAATGACCCCACTCCACCTCTTCATAAGTGAAAGTGAAGTCCACACGCGAGGGCAACTAGTGTAACGTAACGTAAGGTTCGCAGCATCAGTCACCCTCACCCTGCCCACAAGGTGCTTCTTCACGCCTCTCTTGAAAGACCCTATGTCATTCAATATTCATTTAATAAGATTATTTATATTCACGTCGTATTACACAGAACTTTCTCGAAAGACACGCGTTATCAAATTTCCATTAAGTACATGAGCCCCGCCTAATATTCGACCTACGTCCTCTTCTCTTAAAAACTTCACCGGACGTGCTGTTCTGTTTTCGTATTTATTACTTGAAGAGGTCCGGTCAAGGTGAAATGGGCGTTAGTGTGAAGAGGTAAGGTGTGTTTTTGCGGAGCTGTTGTGGGTGGAAAGTCTGAGGTGTCGTTTAGGGAGCTTACTTGGGTCGCGTTATTAGAGTCTTGTCCTTCTTTATTGGAATATACGACGGGCCGATGTTCCGAGGGGGGAGGGGGGGGGAACAGCGGTGAGAGGCTGCGGTATGCCGGGGCGCGGGCGGTGGCCTCACTTACAGCGGGTCACGGAGTGGGTCATCGCTACACTTTTGTCTTAAAAGGTCTTTGTATATTTCACGACAAACAAAGGTATCTATACCTTTGTTCTTTTATTCTTTACTAGCGGCCCGTCACGCGGTTTCACCCGCGTCCCGGGGGAACTACTTCCCGTACCGGGATAAAATATAGCCTATGTTACTCTGGGTGAATGTAGCTTTCCAACAGTGAAAGAATTTTTCAAATCTGCCAAGTAGTTTCGGAGCCTATTCAATTCATACAAACAAACAAACAAACAAAAAATCAAACCTTTCCTCTTTATAATATTTGTATAGACTAGCGGCCGCCCGCGACTCCGTCCGCATGGATTTCTTTTTTTTTAAATAAAAAGTAGCCTATGTTCTGTCTCAGGGTCTAAAGATTGTCTGTCTGTCAAATTTCATCAAAATCGGTTGCGAGGTTTAAGCGGGAAAGCGTAACAGACAGACAGACAGACAGAGTTACTTTCGCATTTATAATATTAGTTGGGATCTTGTAGTGTAAGTGTTGATAGATGAGTTAAAATAGGAAATACATCGGTTTGGCTAGAAGCAAAGATGGTACGAAAAGGAAGAAAATTCCGCAATTATAAAGAATGCGTTTTATAAAAAAAAAACATCGGTCATTTTGCTAACTTTTCTGAATAATAATTTTAATAAGACTACATGTTTATTGAAAGCAGAATAACTACATAAATTAATTTGACTGTTTTCTTACAAAAAGCGAAGATAAGATAAGATAAAGATAAAGATGTATTTATTTGTTCAGAACATGTGTACAAGGTTGATAAATAAACATTTGGTTTCAACATGTCGTACCATTGCGGCATACAAAAAATAATTAATTAAAACAGTCAGCAATCATAAAAATTTACGTTACAACGATCATAAAATCTTACATCAAAAATACTGTCAATTATATATATAAGATAATTCATTACAATTTAATAGAGCTAATTTAATAAATAAATTTAATTTAACAATTATTAACTATAACATGCATGTCATATAAAAATAAGTCAAGAAAAAAATAAAATAAAAATAAATTGAAGTCAAATATTTCATTTCCTTTACTTTGATCCGCGATCACTGGAAATGCGACCTCTCCAGAGATCTTGTCTCGGCGCCTGGAATTCTAGATTGGTAACGTCAATCCGCGTCGAGCTTTGACGTTGATAGAACTACAGAAAAATTTCTGCCAATTCCAGGTTGCTATTCTTACTAAATGGAGTACAAACCATAAAATTTGTATGGGTTGAATATTGAGGTTAAAATAAATCTTTATTACTTAAACAATGATTTTCAATTGTGATCGTTTTTTTTATTAAATACAAATATGTGTCATTTTAAAAAATACAGTTATTAATAAACGTATGTGTGCCATATTTCCGTGTTGAAGAGTCGTAGCATTCAGCGCTACGAAATGCTACAGTGTCTACGAATGTCCAAAAGTCCAATCTTGATATAACTGAGTTTTAAATAGTCACCCATAAGAGTGAGGGACAAATGAGTCGTACATTTTCATTAGAAAACGTGTTGTTTTAGCCAGTGTTCAAGGTTGATAATTCAGCGTTAGTTATTTACCGTAAATGTACGGGATAGTGAAATTGATGTCGTATAGTTAAAAACTTCCTCGATTTAATAGATTTTATACCGTGTCGGTCACGTGCGACGCGTCGTAAAAAGAGATGTAGTATTTAACGTTTACCCTTTACAGTTTTGTAGGGTTGTCAAACGTAAAATGGAAGATCCTAGTCCAACTAAGAGCAGGAAGTCAGTTTGGCACCAATAAATGAATAGCAGTAGAAAGCTAAAGGTTTCTGTTATTATTTATTTAGTGTGCAATAATGACGACCAAAGAGCAGATGAATTTTATATACATTTGTTTCATTCTTATTATACATTATTGTTGCTTATAGTTTTTTATTTGAAACTATATCTATTGATAATATAGATCCATAAGAATTTTAAGTCTAACCTAACTGTATCTGGATTCATCTCTGTGTAAAATAAATGGAGTAAAATGCAGCATCGCTGGCAACCCTGCGTAATGTAATATGCAGCTGAACACTGCGGTGGCAGCCCTATTAAAGCAACAGTAAAACGTGTTACTGCTTCGCGTTTATCATTGTAACTACATACTAGAGGATGTCGGATTTTCTTATTGAATTTTACAATTTTATACCGGAAAGTAGCTTTCAAATTTTATAGGAGAACAATAAGTTACATGGATAATAGGAACTTAATAATAGAGAATATTTTACATTTTCTATTATGGACTGAATTCTCAAAAAGTAGAATTGTTTTTCTACATAACAAAATCAGTTGCAGTATTCTATGGAAATAACGAAAGTTCTTTTTTTGTTTCAGGTGCTAGTAGAGCCCTCAACAAAAGGTAAGTGTCACTAAGCGAGTAAATAAAGCAGTTATACCAATTTAAATTCGATTTACATTGTTTTTTTTTGTTATTCTAAATTTTATTTTGTTTGTTTCACGAAAAAACAAGAAAAATCAATATTGAAAGCAATATCAATTCTGAAAGGAAGGCTTGTTGCAGTTCGAAAACAATAAAATGAAAATGAATCAGAAGAATGCGACATTTTTTTAGTTACATTACAGAAAAAATAAAGGACTATGGCAAAAAAAAAATTGATGAAATTGGAAATAGTTGGGTACTCTTTCGAACTAATAAAATGATTTATTGAAGTGAGATAACGAATTTATTATTCAGTGAACAAAATTAACTCAGGTAAAGTAACAATAGTAAGAGTGTATCGATTCCTGCAATTTTAGAGTTGCTAGCGAAAAAAGGGTTAATATCTGATGATATCTCTGATCTCGTATGAACTGACTGGGCATTTCCATTTACCGATATCGTTTACAACACGCAAAAGTTAAATTTCAATATTGTTGTACAATCAAGTGCAATCATAAGCATGAATGTGTTTATTTTATGATTGCGTGTGATTGTTTGATCGTAGCCAAGCACAAATACCTAAATATAACGTCACACAAATAAAACAGAAAATTATTTCAAGTACTTATATTACGAACATCAGTTATATCATTCACTACAAAATAAACTTAAATTCATAACCATGACCATGACCAGACATGAAACAAACACATATGATCATTTATTTATAAGATAAGCACATTCGATGGGCTCACCATCGACTGTGGCTCAAGAAAGAGGGTGCTATTGTAAGCCCTTAAAACGTCTTAATAATAATATTTGTGACTTATAAAGTCTTCATCAATATGTTACTTTACTTTACCCAGCGCATGGTTTATTAAAAGCTATTAAACTCTCATAGGAGTTGGTCGGCGGCGTGCGGTCGCAGTTACTCTGAATTATTATGTACACACTACACATACATGTGTTATTATGTACTTACGTTTGTATGTTTTGTTAGATCGAGTGTCGTCTTGGGTCATACCTTAATGTGTTAGATGATATACTTGTTCAAACCTGTAACTTAATTTGCATGTTAATCTTAATTCGAATTTTTGTTGACTTCTTGTACCAATTGGTTTTTCTATGTTAGTCATCCCTGTTTTGCATTCTTTTGACATTCACATTTATCAGGCCCAATAAACTTAGAGTAAGTGGTGGCTAACAAAAATGTATATAGTTATGAAATAATGAAACATTGTTTCATTCTGAAGCTGAGCTATGTCTTTTAAATCGCTTATCTAAGCGATATACAAAAATAAAAATATAAAAAAAGAAAAGGCTTAATTAATTGCCCTATCTCCAAAGAAAAAATACTAATTTAATGCTATCCAGTTAACAGTTTAAGTGGTGAAACTGGTAAGGTTAATCAAACATAATTGCTAATGAAGAAATATTATCCTAAAAGAAAATCCTGACAAATCGTTGGGCCAGATTACGTATAACTGAGGTATAAATTAGTTTTGTGACACTTTAATTATCCCTCTCGCCAAAAAGGCCTGTGCTTCAGGTGCGCGCGCTAATTGGTTCCGAATTACGCCGCAAGATGGCGGCGGGGCGCCACCTGCGCTGCGCCCACAGATTGCTAAATAGTCACTTATGTAATCTTCATTAGGCCAGGCCTGTTGTTTTGTAGGTGTTCCAAAAGTTTTTATGTAGGTAACTTTCGAACAAAAGCTGTGTTTAGGTCGACCCTTTAATTCTTCTTTAATGCAAGGCTTAAATGTATTAAGGATACGACTTAGACCTAGGGAGTTGCCTTATCTTTATATAACGTAGCACATTATATGTTAAATAAATTGTATCGACGTAACAACTGCTGCAACTTTAAAATATATGAATCGACGAGTCGTACAATTTGAAATAAAACTTCCGTGCAAAATGGCGTTTATTAGACTTCTGCCCCTTCGAGAGTAACTAATTTCCTTTGCAGACGATTCGATTGACACGCAGTAGACACTTTAAAGGTTATTCATTTCTTACCGGAAACAAATCCATAACTTCTTCTATTATTCTCAATTTCATAAGTTCATTCAAAAGAAAATATTTCGTCTTCTGTTTTGCATACGTGATATTCATATAAACCGTCTTCTTGAGTCACATCTATAAAAAAGCGGATCGAATTCCGTTGCCTAGTTTTCAAGATCTTAGTAAGCATATCTACATCTACACTTCTACACTATTAAAATAAAGTTGAAGAGTTTGTTTGTTTGTTTGTTTGTTTGAACGCGTTAATTTCAGGAAATACTAGTCCAATTTGAAAAAATATTAATTTGTTGTATAATCCATTTGACGAGAAAGGCTTAAGGCTTAGTGTTTTCCGATGTGTTCCGAAAACCACGCGGACGGAGTCGCGGGCGGCCGCTAGTACTACATACTACTACCTACGGATGGCAACAAGAGTCTTTGTTTCATAATATGTATGTACTGAAATACATACATTGAAACATAAAATACCATATTGCTGTCATTGGACATTTTATTATTATATGTTTTGGTAACTCGTAGCCATTGGGTTGGAAAACATGATTACCGAGACCGTCGTATGTTTGGGTGGGTTTGTAATTTATTCGTCTTTCGCTTTATCGTCACAACGACGTAAATATGCCTCTTGAAATAACCCTTTCCATATAACTGATTTTCAATGTATATGAACTTGTTTGTGTCTAATATAAACGTGTAAATGAAATTTAAGCGTAGGTTTTTCAAGGTGAATGTTAGTAAATTAAAGAGCTTTTCTATCATCAGTGAAAAGTGAGTGTGGGAATTCTAAATCTATATTAAAAGAGAAAGAGCTGCGACCCGAATAAGCCGCTCTGGCGTCTCAAACTCTATCAGAAATATGTTGAATGAATAAATTTATAAAGTAGTATTTATGATTTTATATAGATACCTGTCTTTGTAAACGTTCTGTTTAGAACAGTCTTTGTAAACTTAAAGTTAAGTTTTTTTTTTTCGCCACACGCGGCGCTGTTGTTCTCTCTATGGAAGATCTCGAATATGACAGTTTGTTTTGTTGTGAACTTTTATAAATTAAATAGTGTATCAAGAAATCTAACAAGTTTTATTGAAATACTGCCTGATATTAATAGGTTATGGGCCCAGGCACATGAAAATTATATATTTCAATAAATTACTGAAGTTAAGAGCAAGATTACAACCGGTGTAAAACTAACTAAAAATGGAGGTTACGAACGCCATGAAAATTGAGAAGTTTGATGGAAGAAATTTCAAACAATGGAAATTTCAAGTGAAATGTGCGTTGAGAGCAAAAGGATTAAACATAGAAAAACCAAGACCTGAGGAAACCAGTTCGCAAGTGCAATGGGATAAAGATGACGGAATGGCAATGTTCATCCTAACATCATCCATGGATTTGAACCAGATATCTCTAATAGAAAACTGCGAGACTGCAAAACAAGTCATGACAAAATTAGAAGCCATCTATGAACAGAAATCAGAATATAACAAGATGTTAGTTCATGAGAAATTTTATCAATATTCATATAGTGCTAGTGACACGATGGCACAGCACGTGTCCAAGGTGGAAAGCTTGGCGAAGCAATTGCGGGAGACTGGTGAAAAAATCAGTGACACAGCGGTAATGACCAAGATTCTAAGTACATTACCATCAACATACCGTTCACTCAGACAAGCATGGCTGTCACTAGACGAAGAAAGTCAAACAATTCAAAATCTTACTTCTCGTCTAGTAGATGAAGAGACGAGCCTTGCCAATGATGTAAGTAGTAGTGAGACGGCACTAGTAACATCAAAAAGTAATTCCAAACCTAAGAATGACCTGACAGCGTCCGGTCATAGATTTGTGTGTTACAACTGCGGTAAAAGGGGACACTTCGCAAAAGACTGTAGACTGCCTAAGAAAAGGTATAATAAAAAACCTTCAAATATGATGGCTTTCAGTGCTGCTTTAAGTGAACGTGATGAAGAGGTATGGATTCTTGATAGTGGAGCTTCAATGCATATGACCTTCAAGCGAGACTACTTTTATGAGTTCAACGAGTCTCAAAACAACAATTTTGTTAAATTGGGTAACAAACAGAGAATCAAAGTATGTGGTGAAGGAACAATACTGATAAATACAAATGTCAATGGTACATGGGAGAAATGTAAGCTGGAGAATGTTTTATATGTACCTGATTTGAGACGAAATTTGTTTTCAGAAGGCGCTGCCACTAGAAAAGGATATGTGATAATGAAGAGTTGTGAAAAAGCAATATTTTTGAGAAATAATGTTGTTGTAATGAGTGGACATCTAACAGAAAATAACTTGTATGAATTAGACATCAAAACAATCAAACAAGAATATTGTAATATTGTGCAAACAGATATTAAAGTTTGGCATGAAAGGTTGGGGCATTTGAATATCAAGGAACTGCAAAATATGTCTAAGAAAGGTGTGATTCCTGTTACATTGACTGGAAATCAGGAATTTGTTTGTGAAGCGTGTCAATATGGAAAACAAGCAAGGCATCCCTTTCAGAAGTCTACCCGAGGCCCAACACAGCCGGGTGAAATTGTGTACAGTGATGTATGCGGCCCTATAGAGGAACCTTCTTTGTCGGGAATGAAATATTTTGTTTTATTCAAAGATGGAGCAACAAGTTACCGGCATGTTTACTTCATAAAGCATAAGGATGAAGTATTCCAATATTTTCTGAAGTACAATGCAATTGTGAAAAATAAGTTTCAACGTGATTTGTGCATACTACATACTGATAATGGTGGTGAGTATGTGAACCAAGAATTTTCAATTTTTTTGGAGAAAAAGGGTATAACACATGAGCGTACTGCTCCATATACCCCTCAACAGAATGGAAGAGCAGAGAGAGAAATGCGCACTATCATGGAGACTGCAAGAACAATGTTATATGCAAAGAACATGCCTTTAAATATGTGGGCAGAAGCAGTGAACTGTACAATATACCTGTTAAATAGAAACACATCAAGCCAGACGGGAGATGTTACACCGTTTGAACTGTGGCATGGAATGAAACCGAACTTACAACATATCAGAATATTTGGATCCATTGGTTATGTACATGTACCAAAAGAAAAGCGAAGAAAGCTTGACAAGAAAAGTGTAAAGATGTTGTTAGTTGGATATGATCATGAGAATTACAGAATGTATGATGAAAAAACTAAGAAGATTACAGTTTCCCGGGATGTGAAATTTGATGAATTTAGTAAGTTAGAAGAGAAACAAAGTTTTGTAGAAGTGACAGCTGGACAAGAAGATAATTCTATGTTACCTACCCCACGGGTTGAGTTTGAAAATGTGACAGATCAGCAAGACAGTGTACCTGAAGGAAGCAGTTCAGATGAGAGCATGAAGAGTTCAGAAGAACTTGACGAAACTTATGTACCTCCAAGACAAATATGTTTAGGACAGAAAGACCAGAGAAATATCACCTTACGTCCACGTCAAAGGAATGTCCCAGAAGTAAATTTTACAGAAATTGAGATACCTAATACTTACGAAGAAGCGATGAATAGTCCACAGTCTCATCAGTGGAAGGAAGCTGTGATCGATGAGCTCCAGTCTCATGAAGAAAATCAAACTTGGATATTGACTGATCGAACAGAGAAGAATCCTGTATCTTGTAAATGGGTATTTACCACAAAGAAGAATAAAGATGGAGAAATAGTAAGATTCAAAGCACGACTGTGTGCACGAGGGTTCACACAAGTCAAGGGCTTAGATTATAATGAGACTTTTTCCCCCACTAGCAGGTATGATTCCATCAGGGTATTGCTGAGTATCGCTGCGAGAGATGACCTGCAGATTGAACAGTTCGATGTGAAGACTGCTTTCCTGTACGGTGAGCTGTCCGAGGAAATATACATGGAGGTGCCAGAGGGAGTGGAAACACAGTCTTCAAAAGTATGTAAGTTACTTAAATCCATATATGGTCTCAAACAATCAGCTAGATGTTGGAATAAGAAATTTTGTTCTTTTCTCGACATTTGTGGTTTCAAACAATGTCAATCTGATTATTGTGTATTTATAGGATATTTTAGAGATGAAAAAGTGATATTAATTCTTTTTGTTGATGATGGATTGCTACTGTCTAAAAGTAAAGTTATATTATCAGAAATATTAAATATGCTCAAACAAAGATTTGATATAAATATTTTAAATGTAAATTCATTTATTGGTATGGAAATAAATAGAGGAGAAAGTTGTATAAGCGTATGTCAAAAGCAGTATATAAATACAATAATAAATAAATTTAATTTGTCATCTGCAAAAGGTAGTAGTACCCCTTCAGATGTAAATGTACATTTATCTCAGAATTTAAGTAATGAATCTATAAGTTTCCCATACAGAGAGGCAGTGGGAGCATTGTTATTTTTGTCATCTGTATCTAGACCAGACATAGCATACGCAGAAAATATAGTTAGCAGATATGTTAATAACCCAGGTCCCTCACATGTTACAGCTGTAAAAAGAATCATAAGATATTTAATTAGTTCTAAAGACATGGCTATTGTGTATAAGGGTAATGTTGAATTGGAAGGCTACTCTGACTCTGACTTTGCAGGCGACTTGGATACCAGGAAATCTAATACAGGCTACATTTTTCTAATGAATGGAGGACCTGTCACGTGGTCTAGCCGTAAACAAAATACTGTGGCTCTGTCTACAAGTGAGTCAGAGTACATGGCTGCTAGTGAAGCAACTAAAGAAATCTTATGGCTTAGGCAATTTCTTTGTGATATTGGGGAGCCACAAAGCTTGATTACTTTATATGTTGACAATCAAAGTGCTATTAAATTAATAAATAACCCTGTTTTTCATAAAAGAAGCAAGCACATAGATGTAAGATACAATTTTATTAGAGAGAATGTTGCAAATAAAATTATTGATATTAAATATGTAGAGAGTTCAAACCAATTAGCTGATTTCTTAACTAAGGCTTTGTCTGTAAATAAATTTAATTCGAATAGAGATAAGATATTGAGAAATGTTAAATAAAAGATTGAGCTAAATGATGTTAAGTTTAGAAATGTTAGATTTATAGTGATTTAATGTATTAAATAAGAGAAGGTTTATTTTTGTGTAAATGTTTACATACAAGTACAGTTAATTGTTATGTCTACCTTATAAATTTAAGTGGGAGTGTTGAATGAATAAATTTATAAAGTAGTATTTATGATTTTATATAGATACCTGTCTTTGTAAACGTTCTGTTTAGAACAGTCTTTGTAAACATAAAGTTAAGTTTTTTTTTTTCGCCACACGCGGCGCTGTTGTTCTCTCTATGGAAGATCTCGAATATGACAGTTTGTTTTGTTGTGAACTTTTATAAATTAAATAGTGTATCAAGAAATCTAACAAGTTTTATTGAAATACTGCCTGATATTAATAAAATATAATTCATTCAATTAAGCTTCATATGTACAAGCACTTTTGAATCGTCTAAAACTGCAATTGTGATTCTACCACCAATTCTGGCGAAGTACCTCAACCTTACAAAGGACCACAGTGAAATAGCACGTCATAAACATTGCACTATGTTTCTACTGGTGCGTAAAGCCTCCAGAGGTCAGTAAGTGAGTGTTTTAACCTCATTTCGTGTTATTATCAATATAGGTAAAGTTACAGCTCAACAAGCTAATACAGGCCAGGAAGCGCAAGCATAGCCGCGTATCTTAACCTCTTTGGTAATATTTTTCCTCGTCCTGTTTTCTCACAGTGCCCTTATTAGCGGAGACAGTTTAACCTCTAATCGTAGCTATAAATAACCGCGTGGGCTGGTTAATCCCGGCTATCCGCGAGCGTCACGGGCGCGTCTCCACGGCGCCGTCTGTGCATTCGCTCAGGCACATTGTTATGATATCATCTATGTACTGTGTTTGTTTACGAGTAGTGTAAGTTGGGGGTCTTGAGTCTTGAGTCATGATTTTCCCAGGAATACTGAAATAATTTGGCAGGGTTTATAAAGAGATGCAGTCTGTCGAAGTAAATAAATATTGCTTTATCTGCCTTGGTTGAATCCATTTCACATGAGTAAGTACAATGAAGCTTTCTATCAATTATATGTACATACTTTATTACGACCCAAATAGAGCCTTTTCCTCTTATAACAGATGTCGCCACCTCGGTCTGTCCTGTGTAATTAATCTTAAATAATCAGTTGCAGATCATCCAACAACGACGACGCCTTAATTTCAATAATGGCATTAACCCCACTTGAAAGTTTTATCCGAACTGCACTACTCAAAGTCCTCCAACTTCAGGACGAACTAACAGAGACGTCTGCCCGTCTCCCCCACACTTGCCCTCCTTTGTTCAGTAAATCGTGTGTGCAATACCCCGCTTGTTCCAACGATGCAAAAGTAACAAAACGTCAAAAAACAAAGGAAAAGCGTGCAGCGATGTTGCGATAGCACTTTCATTGTTGGATTGTTGACTCCCCAGTTGCACACGTCAACAAATCGCCTGACCTTGCACAAACGGAATACGTTTGGACTTTGGCCCGTGCGAATTTTAAAACTGGAATACCGTACTTATGAATTTCCCGGTATCGTTGTAATGGACGTTATTTCTCAGTAAATAGTCGCGTTGCGTGATTAAAGCGGGGTGGAACGTCAGTCGATACTCGATGTCGATTGGCTGTCGAGCGCGACGCCGCGGCGCCTCGGTATTATCTGAAACGACTAGAGCTTTGTTCGAGAAAACGGGTTAAAATTTCAGTATTTTTAAGGTTTACAGCGGAGAAGAAAGAACATTATTTTTATTTTGCCTTCATCATAACTTTGTAGAGTTAAGATGGGAGTTATAGACGTTTTTTAAAATCTAGTTGGGGTGATCGTTCGGTTTCCGGGACGCTTTATTGTTTCGTAATAGGTTAATGATAAAACCTTTCCAGTCTAACATCATCATCAACAACACGTCTAAAAATACATAAAATTAGACGTTTACAAATCAATTTATGGTAATAACTAAATTAACAATAGGTCAAAGCAAGATTACTCTATTACTACATAGGATTTACGTTTACGTAGATGACTTATGAAGTCTTGATTGTCGCTAATTCTCCGACAGCACGTAAACGCAGCCGTCTTCATCAAAATCTCGTATGATGAAGAAGTAATAAAACAGAGTTGATGAGATCGCACGTCGTCACAGCGCGTAGGGAATTTATTGCTCTCATATTATTTAGTGAGGTTGGAGCTCGTACTTCATACAGAACTACAGAAAGGTGTAAACAAAGGTAAATTATCGTATCGTCGCGAACGTGCTTTCGGTACCCTGTTCTCGAAAACGTGATCTGATTGTAAATATTGTGAGTGCAAAATCTCTTGTACATTGTTATCAATCCCTACTTATACATACAATATTATAAATGCGTAAGTAACTTTGTCTGTCTGACTGTCTGTTACGCTTCCCGCTTAAACCTCTCAACCGATTTTGATGTAATTTGGCACAGACAATCTTTAGACCCTTAGAAAGAACACAGGCCTTGACCTTTTCTTGTGAAAAATGCGATCCGAAATCATCTCGGACGAATTCGCGGGCGGCCACTAGTGTTTATTAAAATTCATCCGGATCAGTTGGTAATAAATACATTGTTATTTGTTTTTGCGTTGACCTAATTTTAACTGGTTTATTCTTAATCAATACCTTTCAATATTGCATGTTGTTTGTCCACTTTTACGACACGATTCATACGAGCATGTAACATGGATGAATAAAATCAATGCTTAGTAATGTCCATGTCTAAGGAAACAGCTTTTATTTCTTATTTATTTGTTTAAGACTTCACATGATTTTTTTTTCATAGTTATGCCCACATTATCCCATAGTAGGTACGAGTATAACGGGATTATTCGGCCAATTCAAAAATACGTGGGTAAATCCAAAAGTTCGTGGCCTGACCATGAATGTCAAAGAAAGGTGGGTATAAATAATTTTTTATTGTTTAACGTAGTCCCTATCTAGTTCAACGCACATATTCTAACTGAACTACAACTTATTTATCTATCGAAAAAAAATCGATTCCGAAAGGTCCTTAAAAATGTAAATTTTCAGCGTCTATCACGACTTCTTTGGTCAAAAATTACGAATTTTCCATTTTTTTTTCAAATTTGTGGTGAATATTTATCCGAAAGGGCTTAATCAGCCAAATAATGTAGCTGGTGCTATAATTCGAAGCCACAATTTGTGTATCTCAGCCATTGTTTCGGCACAAGTGTGAACCCGCGCATTAACTTGATTGAATAAAACTTTCTTGCACAGCATACCCGGCCGTTTTTAATTGATATCCTCTCGAATCTGCCTTAAAATGAAAGATAAATTAATAAAATTTATCGAATCACGTTTAAATAAATAATCTACAAAAATAATTTCCTTCCTATCCAAAAATATCGGAGCCATGACTTTGTAAGCTGAAAAAGACCTTAGTTTTCTTCAGAGTGGGTAAACCAGATTTTTTCCATTTTTTCGATTGTTGCTTGGATTCTGGAAAATGCTGGTGAACCTAGCTTTCATTCATGGTAACAAACCGGGATAAGAATAATCGGGATCTAGCTCAAAAAGCTCCAACAGCCACGCGAAATTTTGAATCGAACGCGGTTTTGTTTGACTCAAATCAACCTGGGCACCCAGCTGGCAGAAACCCGATGGAATCCCAGTTTTTGAGTTACAATGATTTGAATCCGACTATAACCAATGCTTGTGCTCTCAGCTATCTTATACATGGTTAATTTTTGGTGATTAAGAATGAGTTCACATATTTTGTCGATGTTGTCCATGGTAGTAGACGTTGAAGGCCTTCCACACCTAGGATCGTCTTCAACGCTCTCCTGACCTCGCTAAAACTTAGCTATCCACATTTTTACTCCGGAATAAGGTAGAGCAGATTCTCCCAATGTGTTAACCATATTTTCACGTAAATATATTGGTTTGAGACCTTTTTGATGCATGTACTTGATCACTGCCCGGTGTTCGATTTGTCCATTCTCGAAAATCTGTTCAGAAACTCTCAAACAAATAAGCACAAAAAAATTGTTGCTTGTGTTAACTAAACCAAACTTGGCACATTTGCTGTTAAATAACCATAGTAAAGATAGAGAAAAGATTTAAAATGATAGCATTGCTCTTTCTATGTTAGGCCACGAACTTTTGGATCCCCCCTAGTAGTATGTCCAGCAGTGGGCTGCGATAGGCTGATGATGATGATGATGAAAAATAGTATTGTGCTAGTCATCCCGCGGGACGAGAGCCCTGCGGGATAAGTTGACGAATACCCCCGTATTTTTTCGACGTCCCTACAAACGTATAAATCAATGCGTTGTAACTACATATTTGCATGAATCTTAAATTTACCCAACAGCATGAGCATTCTAGCGAAAAAGAAAACTTGTACTCGAGCAGTATATTATTCATATTGTGTATATTCCTTGGTGCTGATTGCAGCGAGGTCATATCGAGGTCCCCGAGCTTCTTCGCTCGAAGCAGTGATCTGATGCTTCGTATGAATTTTATAAGCCCCGCGGAGAAATTGGTTCATATTATATTTAAGACAATGATGGCGTTCGTTATTTACGATTCCTTTATTGATGATGCGCGATGTTTTTGTTTAAAGTATCGTTGTTTACTTTAAGCGTGTGGTTTTTATAAAACGATCAATATTTTGTAGGCATGTTATTTTGATTATAGGTATACATGTGTAAAGTCAAAGATGTGTAAATATGTTCTTTGATGTTTGTCTGAATGATGCCAAAGTCAATATCATTATTCTGTAGAGGTTATGTGTGAAATGTGTGTATGACTTACTTGACTTAAGGTCCTAAGTCCCCTCGATGGGGCAGAGGGCGTCCACAGTGCGTCGCCATCCCGGTCGGTCTTGAGCTACGCGCTTTATTTCGCTCCAGGTCTTGCCTATCTCCTTCACTTCTGCAGCGAGAGTCCGCCGCCAAGTTTGTTTTGGGCGGCCTCGTTTACGCCTTCCTTGGGGATTCCAGTCTAAGGCTTGTCTCGGTATATGTTCCTGGTCCCTTCGGAGGGTGTGGCCAATCCAGCTCCACTTGCGGCGTTTAATTTGGTGGTCGATCGGAGTTTCGCTGCAGCGCTCCCAGCGAAATGTGTGTATACACTCTACATAAAAAAATAGATATTTAAAGTGATTTCTTGCGTAGTGGTATATAAGAAATAGTTATGTTTGTCGTAGTAAATATGCCACGCAATTCGCTTTTTTTGTTCAAGAAACTAGTTTACTGGGCGTATCAACTCTACCAAATATAGTTCCAATACCTTTCAATATCTTCTTTCATAAATAAGTAATATTGCGTGTTACGAAAATAGCTCTTTGCTTTTTTAGGATTCCATCTGTTACATAATAATGTTCTGATTCGTTCGATAAACAAATATGGATGAGTCCTTTGTTTGATTATTGGTAAAAATAAATAGGCAACTATTTCTCTACGTACCTAAAGATATATGGTCGTATACAATGTTACTACGACTGTTATATTTCTTGGATCATATGAAGTCTATCTATGTAGTTAAAAATCTATCCGATTGCTTATTTCTGTATCTTTCTAATCTCCAAAACATAATATTTAAAAACTTGCCAGTTTAACTGTACAACGTGTAAGTCAAAACTCCCACCTCTCACTTTGGCTCTACAGAGGGGTGTACCAACCACCTTAGAACTAGGTAGTCACTATAGTAAGTTCTTAATAAGCCCGTGTTGGTGACTTGAAACAGACCCATTCCATACTTTTGAATCTCTACAGGTCAATGCCGAAGTCCAGAGTACACCTTATCTTGATAACCCTCAAATGTGGTACGGCTCCCGACTTTGGTTATTCCAGAAAAAGGTTATTAATTAGACCCCCTAGCACGTGTCTGTGACTAGGGACAACCAACCCTACTAGGAAACGAGAGGCGTGCCCTCGCAGGCGAGGACGGTGTGACCGTCGGAAGTTTTATTTGTCGTTGTTACGTTACTGGGGCAGCCATGTACCGCCATGATACTGTCGCTATGAGGACGATATCCTCTGTGTGTCTTCGAGATAAAAAAAGATACGCTTTCTAGCACCTGCAAAGTGCACAATGAGCGATTGTTTATTGTTATCTCAATAATTATGAGTCCGTATACTAGACAGTTTTCATTAGGACCAACTTTTTGTAGGCCGGTCTAGTGGTTGTAACCTCAAAACTGAAGGCCGCTTGATGCAAACATTTGGGTGATGAACATCGGCATTTGCATTCAAATTGCCCGCGACTTCGCCCCGTGGATTTCGGTTTCCGCACACAGTGTTATACATATTATAGCTTAAAAACTTCCTCGAAAATTAGACTATCTAACACAACAATAATAATTATTCAATTTTTCTACCTGTAGTGTATGCAATTACAAGTAATATTCTTGAGAACTAAATAAATCGGTACAGATGCTGATATGTGCGTGTACGTACAGTCAACATAGCAGTATAGGATTTATGGCGGTTCGAGCTGAATGTGCGCTCGGGTTCAACTCGACACACGCTTAGGGACGATACGCTAACACATTATGTCTGGGCGACGAATTATTGCCTTTTGCAGGGATATTCTCTACAGAGAAAGCTATCTATGCGAAATAGTTCTTATGATAATGCACGATTGCTTGTTTTTCGTTGTCGTGACCGAAAAAAGGTGTATTACAGTTTTGCCTAAAAGACTTTAGTAATTATTCAAAACCTGTTTCTTCATGTAATGTTTCTTATCAAGATTGAAGCATTTCCACAATAATAAATAATAAAAAAATCACGCAGATTTACTTCTCAGGTTGAGGTTATTAAGGTCCTAGCGGAGCTTATACAAGAATGGAAATTGCTTCTTGATAAGAGCAACTAAGCTCTTCAGTTTCAGAGACTACTCAAGTGCCAATTAATATTACATTATACTATTCTCAGCATTCAAGCAATATTCTCAAACTAGGGGCTGCCCGCCACTCCGTCCGATTTCCTTGTGTTTAATAATCCCTTTGTCGAAGAATATCTATAATATAACACTATGCGAGCGGAAACCGAAAACCATGGGCATGAAGTCGCAAGTGGCCGCATCTATTACATACTTGCGCGAAGTAAATAGGCATAATGTTTAATAACGTATATAACGCAAAAATGTTTGCAGGTCGGTATAATTTGGATGCGATGAATCGGTTAGGCTTCGGTATTAAGTTGTACCTCTGCTGGTATTTACGGCCCCCGCGTGGGAGCCGCAATAAATATCCAGCCTCCTGAATATTTGTCTCGCACTCCTGACACGTTGGATACGCGTTAAGAAGCATTCTCCGAAATTTTTGCGTATAAATGACGTTTAATTTTCTTAAGGTTTCAGTTAGTAGGAAATAAATTACGAGTTTTAGGTTGGTATTTTCATAATAATAAATAATACAAGGAACCGCCCGCGACTCCGCACACATAGTTTTATAGAATATCTTAAAGCCTTCCTGGACTTATTGACTATGCAAAGCAAAAAGTAATTTTTCAATTCGAACCAGTAGTTCCTGAGATCACTGCGCTCTCACAAAGAAACAAACTCTTCAGTTTTGTATATTTGTAAAGGTTAAGCTCATTTTGCTATGAGAGACTTAACTTGATAGATGCGATTCATAGTAACCTAAGTTATAATGGACTACGCGATTTCTGGTAAAGCCGTCTATTCTATCCTTACACCGAGATTTACATCAAGTCTGTCCGTTTATTACATTCTATTCGAGACGTTAAGAAATCTCCTTTGATAAAATACCGAAATCTTTTGAGGGTTATAAGATAGGCATCTGGGCATTTGCATATTGGTATTATAGGCATCTGGGCCTCAAGAAAAACTTCCCTGGCTCACAGATAACTTTGTATATACTACGCGTATTCTCCCACTCAAATGCGATATTAATGTAAGCTGTCCATGTAGATGATGTAGCCGGTTTGAGGCTCATCAATCATCATACTAAACACGTAAGCAGCCAGATAGGCATTAGTGCCGGCCTGCCCGGGATTATTACAACATTCAATAACAACTTTGAACTCTAACATCCTTGAAATAAGGCTGCGAGTTGAAATTATTTGTAGGTACACCTGATGGTGCCCGCAAGGTCGTCGTCCTGTAAAATAATAATCGCGGCAATTTACCACCAATATAAAAGTTTACGGCCGTCGCTCTTTGACTATTTTTGTATTGATTTCGGGCTGAAACCCACTTAATAAGGCGTGATTTTTAATTTTAAACAAAGAAAAAATCTTCTGATCTTAAGTGACTCAGGCAGGAATCGAACTTATCGCCTCTTGCATTCAGGGCAAGCGTTATGACCAATAAGCTTTAGAGACCTTTTAAAAATTAATAGATAAAGTAATATTAAAACTAAGCATGTAGAAATGGTTAAAATAAAATAGACAAGTCTTGTTTTAATTAAAAATGTAGTAATTTTCTAAGAATACTTTAAAGTCGTAGTAACAAATCTAATCTTGAAATAAATGTACACGGACAACATTTCCAAATTTTTAAGATTATGATTTTTTTTGACATCTTACGATGTCAAAAAAAATCATAATCAATCAACGGAGTTTATTCACGGGAAATGTAGAAACTCGTTGTACAAATACTGCGCAATAAGGAAAAGCGGAAACACCCTTAGCAAAGTCAAAGGCTGCGAGTATAAATCGATAAGGAAAACAAAGAAGATTTTTTTCGTTATTCATGAAATTCAAGTCATTTAAGAAAAAAATACCGGTATTCGTTTCAAAATCCTAAATTTTTAGGCACTAAAGCCTTCGTATTCTTAATAGCCGGGGTCGAACACACTTTTCGTCCCTTTTTCATAATAATCATAATTTTCGTTCGCAATTTCTCTTACTTATTCCTCTTTCGAGTTTGTTCTAATTAAGCGTCGAGTTTTAAAGCGTTCGCAATATTCTTAAGGTCTTTTGCCGAGGCGTTTATGGCTGGTTTTACTTTCAAGCTGCGTCCGAACTGCATAGGTACATACTAGTAGTGTATTTTCACGTTGAACTCGCAAAGGCGGGCGCGGTTGTGAAATATCAAACACTAGCGACCGCACGCGACTTCGTGCGCGTTGATTTCTGTTTCTGCACACTTAGTGTTAAAGTATAGCTTAAAGCCTTCCTCGAGTAATGGACTATCCAACACAAAAAAGTTTTTACAATTAGAACCAGTGGTTCCTGAGATTAGCGCGTTCAAACAAACGAATAAACTAACAAACAAACTGTTCAGCTTTATGATATTAGTATACGAGGGGTGATCCAAAAGTAATGATAATCAATATGAAATAAAGGTATTTGATCTAAAAAAAAAAATTATTTCTCTACATAGTCTCCTAGCAAGTCAATGCACTTAGTCCATCTTTTCTCTAAACCGATAATTCCTTTCAAAAAAAAATCTTTGCCTTGACCCTCCAAAAACGCCTCTACTGCAGTCATCACCTCGCTATTGTCCTCAAATTTTTTGCCCCGGAGGTGTTCCTTGAGTCGGGGAAAGAGGTAGAAGTCACTAGGGGCTAGATCTGGCGAGTAGGGTGGGTGTTCGAGCAATTCGAATCCCGTTTCTCGAATGGCAGCCATCGCAACGGCTGCTTTGTGAGCCGGTGCGTTGTCTTGGTGAAACAACACTCCCGCTCGGAGTTTGCCTCGTCTTTTCTCTTTGATGGCCTCCCGTAATCTTCTTATTTGGTCTGCATAGTAAGTGCCCGTAATAGTGGTTCCCTTTTCCAGGTATTCCACCATAATTATTCCTTCAGCATCCCAAAAGACTGACGCCATAACCTTTCCTGCGGAACTTGACACTTTGAATTTCTTCGGCGTCGGAGAAGAGGCTCGTTTCCAAGTCATTGACTGTTGTTTGGTCTCCGGATCAAAATGGTGGATCCAGGTCTCGTCCATGGTGACGAAACGTGACAAAAAATTTTCTTGATCAATCTGGAACTTTTCGAGATTTGCCTTCGAAATGTCAACTCGTTTCTTCTTTTGCTCTTCGGTTAACATTCTCGGTACCCAACGCGCAGAGACCTTTTTCATATGCAGTTCGTTCGCAAGGATTCTTTGAACACTGCCATATGATGACCCTGTGACCTCAGCCACATGCCTTATGGTCACTCTTCGGTCTGCCAATACGACGTCCTCGACTTTTTTGACATTTTCTGCAGTGAGGGACGTGGACGGGCGGCCCTCGCGGTGTTCATCTTCTGTTGATGTTCTGCCCAGCTTGAACTCCTTTGCCCAGCGTGCAACTGTGGAATATGGAGGAGCAGAGTCCCCCAATGTTTCCACTAGGTCACTGTGTATGTCTTTCGTAGACATTTTTTTCAAACAGAGGTACTTAATGACAGCTCTGATTTCGTTTTTCTCCATTTTGATGTTTACTCTCCGACTGTCCGTATTCAAATGAATGTACCTCCCTGTATTCCTGTCCTATTTATATGATTTTTTTATGCTGAACTAGTGGATAAATGAGGCAGCAAAAAAATATTTTTTTAAATTTTTATCCGCTCTGGAAATACCCGATTATCATTACTTTTGGATCACCCCTCGTACATATAAAAATGACGTAGTATTAAAGCTTACAAAATGAACGAGTAGTTTGTGTGTGTTCACGTTGCACTAGCGGCGCAGTACCGAGTCAGTCGCGAATTCAGGTAAGTTATTTCGGTTTGAACTTATCGCTACTACGACAGTCGCGCTAACGCCGGGCAGCACCCTATGGCACGTTTGAGTGACAGGCTTAGGTGAATTTCTGACGTTTTGGTGGAGACCAAAACGTCAAAAATTCACGATTATGGAGAAAAAGGATAGCTTAACTGTCAAATTACTCGGTGCATCTATTGATATTCATTAGTTCGACCCTGCGTCCGCTCCCGCGCCCGCTTCTGCGCCCGCTCCCGCTTCTTCTGTTTCTAAAGTGAACAAGCACTAGAGTGAAGAGCCAGTGCATGCATATTGCATGTACCATGCCGAACGACCGCCGTGTCGGAAGTATCCGCGCTGGCTAGGGTTGTTGAACTCCGTTGTTTTGATATCGATCTAAGCTATTTTTACTGACTTACTCGATATCGCATTCAAATAAGCGTGAGTTTGGGTGCGGTCCAGGAAAAGTTTTTTGGAGTTTATTAATGATTTAAAAATTTTACAAGAGCTTGAGAAACACAGAGAGTTCACCCACTTACTCATAATGTGCCAAGTATTCAAAACGCATGTAATTTCAAGATTTATATATATTTTTTGTGCATTCAAAATCCTTGTTATAAAATCAAAACATATGTATATCGATTTTGTAATGCTGTTTTCTATGGACATAATCTGAGGAGGTTTTTCCAGATAGCTGGGTGAGGCATAAGTCCCCTGTAAAAGGGACATGTTGAAGATAGAGGTGTTTGCATGAAAGGAATATTTATTACAAACTTTTTCTGAATATTGGCAACCCTGTTCCCTAGATCAGATAACATGCTGCAACGGTTGCCAGAAACAAAGAAGTGTTTGCAAAATACAAAATACATCCTTGTTCCTAAGTAATGTACCTACCTTGTTCATTTATGTACAGCTAGCTGTCAGGGTTTTTCTGTTAACTATAAGGTTAACTATATCAAGACATAACTAAATTATCAGTCGCAATGAGTCCTTCCTAAGTTTAATCTTGTATTTGATATTGGGACATGTGAATATTTTTTTTATATTAAGATATTGCTCGTCTATTCTTGAGTTGGCTTTTTCCAAATCATCCATTTTAGTTATGCAGAGTACCTTAAGGAGACTTCAATAAGAGATAGGGGTGTCTTTAATTAAAATATTTATATAAATATTTTAATATTCTTTAAGTTAAAATATTTAATGTCGAAAGCGAACTTAAATCAGCGATTTATATTGAAACAGAAATATTTAAATTTAAATTAGATTTCGAATTTCGCATTCGTTTTGTTTCTGTCCAATAAAGTAAATCGATAGGTCCTCGACCACGTACAAACAGGTTATAAATTTCGGAGGGCCATTAATAGGCCTGGCATTCATTTCTGTTGTAATTAAAATTTCACCTCGGAGCTACCTTGATTGTTTTCATTGATCTTCTTGATTCGAGCGCTTTGTCCCGATCTAGGTCCTTTATTCAATTCCCATCGATCGATATTGAAACTATGACATGACGTCTCTTCGTACACTACTACTACTACTACTAGTCTAGTAGAAGTGGAATTGAATAAAAAAAAAACAACTTTATCAAATCAAGTCCGCTAGATCCGATAGATCGACTGCCGTCTATGTCCATAATTCTTAATAGGGGATCAAGACCAAAGGTAGATAGATCGTTGCTACACAGTACACGGCCATTGGAATTTTACCATACCGATTTCTTCACGATGTACTTCGACATAGTCGAGTCGATATTCGAATTCTAACCATCAACCATCAAACCTCTTAGGTTTTTATCCAATGAAGAAAAATCGATAGGTCCACGACCACGCCGCACAAACAGGTCATAGATTTCGGAGCGCCATTAATCGCCGAAATGCCGCGCGGCATTCGTTTCTGCTGTA
Source organism: Nomophila noctuella (assembly GCA_958496325.1). NCBI lineage: Eukaryota > Metazoa > Arthropoda > Insecta > Lepidoptera > Crambidae > Nomophila > Nomophila noctuella. The sequence goes on from OY292497.1 coordinate 11,001,502, forward strand.
ATTAAAATTCCAACTCCCGACCCGACCTTGATTGCTCCCATTGATGTGGGTATTGAATTCAACCCAATGCTTATCCTTGGATACAGTTTTGGGAGTTACTGTGGTTTTATTAGCGCTTAAGCGGCATGCGGGCTTTTGGTAATTGAAGGATTTCTGTTTTAGTTCGATACTTTGAAGTACTGTTCCGTTGTGGTCTTTGCAAAGACTGTAATGGACCGCCTAAGTTTGAACAGTGGTTATACTGTTTGGATCTAAAGATCTAGTTCGTAGGCTTAAATCCCGCTTAAGGTTTGATTTACCGTCAAACTTATTCAGGGATAAATTGCTTAATAATGTCGGCTATATTCCGGCAATTTTAGTTCTCCAACCAGATTTGTAAATTCAAAGATCTGTCAGGCGAGATTCTTGTATGCCAGTAGGAAGACTTAATAGTGAACCATTATTAGAAAATGGTTTTGGCTTTTAAATAGGAAAAACGTTTATCTAATGTCTAATTAATTGGAGCCACTAGGCAAACAAATGTGAGCCTCCTCCATCTAAACTCTAAAAAAAGCGTCAGAAAGAGTCAACATGACCGTGACAATGAATCCTTTGTCCGTTCCTGTGCAAACATGGCTACTTCACGTGACGTCATGAAGCTGAGCTTTAAAATGTTTCTTTGGTTCCAATAAAAGAGAAAAATTTAAGGAGTACTTTTTATTTATATTTGTCTGAGAAACAATTTATATCCTTTTGACCAAATTATTGTCAGTGGTATGGATGTAAATTAGAAATTGTTGCTACCGTTAATTATGCCGAGAACGAAAGAGGTTTTCTTCGCCAAAACCTTTCTCATAAGATTGACCAACGTAAAGTTTATCTCTTACAAAATAAATAAATAAATAAATGCCTTGGACTAACACACCAATTGCCTAGCCCCAAACTAAGCTCGAAGCTTGTACTATGGAAGCTAGGGAACGGATAGACATACTTAAATACTTTTATAAACATCCATGACTCGAGTACAAATGCCGATGTTCATCACACAAACATTTGCCCCTAGCGGGATTCGAACCCGCGACCCTTGGTTTTGTAGCTAGGGTCTCTAGCCACTCGACCAACGGGCCTGTCAAATGAACTTGTAATTATTTGCCTTAGCAATGAAAATACTTTCGCAATATTAATGTTGTTTTAGGTCTGTGAGAATTTGGGGTGTAAATAAAAGTAGCGGGCCGAGTGGGCGGATAGGCTAGGGTGTACTAAGCTTCGTCTGACGCACTGTCTGTAGGCCCTTGGCCTTGGGAGAGCCAATCAATGGCTCGTCTGTCGGATCCGATCTTCGTGTCAACGGTCAATTCATTTACGGAGCTATGACGTCCCAGTTCATTTTCTTAATAATGATTTAATTATTTTGATGAAAAGCTATTATTCGTTTTTATTTATAGCTTTTTGTTAAAATTATTTTGTTGGTATGTACGTTGGAGGTGGTTACAAAAAAGAATCATCTAAATCTGAGATGGCTGTCGTCTCAATTATTACATTTTATCAGTTGTCTTATTAGACCCTTATAATGGCACTAATGTTTGGCCGGGGAGGATCTTGATCGACGCGGGTCATCCCATAGCATATGGACGCATTTTCCTTATTTTAGTTACTTTAGTTTGATATTCTTTAATCTTATATGCTCTTATACAAACAATACCTATCTTAAACAGCAAGAAAAAGCGTATAAATTCTTAGCACAATTCAATAATAATATTTGCATTAAACATAACTTGATTAAAGATAACCAACTTGTTTGAGAACTAAGTTGTTCTTGTAAATAAAAAGCAATCGTATGAATTAGGAATCTTCTTTCCTTTACAAATAGTCGATTAAAAATTCAAAACATTAAGACGCGAAAAAATAAAACATACATATCGCGATTTGTTTATCATTTCGACTGGTAAGACCAGCCCGTGAGCGTCGTCGACCAATCGCGTTCGACGTTGGATCGCGACGCATGCGCGCGTGGGCGTCTACGAGCGGTCGATACGCGTGTGACGTCACGAGCGGACCAATGGCGCCTGGCGGTCGCTCGTCAATCGATGTGAACGGTTCCGCCGGACTATTCTCCTTTTGTTCCTGTATATCGAGCACCATTGTCGACATATTGAAATGAAGGCTGTCATTTTCACGGTCAAGTAGTTTTCATCTGATTGTCGTCGCTGTTGGAGAGAGTTATTGACAGTTGAATGCCGTTGGGAAATGATGAATCTTTTTTTAACTGTCAGATTTTGTAGGATCTATAACCTAATATGATTTAAGAGATTTGCATCCTAACCAGAGGAAAATTTCGTTGGTAGCTGGATGTTTAGTCAAAGTTCCATTAGCCACTCACTAGTACTGAAAATCAATATTATATGCTGCGATGTTTTTCTTATGTATATTCTTAGAAATTGTTATGATGCATGGCGCAATTTAAGTTGTTCTGAAGTTAATAACGTTCCTATTAAACTTTTAGCGAGTTAATGTACTTTTCAAACAGCTTTTACATATCGCTGACAGACTGCTGTGCACCTTAATTTTAATGACAATGATTTATTACCGTGCGATAATTAATGTCCCAACATCGATTAAGATAGATTCGTCATCATGTACAAATGTATCTCATTAATTATTATTATTGGGTGTTTCTATTATTTGGTACGTCTATTATTATTTATTATCATCTATTTGGCTAATTAATCAATATAAAAAGTTCTACTTTTAGGTAGAACACAATATATCGTTTTTAATAAAAATAAATATAGGTACTCGAACCACTTATTCAAATAACTCAATTGGGAAGGCCAAGGAGTTTTGATTGTAGGCGACGTTTCAGCAACCCTTGTGGAGTAGGTACTTGATGTCCAACTTTCCTGATGTTCAACTTTCTTTAGAATGTGTTTTCTAACCATGAGGCGGCCCTTTACTTCTTCCTTTCTTTTTGATAAAAAGAAATGTATGTAATTTCCGTCCAATATTTTAATTCACATCACTTCCCTTACGCTCACAATGTAAAATGTAATCTTTGGGGATACTCTGAAGGTATGGGCATGTTGTCTCATGAATCGTAATGTGTCGCATGATAAAGAGTCAGGGTCTTGGACAGCCATCCTTGCTCGGGCCCGCGGAAACATTAAAAGGCCTGAGAATGCCGCCATAATAGAAACTTACACTGAATCGCCTTTGATACTTTTACTGGGACAGATGTAAAGCGAGCAGTGGAGATGTTGATGGCTATAGTTGGTATAATGTTATCAGTTTTGTCATTGTCAGGGATGTTATGGGTATGTAATTTCGGATACGATTGGATACGGATATAGGATTTTTTTATACCGGGTGCGGATACGGATGTGACTTTTTCGGATTATCCATTACTTTCGGATAATTTCGGTTACGACTGTTGATTTTTAAGGAATTGCAAACCTTAAGCTCTTTGGCTGCTTGAGTTTCAGCAGCGGCCGGCTGATTAAAATAACTCGTAATGACGTGTCTCAATTAGGCTTCACCATTATACGCTATTATCCGAAACTTTTAGTTCGGATTCGGATTCGGTTACGGAGCTCCCTTAACATCTCTGGTTATTATATTTGAATCACGAACAGAATGTTCACATCGTGATATCGACTATCGTCATGTTTCTGCCTATGACAGTTGAAAATGTTTTGTGATATACAAATACATCAACCCATCGAAACAGATAACACGGGCGTTTGGTAATATAAAGATAAACAGATGTTCATGACTAAAATACACGTAATTTTCATAGAAAGTTTTTTCTCTGAGAGCATTCCTTTGATATTTTTTTATTCTTATATATTTTGATGAATCACAGAGATTTTTAATTTTTATGAATAGCTTTACTTTATGAATAGCTTTAAAGTTACAAACGTCAAATACAGCTGTCGAGTGCTTTTAAGAGATTTCATTATACTCTTGCATATTTTCTGTTACTGTACAATAGCGTATCTTGAGTCAAATTGTGAGCTGATTTAAAATGCTTTTCAAATTGGAATGTAAATACAAATAGATGATGGAATAAATATAAATGTAAATTATGGAATAATATAATAAAGTTGACGTAAATATTTTTATACAATATGCTCAAAAGTGGATACACATAGCGCTTTTTGTTATCCAACATAAAAAATATAAATCAGCTAAATAGTACTTTGGGACCTTAAAGTTGTCCTTGTGACGCTTTCCTACATGTTTGCTTTGTTTGTCCAATTTTAATCTCATTTGTGGGACTTCTAACTAAAATTTCAACATAGTGCCAGTTACAAAGTTACCTACCTTTTAGCAACCACAAAGTGTGCGAAGGTCACTTATTCTCTCGCAGTAGTTCTCAGTAATTTGTGGTTGTCATCAGCTTAATGGTACAGGGCCAGCAAATGCCGGGGATAAAATGTTTTAGCCACAGAGCCACAGTACAGTGGTGTTTAGAGCTATGTTATTATGTCGTGATGAAATGAGTTTGTATCAAATAATAGTGTGTTGTCGTTTTAAGGTTTGAATGTCTGGACCATTTTAAAATTACGTCTTTCTATGCTGCTATGTATAATAAAACACTATGTGTGTGGAACCCATGTCCCATATCATCTTAAAGGCTGCTAGTATTGTATGAAAAAATATACACTAATTCTAAAGTCCGGAGAATCAAACCCAGAGACTCTCAATCACGACAATGACACGTTCCCGAATTTCCTAATTACAGCAGACTTGATTCTAATGCGTGTCAAATACGCGTAATACATTACAAGTACCATTATTCTTACCGCGCGGAAATGGCCCGGCGGAATACAATCGCCTTGATAAATGACCGAGCCAGTTTGTTTCGCTTTGCCTTACGTTTGTTGAAAGAATTTTGACTAGTTCAGAACAATTATTTTTGTAAACTTTGTGATATTTTTCTAGAGGTATAATAAATTGAAGAAGGTCAAGCCTGTCGAAATCTGGATGGTTAAGATTCTATCTCTTGACAGTTGTTTCTTATACTCTCCATGGGGAACATTCGAACATTATACTCGGAGATTCGCTGCATGTATTTCGATGAAAAGTCACGCGACTATATACTCGTACGATCCGCGTGATACAACAATACAGAATTTAAACTGTTACCGTATCCCATGCAAGGTTGTAACACCTGACCCCACCATCCCTCGCATGACCTATGAGGTCTCTGCCACTTGATACCTTGTATCCATCTCTATATATAGCACAGGCGGTATCCCAACGAAATGAACGGAGGTTCAATAAACTCGAGATTAGAGAAGCCAATAGTGTGCCAGCAAATTGAGATTTGCTGGTTAAATGTCACTTAGTAGAAGGCGGTATTAACCAATTACGATGAAGTGGGACGCTCCTACCTGTCGGCTGTGATTAAAAAGAGGGGTACAAGTCTCAGGGGCGTTTGGGAGCACCTTGAAAACTTGAGGTGACGTCACACTTACAACTTACGTCACTCTAACGCGTAGCAGTGGGTATAGTGGCTTTCTTTATTCAGACGCAAATGATATATTTATCTTCTATGGAAACAAAACGGAATTGCTGTTCGTTAGTCTGCTTAAAACTATAAATAAAATAAATAAAGGTTACCAGGTCAGCAAGTTTGATATAAATGCTAGAGAGAAAAACACGGTTGAATTACGTAATCATATCTTTTGTGAGCGGCACTAATAACGTAACAAGATCGATTCCTCAAAAGCTATTAATAAAATCTATTAACTATGACGTTGTCAGAGCGATGCCGTAATTCCCGCTATAGCAGTTATGGATGTTTTTATAAGCTCTGCGCGGTGTCGGAAAACTACATGTAGTAACTAGCGGCCGCCCGCGACTCCGTCCGCGTGGATTTCGATTCCCAATAGCCTTAAGCCTTCCTCGTCAAATGGACTATCCAACACCAAAATATGTTTTCAAATAGGACCAGTAGTTCCAGAGGTTAGCGCGTTCAAACAAACAAACAAACAAACAAACTAACATACAAACAAACTCTTCAGCTTTATACATACATATATTAGTATAGGTAGATTTACATAGATTTACTCAGATTTCTACGGCGGTAGTGCATAGTCTGATTAAAGGTTGGAGTTCAGACGGCACTCGCCCACTTAGAGAACCTACGTGTACACTTCAAGCACGTCAGACGAAACTATTTGAAGTTTTTTACCTCTCCTATGTCGGGGCATAAGCCTTAACTCAGCTGCAAGGTTTTTTTAATTACTTTGCAAGTACTTTGTGCAGTGTTGCCATGTAAATAAGTCTACAGAAGACCCTAATCTAAACTAATATAATAAAGCTGAAGAGTTTGTTTGTTTGAACGCGCTAAGCTCAGGAAATCATGGATTGTTGCAAAATTATTATTTTGGTGAATAGTTTATAAGTCGCGGAAGGCTTTAAGCTATAGTAAAACTATGAGTGCGAAAAACGAAATACACACAGAAGGAGTCGCGGCCGGCTGCTATTCCTTTAATAAAGATAAAAAATAATGGTTTAATGGGTTTTTAGTATACAAGGCTGTCTCTCATCCCTAATGACGTCAACTAAGTGATAGCAGGCTTTGTAAATGTAACTTCTTTTAGCTTGTCAGGCGGAATTACTGTAGTTGCCGTTATTATAAGTCCTCGCTTCTCCGCCTACGAACGCACGAAGGTGACCTTTCGCTCGGCATAGACTAGACTCGAATAGAAATATTAAGTAGTAAAGTTTGGCGGTCGATTTGGTAATGAATGATATGGTTTGGCAGAGGTCGTGGGTTCAATTCTCGCGGATTGCAAACTCTGTGTGCACATGAACTTGTTTGTTTGGGTAAGGGAGAGTTTTGTAGTGTTTTACGTTATATATTTTTTTTTAGTTTGAGCAGAGTGTAGACAGAATTCAGAATATGTAGTCTCTCTTTATTAAGGCGTAGTATGAAACCAACCAAAGAGCTAGAAATGAATTGAAATATATATTTTTTTGACTTCATCTTTCAATAAACTAGTATTGATATATTAAATTTGTTAAACTACCAATACAAAAGAAAAACAGTAAAATAAAACAAGTAGAAAAGTTCAACTTTAACTACGTTAGATGATCGTGTATAAAATAATATACTTATACGTATTGGGAGCTTAATTGTTCTCAATTTCGAAGGCATCATTAAAATGTGTTATCCCGTTTTAAGCTCTAAAAGCGATCAATGAAGTTTCAGAGAGAAATCTGAAGTATCGTTATTATTTCTCTGATATTCTGCGAACATTTCGTTAATTTACTCGACGCTCTCTCGTAATTCTTTTAAACTGTGATTTTTACTGTAGTAAATGTTAGGTTTTCTTCCCAAGTTTTAATTTAGTTTCTGTTTTATATGGGTCTTGCAGGACCTCTTATGTTTAAATTACATTAAGCTATGACCCAGTTTTGAAATTATATTTGCGTACTTATTGTTGGTAATTTCATACGATTTGCACATTCAATCCAGGAACATAAACCAATAAGTGTTCTAGTTACGATCAGATATTACTGTCTGACTGAATAAACTAGTGAGGATATCCTTAAATATTTGGATTCTTGTTTAAAGCATGTGTGGATTAAAACCTCAATGAGCTAAAAAGCTGAACTGCCTTCCGAGTTAAAAAGTTTAAAGACAAATCCCGTGTAGGCGGCTTTATTAAGCCGCATACACATATTGACGTTTTTAAACCTAGGATTCTAATCAGTTTGTTCTGTGTACAGTCTGCCAAGTAAAAAAGTCAAAGTTAAAACCCGTGTATGCGGCTTAAGAGTAACGCGTGCGTCGCATTACTGCGGGCTCAATAAAACCCGCGCTGGTACTTGGCCGGGCCGTACTGGCATGATAACCACACGCAATATACCCTCTGTGACTTTTGCTTTTCTTTTTGTTATGTAAAAAGATGTGTCTGGACACTTCTCATATTTTTAGAGGTCAGCTCGTGTGCTTTTTAAAAGGAATTGAAAGAAGGAGGAGGATCGGTTTAGAATCCGATTTGTAACCGCGATGATTATTAGTATGGGATACAAAAAACGTAGACTTAAATTGGGTTTTCCGCTTAATCGTACGATAGAAGTTGTCAGATCTGATGCACCTGTGCATTTGATGTTAAACATTTGAACCTCTTACCAAAGTGAATATGTGCTCATCATATTATTTGCTCTACAAAACAGCTTCACAGGTTATAAATACATATGTTGTAAACGGAGGCGTTTCGTTCGAATTCTGTCGAGGTGACCGTGGGTGGTACTCGCTACACGTCAGGCACAGAAACACTGTGAAACAGAAACACAGAAAACATCGGAGCTCTTGTTTGGATAGCTCCTACGTGAAACGCTTATAAATGGTACATCTGCGATTTTCTATAAAACAACTTTATTATTAGTCTTCCAAATAAAGCGGTGAAGCTTTGTTTTTTTCATCGAAGTAAAAAACATAGTCACATAATATAACAACGTTAGCTTTAGGAGTGATTTTTATCTGGGGCAGTGTATCTGTTAGAAATCTTCGATAACTACAAATAAGTTTTATTTAGATAATGACGCTCCGATCTGCGTTATTACTTAAAAATGACACATTTATGCCAATTTATAATGTGCATGCAATGAATTAAAAGAAGTTATCCAATTTTTTATTTCTTAAAATATTCTTAGACAAAGGAAGTTATTTGACTAACCGTCGTGACTTTGCATCCAATTTATATATATGTAAAATTATCGAGAACAGCCTAGAATAAAATTGGTATAACACGTCACCAGATTTCGTTCAATCCGTTCTCGCTCGGGAAACTCCCACGCGGTTCTATTTCCACCTCCGCAGAACAAACTAACTAGCAACAAACTTATACAGGCGTGGAATTGAGAAAATGTGCTCTTATTTTGCTTGGTAAATATTTGCCAAACTTTATTTTTAAAAGCCGTAAATAAGTTTTGCGTCAACACTGAATATACGTGAGATGTTTGATGGAAATGGTTGAGTAGTTTTAATTTGATATTTGCATACAATATTCGAGTGATAATGTTGTAAAGGTGGTGCGCAGGAGATCAATAAAACAAGCGTTTCGTAGGACGTCCAGGCTATAATTATTGATAGATGCTTACAATTAAGGCTTATATACTAACCTATACGTAGCTAGTATGGGTGAGGTGACGCACACACTACAATGTTTACACGTTCACTTGTATTTTAGTAAGAAGAAGTTAACATGTACCATGACTAACACCTATAAGTTCTTCCAAAGATTTCTTTCCCTTGTTGTCAAGATACAGACCTATATCTTGACATTCCCGGCTGTAAATGAGTGTGTTCCTCAGTGATTCACTTCTTTTGACCAACCCATTGATCTAGGTTAAGATACCTACAGGCTACAAAACCAAGGGTCGTAGGATCAAATCCCGCTAGGGGCAAATGTTTGTGTGATGAATATTGAAAGGGGGACGCCGGCTGGCCATAGAAGTTTAGGCCAACAGTGCACACATATGAAAGTACCATGGAAATGTAGAGTAAATAGTCATTAGTTGACTGGCGAAAGGAAGGGTTTAAAAAAAGTCAGTGTTTTTGGGTAAATGCATAATTATTTTCCATCAGTAATACAATCTACGATTTCCACCATATTAGCTGTTGAATGTTGTAAAAAGTATTTGTTTACCTGCTACGGCTGAACCCGGATCGTCGGAGTCAGTATTCATGATGAAGTTGTTTAGTTAATCGCACGAAATAAAACCGATCACTTTGTTGATGCAAGAAAAACACAATTACTTTTTGATATTTTGAACTTTGACAGTTGAATTGGCAGTTAATTTAGTGTTTCCATTGCGTAAAAAAATATCGATATTCGATTTTAGATCTATTCGATTCTAATATAGTTTAAAAAAAATAATGCAGCCTAAAATATACGTTTGATTGATTCATGAAAATATTTCACTAAGATTATAAAATATTTAAAAGATAAATAGGATAATGACACTGAAATATATTTATTTTTTTATTTTAGGCATGCTACCCCTCATGTCACGATCGTACGGGATCGTACGGGTATCTTAAAAATTGCAACCAATTATTCACCTCATTTCTGTAGATAAATTGTAAGTGGTATTTTTATGTCTATTTTAGCTAAGATCCACCAACGTAATAATATTCGATATTCTCTTATAATCGATTATCTGAAATTATATTTCTGTAGTGGCAACTCTTAACACACACGAGCCCGCCGCGGGTCGGCTCGATACACACGAATTTGAGCTTTACTTCAATGCTGGTAGGGCGTAGATAGATTTGTTTACACATATCTGTCAAAAGGACGCAATTCCGGTGGGGTTAATAAATAGTTTAATTTCTTTTAATTTTTGTTAAATTAACCCCAACTTTTAGCGACATACAAATAGCGCGAATAATTAAGAACGAATATTTTAGCAATTTTTATAAAATGGAATATCGTGTGCACTTCTTGGCCATATTCCGGCATCCCTCTTTGTACTCGAGTCATGAATGTTTATAAAGTATTTAAGTATTTTTATCCGTTATCTAGCATCCATAGTACAAGCTTCGAGCTTAGTTTGGGGCTAGGCAAAGTCCAGGGAATTATTTATTAATTTTCGGTCTGGTTTGGGGATTTGAACTTTGTATCCAAGCGCCGCGTAGGTACTTTAAAATACGACCTAAACTAGGAACAGCTACAACGCCAGGAAGGTATTTAACTACGATAAAACCAATATTACTGGTAAGGGAAAACTAGGAAAAAACAAGTTATTCCACTCTTTCTTAGTAAAACAATAAATGTTTCGCATTTAGGTCGATCACTGCGCTAATGGTAGAGAAATAGGACGGGTAGCTAGTGCTATGGTAAATGCCTGCGTTTAGATTATATTGCCATAATGCTAAAAGCCAAAAGGGGTTTATTTCTGCTTTCTGTTAAGTTACATCGTTTAGACAGGACAATTGCAGTTTTTATTACTAGAGGGGAGGGGACTAGGGGAGCTTATAGAAATATAATTTGAATATTCCGCAAGTTTTCATTATTATTAAAAAATATGTCTGTATTCGTTACATTGTTGATATTATTTCATTATCACTTGTTTGATCAGAATAATTGTCGACATTTCGGAGACAAATAAATTATTTCGACTCAAACAACTGCTGTTGAATTTTTTTTTCAATACCAATATTATAAATCAAAAGAATTTGTTTGTTTGGATGCTCGAATCTCAGGAACTACTAGTTTGAATTAAAAAAAAATGTGTTCGATAGTTCATTTGTCGAGAAAGGCTATAAGCTATAATATAACATTTTGTCACGGGCAGCCGGTAATTTTAATGTAAAGCTATTCATCTTTTTCTTGACTATGAAGAAGTATCTTATCTAGGTTGATTTTGTGTCTCATCTTACGCTAGGGGTGTTTTGAAGTGACGTCTATATTTATCTTATTTATGAATCGTCTCCTCGCTGTATTCAATTTTATGGTCCATTTCATTCAATTGAGACGGTGGCAATTTTCTTTTAGAGCCTATTGTATTTGCTCGCTTTTTATTTTTTTATGATACCGGACGATTCATACTTTTACCTCCCGTATAAGTTATTTGGAACATCGGTTGTGTTACAAGTGCGCTTTTAAGACTCTTCTAATTACTGCGAACATGGGACTGTCCCTCTTTCTCAATGTCTTTTGGGCCCTAGGCGCAAGGCAAGTGCCTAACACAGATTTCTTTGATATTGCAGTTTTTACGGACATACTTGGTACTGGCGCATATTACAACACGAAAGTTCTACACGAAAAGTCTGTATGATGTGAAATACATTTACAGAATCTTAAATAATAGGCATTTATAATAACGTGGATGTTATTTCTCAATTAGCTACCGACCTTTCATTGTAAGGGGATAACGGTCTATCCCGAATGCTAAACTCTGACGCAAGTAATACAAGGGACGATGAACGTGGGACTCGTAACGCGTGTCGTAGCACTGCCGTAGTCCGTAGCACGTGTCGCTACGAGCGGGATCACGCGCTCCATTTGCTTGCTACGACGCTACGCTAATGGATTGGCTGCTTCATTAATTGCCATTAATAGTGACTACGTCGTCATGGCTTATGATTGTTTGGTTTTTAGGGTTCCGTAGCCAAAATGGCAAAAAAACGGAACCCTTATAGATTCGTCATGTCTGTCTGTCTGTCTGTCTGTCTGTCTGTCTGTCTGTCCGCCAGTCTGTCACAGCCACTTTTCTCCGAAACTATAAGTACTATACTGTTGAAACTTAATGAGTGGATGTAATCTGTGAACCGCAACAAGGTTTTCACACGAAAATAGAAAAAAAAATAAAAATAGTGGGGGGTCCCCATAGTCAGAACTGAAACTGAAGATATTTTTTTTCATTGAACATATACGTGTGGGGTATCTATGAATAGGTCTTTAAAAATTATATTGAGGTTTCTAAGATCACTTTTTTCTAAAGTGAATACTTTGCGTGACAGACCCTCCCAAAGTGGAAAAAAGTGTGTCCCCCCCCCTCTAACTTCTAAAATAAGAGGATGACAAAACTGAAATAATTATATAATGTACATTACCATAAAAACTACCAACAAAAATTGGTTCGAACGAAATCTATTCAGTAGTTTTTTTAATACGTCAAAAATAGAATTTGTACGGAACCCTCAGTGCGGGAGTCCGACTCGCACTTGGCCAATTTTTTTTTCATTAAAAAATATTTAAGTTGACTGGTTTCACGGTGTTGAGCTTTCTATTATGAGCAAAAATGACACAAATGAAGGATGACCACAGTGCAGTAGAATTAAATAATCGTTTTACTATGTGTCTGAAGGCACGCAAGGGATGCCTCCTATATTGTAGGCGTCTCGTAAGCGACTATAATCGCTTACTACCTGATTGTAAAACAAAAACTTTGATCAATACCTCTACATCAATGACAACGTTCGTGCTCCTATCTATAGTAATCTACACTATTTACACTCATATTATAAAGGGGAAAGATTTGTATTTTTGTATGTAACGAATAAACTGAAAAACTACTGGACCGATTTGAATAGTTCTTTCTCTGTTGGCTACACTATCCCCGGTGAACATAGGGTACTTTAAATCCCGGAAATGTGGGGGATTAGGGGAGGATACTTGAAAAAGTAATTACACGCGGGTTAAACCGCGATGGACTAGTATTATATAATATTTAAAAAATAAACCTTTGATCTACAATAACTCTACATCAACGACATACATAGTTCGTGCTCCTATTAAATAATAAAACGCAAACTTAAATTGTCCACACTATTTACCTAAATAGTCATTCTAGGACTTATCTCATACGGGAACTAATAAGTTGCAGCCTCGCCTTGACCCGTGCGAACTGGGACGAGGCGCTCCTGCCCCAGGATAAAGTATTACAGCAATCAGCGGCTGTAATTGAAAATTACAGCGGTAATACTACACTGGAATTACAAGAGACGATCGCGCGATCTAGTGCCAGTGCAATGTATTTTGAAATAGAGTCGAGTATTGGATAGGTATTGTAAATTTATTTTTTTATGTAAGAGGGAGGCAAACGAGTTGCAATAGCTACTTCACTGCTTTCGAGAAAACATCCTTTGATTTCGATTCGAAAACGTCGTGTTTTTGATTACTTTGAAAATTATGTTTGTTATTATTCTGTTTCGTTGTTTGATCGGAGGAATCGAGGCATTTCGAAAGTTTGCTTAAATTAGATTGCTTTTAAATTGAATAGGCGCTACGGGTTACTACTCCTGATTTTATAACTTTATTTGTTTGGTACAGAAACACATTAAAATAGGTACAAACTACAAATATTTCTAAATGTCATTGATGAAAATAATTATTTGCTCGTATGAGATTGTAATATTGTATGCTACTAAAGAATAAGAACAAATCAAATGGTAATAAAGACATAGAGATATCTTAGTATCGATCATGCTTACAGCAGTTTTTTAAAGAGTTTAAGGAAATATGTAATAAATGTGCTAATTCTTAGCCTCGCCTTGACCCGGCCGGAGCCTCTCCCGGCTCCGTGCACAGGATCATAAAGTAATGGTATCAGCTGGCGAGCAGAGTTCCATCTACCCCGGTCCCCCCCTCCCCCTTGTGTTGTGATCCGAATATATGTATATAGTGCGTTTGAAAT